>CAJQZP010000341.1:1800000-2177500 GCA_907164705.1 Parnassius apollo | reverse complement strand
CACACACAAAATCTGTAGTACTAAATAGCTAGAGCAATTTCTTCTTTTTTTCTTTTAGTAAAAGGGTAAGGGACTGAATCTCCTTTATACAGGCTATTTTATAGTCTAGCAAAATGAACACAACGTCACCCTTAATAGTGATTTTACCTAATTTTATGGGCATTTCATACAAGACTTTTTTCTGTGTACTACAAGTTTAAAGTTTAATAAATTATTATTTATTAAACTAAACTTCTAAAATCTGTAAAATATTATTATAATCTGTCAGCAATTATTTGTCAGCAATATTTTAAATATGGAGTGTAGAAGTAAGGAGTACAGACTGTGTATTAAAAAGTGTCCATAGAAAACCGTTAAATAAGGGTGGCGCCACTATAACTACTAGGTATACTTTAAAGAACGTGCCGAAAAATATTAGTGGGATAGACGACTTTTTCGAGGTTATATTTACTAAATAAAATTATTTTAGATTTTAGAGCTACTGAGCAGCACACTTAAACCGTCGACAACGGCTAAGTTCATTTCATCCCAGTAGCTACTACAGCGCTGTTGTGGAGAGTTTTTGAACTATTATTTACTGCTTATAGATGGCCACTTTTTCAACTATTCCACTATGGGAGTTGGTACTCCTTACTTCTACACTCCATAATTTTAAAATTCTTTGGCGAAAATCTCAACCATATGTGACAGTTTGACCACAGACTGTTAAGAATTTGATATTGGCCTTAGAGTAATTAAATATCATGCTTGCACTTACTCTGTGACATTATCAGTATGAAAGTAAACAATGAATGTTTTAATTAATTTTATTTAACGTATTTGTAAGGCCTGTCAGAGTTTACTGCTGAAAATATCCTCCCACAAAGTTTGCCTTAAAGTTGGTTAGTAACCGCAGCTTTTAGTTTTTAGTTGTTATCTTGAAGACACTCTTCTGTTTCAGTCTCCGCTGCCGCCTCTTAAAACATCTACGAGACAATATGGGGTACTGGATATTCTTTCATTGTCAATTTCTTACAATTAAATTTCAGTGGCCACGCATATTTTGGGATACTCACTCAACCTCCGTTTGCAGCAGAGCGATATCGTTGTACTTCTTAGGCGGCTTGTAGTCGGGATGCCTGATGATCCTCTTGATCTTGTAGCGCTGTGAGCTATCCACGCGTTCAATCCTGCTCAGGATGCCCAGCAGCGCGTACGTAACTGGACCTCTGGAATGTTCCACCGTTATCGAAGTCTACATATTCAGAACCTTTGAAATTTTAAGAATCTGTTATTGTCCTGTATTTGAATCGTTTTTGATATAACAAGAGTGATAAAGGAGCACACAGCCTACCTGATGGTAACTTGGTAACTGGATGCTGTGGCCCATAGACATCTACACCTTTCCTCGATTGATAATCAAAATGCAGATGCTTTATTAACCCGGAAGACTTAGATGTACTGCTTCGTGTCCAGTAAAAACATACGAAACACAGCAGCATTAAGCTGCTATTTCACGCTGGTATTCTGTGAGAGCGTGGTCCTTCCCCAGTCGAGCCAACCCATTCGTGCTACAACCATTAAAAAGCTCCAGCATGGCTTTCACGTATAATCAAAGCCAAAGTCAAAATATTATTATTCAAAATCGATCTTTACAAGTCAAAATCTAAATCATCGCTCCAACAAGGCCCTACTTTGAGAGACCTGGTAAGAAAAAGCGAAAAAAAAAATTGGTTTACCCTGCAGGCCATCCCTGGAATTTCCCGCTATGTTCGATCTTAAAACGCTCAACAAAATATCAAATACGATCTGAGCAGATATTTCGAAGTCATAAAAAACGTTTGGTGATGAAAGTATAAATGAGAATGGTGAAAGTCTCCTCACCGTATGTATGGAAAAGAATCTTTTTGTGACGAACACTTGCTTTCGCCACAAGAGGATTCACATGTATACTTGAGAAAGAGGTGGCGATAGAAGCATGATAGATTTCATAATTGTGGATGAAAGATTGAGGGGAGCAGTGGTAGACACGAGAGTTTACCGGGGTTCTAACGTAGGAACGGATCATTATTTAGTTTTATGCCGAATAATTGGTCTATTCAGGCGTTGGCGTCATCGATCGTCTGTGTCTACCAATGCGTTACAGCGTATTAGAACAGAAAGGTTACAAGAAGAAAGTGATAAAAACAAGTTCAAATGTTTACTGAAAGAAAATATAAGTGATTTGGATGAATTATGTATGAAGGAGTTAGACTTGGAGAATGTATGGCAAAATGTAAAGAAAGGTTTAGTGGATGCAGCTACCAAAATATGTGGTGTTAGTAAGAGAAAGAATGAAAGGAAAAATAATACGTTATGGTGGGATGATGAGATACATATGGAAGTTGAAGGAAAGAAGAGAGCATGGCTAGATTTACTATAAACAAAGTGGTGATATTGAAAGAAAAAAGGCAGTCTTTAGACATCTTAATAAGAGAGTAAAAGAAGTAGTTGAAAGAAAAAAGCAAGAAAGAACGGATAAGAATGATAGAAGAATATCGGATAACTTCCAGGAAAATATTAAAATGTTCTGGAAACTTGTAAGAACTGCCAGGGGACGTTCAAAACAGCCTATGATGAATGCTATAAGAGACGAGAATGGCTATATTCTGAATGATGAAGTTTTGAGTTTAAAGAGATGGAAGGAATATTTTGAAAGCGTGTTTATGAGTGAGGAGACAACGTGTGTACTAAGTGAAGTAGAAACACCGAAAAAAGAGGAAAGAGGTAGCGAGAAGTATAGATGAAATAATGAAAGCAATGAAAAGCATGAAAGCAGGTAAGGCTGCCGGATATGATAGAGTTTCACTCGAAATGCTAAGGGCTGGAGAGAAAGTGGTGGCAGGCCTGCTGCACACCTTGTTTAATTTATGCTGGGAACTGAAGCGGGTACCGGTAGACTGGTGCAAAGCCGTGATAGTCCCAGTATATAAAAGAAGAGGGTCGCAGCAGGACTGTAAAAACTACCGTGGCATCAGCCTTCTTAGCATTGTGGGAAAACTGTATGCTAAGGTACTGATTGAAAGGGTCATGAAAGAAACTGATGGAAAAATTTTGGAAGTGCAAGCGGGATTTAGAAAGGGAATGGGATATACAGATCAAGTCTTTTCCATGCGCATGATCGCGGAGAAGTTTCTGGCCAAAAACCAAAAGGTTTTTTGTGCGTTCATGGACTTGGAAAAGGCCTATGACAGAGTGGATAGGGATTTGCTATGGCAAACACTGAACTCATTTGGGTTGAGCGCTGGCTTGATACAGGCATTGGAGTCTCTTTATAGGGACTCTAGTGCTTGTGTTAGGATCAACGGGGTCTACTCGGACTGGTTTGATATCCAGAAAGGTGTCAGACAGAGCTGTGTGGCTTCCCCGTGGCTGTTCAACCTATTATATAGTTGTTTGCAAAATTTGAAAGTTGAAGAATGCGGATTAAGAATGAGTGAGTTAACCGTCAAATGCCTTTTGTACGCCGATGATCAAGTTATTCTTGCATCGTCGGCGGCCGAGTTGCAAATGATGGTTACATTAATGAACGGATCATTAAAAGAAAGGGGTATGAAAGTGAACGCAAGTAAGACGAAGGTTATGGTTTTTGAAAGAGAAGAAAGTAAAACGATTTGTGAAATAAGAATAGAAGGGGAATTGATCGAGCAAGTAGATGAGTTTGTATATTTGGGCTGCGTATTTAGCAGGGATGGGAGATATGATAAGGATATAGAACGACGAGTGAATGCGGGAAATAGAGTAAATGGGGCCTTGCACTCTATTGTGAAGAGTCAAAATGTGTCGAAAAAGGCACGTATGGCAATTCACAATGCTGTGTTGGTCCCTACTTTAACGTATGGTAGTGAAAGTTGGGTGTGGCAGAAGAAGCACGAGAGTAGAATAAACGCAGTATAAATGCGGTCGTTAAGGAGTATGTTAGGGCTGAATCTGAATGACAGGGTAAGAAATTGTTTAATAAGAGAAGAGTGTGGTTTGCAAGATGATGTTGTGACCAGGATTAAGAAAGGAATGCTTCGGTAGTTTGGTCATGTGGAAAGAATGAATGAGGAAAGAGTGACAAAGAAAATTTATGGTGCAGAAGTGAATGGCAGAGTCAGAAAGGGACTTCCTAGGCGAAAATTTATCGACCAAATCGGCGATTTATTAAAAACGGGCCAAATTAGGAGTACCCTTAACCAACGAGCATGTATGCGTAGGTGTATGGATGTGAAGGTGGCAAGAGAAGTGTGTCAGGATCATGCCAAATGGAAGTCTGTAGTCTCTGCCTACCCCTCTGGGTGACAGGCGTGAGTGTTTATGTTATATGTTATGTTATAAAAAAACACTTTTTTTTGAAATTTTTCGACAACGATAACTTTCGAATTCGAGGAATTTTATGAACAATAATAAGATATATTAAAAAAAGGATTAGCTATAATTAAAAAAATATGTGAGAAAACACTTTTTTCAGAATTTTTCAGTAAGGATTTCTCTTTTTTTATAAAATAAAGGTGACAAACGAGCACACAGTCCACTTGATGGTAGGTGGATACTGTGGCCCATAGACATCTACATCTATCTTCAATTAAGAATCAAAATCCAGATGTGGTAACACCCCTGAGAACTGAGATGGAATGTCTCGTTTCTAGTGAAAAGGGTCTCCGTTTCTCTATACTCACCATACGATATAGAGCTGCATTAAGCTGCTATTTTATGCTGATATTCTGTGAGAGTGTGGTCCTACCCCGGCCGAACCAACATATTCGTGCTGCAAACACAATATAGCTGCAGCGTGGCTCTACCACGTAAGAAATCACCTCTTCATCATCTATCTCTTGAACACATCCAACGATTTTGGTGCAGTTTACAGCAATCTGCAAAGCTGATTAAATTTCGGAATTATTTGTTACATCTGTTTAAAAAGGATTTTAAAAAAATCATTATTTTTTTTAAATTATTTTTGAGATTTCTCAAAATCTAGTGGTCCGAATCGGTTCAGATGGTATAGAAAATCTAAGTTTGGTGAAGCCCTCTCAAATGCCCCCCGAGTTCGTTCAAATCGTTGAAGCCATTCAAAAGTTATGAGAGGATTACATACATCCATACATTACACACACACCCACCTGCAGATATAATGAGATCCTAATAGAAATATTCAGAACGGCTTCCTAGGATCTCAAAACGTGGAAATCTGATGAGAAATTGATTTTCTAAAACCGGGGTGAAACCAATAACTTTCCGATTTTTTTAATCTTTGATTTTCAGAGCGGTAAGTTAAAATCTCACAAATAGACTATTTTCTCCCAATAGTTATAAATTCATCTTATAAAATAAATGCATACATATAAAAGGTCTAAACAAGCTCTCTATATCTACGTATTCCTTAAATTTAGGTTAATTTGTCGGCTTAGGTAAGTTTGTATGCTTTAAGTCACGGCTAAGTAGGTAGCGTTTGAGTATTTAGCCATAAGTAACTTAAGCTTATAATGTACTGTACCGACACAGTACCTTACTTTTTACTTTAGAAGAGTCCCGCTAGGCTTGTTCTTCGTTTATCCCGGGATAGAGGGTTTTTCCCACTGGTTCGATAGTAAAGTATGATTGTCTTTCAATAAATATTCTTATAGTTTATGTTGAATAAAAAATAAGCTTTTCTATTCTATTCTATTCCATTCTTTTCTGTTTTAATCTGTTTCATTCCATTCTATTCTATTCTATCCTATTCTATTCTATCCCATCCTATTATATCCTATCCCATTCTATTCTATCCTATCCCATCCATGCTATTTTATCCTATCCCGTCTTATTCTATCCTATCCCATTCTATTCTATCCTATCCTATCCCATTCTATTCTATCCTATCCTTTTCTATTCTATTCTATTATATCCCATACCATCCTATTCTATTCTACTCCATTTGATTATGTTCTATTGCATTATATTCCATGCAATTTTATTCTAATTCCCCAGCGAAAAAGGCAACAATGTCGTATTGCTACATATTAAGATAGTGTCTTACAGGTCTCGGGTATGGGTGCAGTGACTGGCCGTCAAAATGAACCGCTCGCTGATGATGGAGCCACCGCAATGCCACTGGAGTGCATCCACGTCACTGCCAAACCCGAGCAGAGCCTGGAAAGATAAATTCATCAGTCTCCTAGCGGTTAAATCTTTGGTCCATTGGTTGGATGTTAGCGGGAAAAGGAAATCCGTTACTCCATTTTTTATAGAATAAGGACACACACACACACAGCTCACCTGATGTAAAGTGGATACTTCGACTCATAGACAATCTACATCTATCCTCAATTAAGAACCAAAATACATATGCGTTGTCATCCCTGAGAAATAACATGGAATGCCTTTTTTCAAGTAAAATGTGTCTACGGCTCTATACGCTCACCATACGAATTACAGCAGCATTAAGCTGCTATTTTACGCTGGTATTCTGTGAGAGCGTGTTCCCTTTCTAATCGAACTGAACCATTCGTGCTACAACTATAAAGTTGCTCTTTCACATTTTTTCATCCTAATCCATTTTTACACCGAACATTGTAAAATCTATTTTATTGTATACTGTTACTGTGGGAAAATATCTCGCTGGGTTTCTTGCAAATTCTTCCCAGGACAAAGTTATCCGAACCACTGGTCAAAGTAAAAATCATTTTTATTCAATATAAGATTATAAATAATACTTGTTTGCCACTGGTTCGGAAAATACATCTGATCTGGGAAGAAAAAACCCAGTTGGATATTTACAATATTATATAATGTTACAAAATTAACTACACAAAACAAATAAGAAATAGCTTGGTAGCGATCACCTCATTTCCAGGGGTTATTATCATCCATAAACTCAATATAATCCTTACTATATTGAAAAAAAAAATAGAATAGAATAAACGGGAGAAACTTGTGTCTAAAGTCGAAACTTACGAACTTTGTTGAACAAAGTCTCGGACTGGAGAGCGGCTAAATCTAGTTTAGTTCTATCACCAGTAGACGCAAGTTTGCGCGTTTACCGCTAAAAAGAACCCCTTCGTCGTATCTCCTCATTTTCAAGGCACTCTCCTTGTTACCTCAGTCAGTATCGAAATCCTCGGCGTCGACATATTGACTGACGTGCAGTTTCATGGTCACTTGGAAGAAAAGGCCAAATTGGCTTCTAATAAGATTGGCGTGCTCAGCAGAGCGGGATAGTATTTCATGACGGCACAACACCTGCAACTTTACAAGGCGCAGGTTCGGCTGCATATGAAATACTGTTTCCATATCTGGGCTGAGGCTCCTCAGTACCAGCTCCTTCCATTTCATCTCATCCAGCGCAGAGCTGTTCGAATCGTCGGTGACCGAGCTCTTTCCTCTACTCCTTTTTAAAAGGCCGGCAACGCATCTGCAATTCTCCTGGTGTTGCAGCTGTTCGTGGGCGGCGGTAATCACTTACCATCAGGTAAGCCGTATGCTCTTTTGCGTATGCCCCCGCTCCTATAAAAAAGAATTAAATATTTTTGAAGCGAAAACTTCCTTAGAAAAAGGGAAAAAGACTGAATTCGCCTGACAGTCACGTTCAGACACATATATCAGTGAAACTAAGAAGTTTGAACTTCTGACGTGCAGTCCTACGACTGAAAGTTTTTTTTTCAATTAAATATAGATCACATGTAATTTTCAGTAAAAGTCATTTATACTTTTAACACTGATTCGGAAAAAAACCTCTGTCCTGGGAAGAACCAGCAAAAACCCAGCGGACTTTGAAATAAATATATACAATAACAAAGGTTGTGCAAACTACTTTTAAAATTTATTATTACAGCTTAAAATGAAAATAAACAAATCTTTCATTGTATTCAACAAGCCGGAAGTAATTCTTCCGGCTTGTTGAATTTGTTGGCACGAGGTTGGTTTCAACCTAGACGAGCTCCTAGACAAAGAACACACCTATTAGACTTATTATATGACTAAGCAGCATAAACAAGAAAGCAATACGTTACCATGTGGGGGAACTCAGCTCTCCCCCGCGTCGACTCCGTTGATAATGAGGTCGTCGGGGTTGTGGTAGCAACGGTACACGCGTGCGTTATCCTCGGACAAGGAGTTCCCTTTCACGCAGGGATAAACCAACTTCTCCTGGTACTCGATGCATTCTAACAGGAGACACAAAAAAATATATAAGACCAACGCTGTACCAACGTGTGTTACAACTGTACAACTCGCGGCAGGAAAGTCTAACGGTGACCGTTTTTGCGAATAATTGGCCGTATTGCGTATTATTGCGTATGATTGGCTGTGCATATCGTCTGCACGCGCTGATTGCCTCTCCAGTCGCCTTCCGTCCCCCGTACTGATACGACATTCACAGCTATCCCCTCCAAGTTTCGTTCAGCGCTAGAGTTACGTGCCGCGAGTTATATTTCCAGTTATTGCCTTTTTTTTAGCGATTTCTTCAACATGTCTTCACCCCTTTGATGTCGATTTTCCACGCATTAGAACCAAACCGTTTGCTTCGTGTTTTATAGCAAAAGAGTACAATGATTTTCCGGTCTATCTTTCCGTCCCGATACAATCTGGGCGTCTTCAAGGCAAGAGTGAATAGGCTTTTGTTACACTAAGACAGTGTTATTTATCATCTAGGGCTTCATCACCACTTACCAGTAGTGTTGTGGTGAAGCACTGGCTTGTGATAAGAAAAAAAATGCTTTTACTAGGTTGTAGTAAAAGTTTACTGTAAGACGAACATAAAATGCATTTAGAACCAATATGGTTGGTTGCAAATGATTACAAATGATTTTCAATGCGTATGTGAGTGCGTATTCTTATGGCTCGGGTGTTCTTATGGTTTTTATGCTCCTCGCTCTGCTCATCGCACTGCTCCCTGCCGCCGCGATGTTGTCCTCTCCGTCCACACACTGTTGTACTCGCGCAATTAATCAATACGCTCCGCACAGGTCGCCCGCGTTTGCAACACAATGGATGTTTAAACTGTTGCAGCTTGCGAGCTATGCGTGTTTACTTTTTGTTTACATTTACCCTTTGTCCGCCCAAAGTCAGCCTATCTTCACAGCGCCCTATCAAAGCTGGTGTCCCTCAGGGCTCAGTACTTGCTCCTCTGCTGTATATCCTGTTCCCCAACGACATTCCCATCCCGTCGAAAGGTCAGCTCTCCCTCTTCGCAGACTACAGTGCTATCTACTGCAAAGGTATCTCGCTACCTTTCATACGGAACAAGGTTCAAAAGTCAGTTGACGACCTAGGAGCTTGGTTCAAAAAATGGCGCATCGATGTGAACCCGGAGAAGAGCTCCGCCGTTCACTTCGATTATAAACGACGCCGTCTCAAAAGCACTCCATCAATACGTATGCTAGGGACCCCTGTCCCCTGGCATACGACTGCCAAATATTTAGTGTGTCACTCTAGACACAAGGCTCACTTTCAGGCCCCACGTCGAAAGAGTAACCCGTCACGCACGTTTTTTCCTGAGTAGGCTCAACAGTATGTTGGGCCGACACAGTAAAATGTCCCTCAGAAACAAGCGTACCCTTTATGAGGTCTGTATACGACCAGTCATGTCCTACGCGGGGCCCATTTTTGCCCACGCCGACCCTAAAATTATTAATGAACTCCAAATAGTTCAAAACCTTTTCTGTCGTCGAGCTGCAAACGCACCTTGGTACGTCCGTAATGCCGACCTTCATCGGGACCTAGAGCTCCCTACAATTCAACAATTTCTTAAAAAAAAACTCTCTGAGAACTTCTTCAAAGCCTCAGAGTCGCACTCCAACCATTTTATTCGTGAGGCAGCTACTTATGCAGCCCCACCCCCCTCTAGCTATCGAGTTCGCAGGCCGAGAAACTCTCACTCGGACCCGCCTAATAAACTATCAAACGACCTGAACTGCCTCCTGGCGGCTCAGGCCAACTCTAATTAAATTAAATTATTTATTCATAATTAATTTGCCTTCGTAGGCACTCCCTCAGCGGCTCGTAGCCGCCTGCGCCCTCTTTCCCCAAAAGAGGGTCGCTCCAGATACGGCATAAGAAAGCTTAAACAGCCAGTTGCCAGTCCCCAAAGGCGGTTTTTAGAGGGTAACACTTAAGTTCCCCCGATAGGCAGTGAGTCCCTCATAACCACGATAGACCGGCTATCGCGGTATGCGTAACGCATTATAACCAAACCAAAGTCAGCCCGGATACCTGTTTCTGATACCTATTTCTGTTGCCAAATAGCAGCGTTTACATTGATGTGTGTGAAGGCCATAGAGAGCCGGTATAAATACAGGCTGTGAGCTGTTCCATCATAGTCTTCACAGGTGACAGCACATTTGTATACCTAGCCAACTCGTGACTGCCTCGTCGGTCTAGTGGTTGCAGTTTTGCGACTGCTGATCATAAGGTCCTGGGTTCGAATGCCGGTTCGGGCCAAAAAATTAATTATTGAGTTTTTCCGTCAATAAATTATCGGTAGTTGCCCGGAGTCAGGAAGTTGGCGGTGTCTCACCCCCGTGCCTCGGAAAGCACGTAAAGCCGTTGATCCTGCGCCTGATCTCTCTCCGGTCGTGTCGGTTTACCGTGCCATCGGATTATGAGAGTGAGGGAATAGAGAGTGCACCTGTGCTTGCGCATACACTTGGGCACTATAATCCTGTCCTGCGCCGATGGCTAGTCTCCGTTGAGGCAGGCCGCCGTGGCCGAAATTCGGTCTGGAGGACATTATATTATTATTATTATTATTATACCTAGCCAACCAGCCTTGTTTGTAATTGGCTGCAGATGTCCATGTAATGCAGTAGATACTAATCCTCAGAAAGAATTATAAATTCGTTCGTTACTTCGGTTTTATACAAAAATTTATCGTAATTAGAGTTGCCATCGTTTTTTTTTTTGAACAAATATAGTTTTTTACTTTGCTTTGGCCATCAATGATCTAACCACCTTACCTTCTACCTTACCATTAAAATAATTATACGAGTCTGAACAATTGATTAATAGATGTTATTTTTCTTTCTTCTTTAAATTTAACATTCATGACAGAAAAATTTTTTGCCGTTAACCTCGTTGGTTCCACATTTCCAATCACAGTTAATATAAAAAAGCGCGACAGTTGAATTAGGGATAAAAATATAGTATTTTTCCTAATATATTATTTTTCTATAATATATAGTACAGGGAGTGAATGGGGCACTCTACTCTATTATGAAGAATCAAAATGTGTCAAAAAAGGCGCCTATGGTGATTCATAATGCTGTGCTAGTCCCTACTTTAAAATGTATTGTAGTGAAAGTTGGGTGTGGCAGAAGAAGCACGAAAGTAGAATAAATGCTGTAGAAATGCGGTCTTTAAGGAGTATGCTAGGGTTGAATCTGAATGCAAGATAATGCTGTGACCAGGATTAAGAAAGGAACGCTTCGGTAGTTTGGTCATGTAGAAAGAATGGATGAGGAAAGTGTGACAAAGTAAATTTATGTGGCAGATGTGAACGGCAGAGGCATTTATCGACCAAATTGGCGATATTTTGAAAATGGGCCACATTAGAAGTACCCTTAACCGACGAGCATGTATGCGTAGATATATGGATGTAAAGGAGGCGAAAGAGGTATGTCAGGATCGTGCCAAATGGAAGTCCGTAGTCTCTGCCTTCTCCTCTGGGTGACAGGCGTGATGTTTATATATAGTACAAGTGACTGAAATATAGTACGATATTATATATTATAGTACGGGTGGCAACACTAATCGTGGTCGAGCCACGCTGCTATATTATAGTTGTAGCACAAAATAGGTTGGCTCGACTGGGAAAGTCTACGCTCTCCAACACTGGCCTGAAATAACAGCTTTATGCTGCTGTGTTTCGTATGGTGAGTGTAGAGAATCTGAGACCAATGAATCTTAGTCCTCGAGGGTGACAACGCATCTGCATTTTGATTCTCAGTCGAAGATAGATGTAGTCGGTTATAGGCTACAGCATTCAATCACCATTAGGTGGACTGTGTGATCGCTTGTTAACCTAATTCTATGAAAACAAAGTTAAAAAAATTAAACATACTATCCCACGCCTTCTGTCCAGTTCTGGGAGAAGTTAAATTTGATGCAATAGGTTCACATCCTCCTTGAGATTTCATGTTGGGGTCGCCGAACATGTTGTCATATACCGGTGGCACGTACTCCGTCGTAGTCTTTGGCCTTTAACAAGATATAAAAAAATATTGGAGAGTAATGAAGGCTAATAATTTTACGCTCACTAGATGTCGCTAAGTTGTTGATTTTTTTTGTTACACAATGTCATGGAGAAGATAATATGAGTTGTTATAAATAATCAGTTTCTTAAGCATTATATTAATGCACAAAACTATATTTTGAGTGTCGTACCTATTCCTTAATTTTCTACACATTTAAACCTTTTTTTATTATTCTACCTTTAGGAATATCCGTTGTTAGTTTTATCTATTTCTAGTCTGATTAATTATTACATTAGTCTCAACAGTTTTCTATTAACTTCTCACGCTATGAAATTTGTCAAATATATCACCTCACGCTTAAGTGGCGCCGCCCTGGTGGCCGATAAAGTCGTCGCCCTCATTGACTAGTTGCAATAGGAATACCAGATCTAAAAACAAAAATATCTGGACAAAATTTTAAAATTTCGAGATTTCAGTGCTTTTGGTCACCTTAAGCTTTGCCGCCTTATAAATCCAAAACTAGGAGGAGGACAGAGAAGAAAACACCAATTTGTTTGGTATAACTAATATATTAATAAAAAATAAATAAACAAGCATTGGAAACAATCGGAAATAATTAGGAACACTTCGAAAAATCTACTTAAAAAAATTAATTACTCTATCTCATACTATTCACATAAAATATTCACCTACTATCATAATGTATATATTGAAAACGGGCCAAATTAGGAGTACCCTTAATCGACGAGCATGTACGCGGAGGTGTATGGATGTGAAGGAGGCGAGAGAGGTGTGTCAGGATCGTGCCAAATGGAAGTCTGTAGTCTCTGCCTACCCCTCTGGGTGACAGGCGTGAGTGTTTATGTTATGTTTATCATAATGTCAGCTGTCAAAATGGCGTCAATAAAGCAGCGCCCTTTTGACCCTTTATTACGATGAAGAGTTATCGTATCAAAGCCATCAATGTAAAAAAGGCTGTAGTTTTTGAGTTATAAGAAAGTGATCATATTAACCAGATGACCATATTACCCTCACGTACTGTATTGAAAACAAAAATGTAAAATAAAAGACGTGTGGCACTCGGGGACTGCCGCGGTAAAGCTATTGCATAGCATTTTTTATCAACTTATGCAATTATAATTAATTATTTATTTTATTTATGCAGTTAAGTCTTTGATATTAAATCAAGTTACACTTTTTGAGCGTGGTGACCGATAAGAAAACAAATCTGAACCAGAATCATAAAAACTGTATTATTCGGGCTAAACGAATCTAATAAAGATCTGTTATTTTTGTCTCCTGCGAAAAAACAGACTATAGGAATCTATCGAATACCTACATAAACAAAATATCACCTATAAATAAAATATTACGAAGCGGAATAACTAATAAGAGTGGCAACGTCGCACTATACAAAGGAATTGCGTTAAGACGACACCTCGAAAGGGCTATCGCCGGACTGATCCGAGTGAATGCATAATTTCTATAAAAATTTGAAAAACGCCCTCATAAGGTCTAAAATAGCGTAGCGCCCGCGACGATTAAAAGCGCTTAGAAATTCTCAGAAACTTTAAAATATTTTTGTAAAAATTATTGATTTGAGTAATCAAAATAATGAGCAAGTAAATTATGTATATTAATGTTATGAATATATTTGAGTGATTTCGAAGCATATAGATTAAGTAATTTCGTTGTATTTTCAACTATAGTGGTTTTTTAGAGGTGTTTTCGCAAATAATTATGATCGAGTCAAAATTATACTATCGTGTTTTTGAGCAATCAAATTCAAGATAAAGACATGAATTTACCTATATCAAAATTTCACTTCCCTTAGTGGTGTCATAGTCCTATCAATTATTTTATTATTATAATAGTACATGATATTCCCTTTAAAATGACACCAATATGAATAATATCTTATATCTATATCTACAAATAAATAAAATTGAAGTGTCTGTTTGTAATGTTAAAATAACAGCTTTTTATTAAATGCATATGAAAGTACTAGTAACAAAAACACAATTTTTAAATTTTTTGTCTGTCTGTCGGTCTGTCTGTCTGTTTGTTCCAGCTAATCTCCGAAACAGCTGGATCTATTTTGACGGGACTTTCACTGGCAGATAGCTGATGATATAAGGAATAATGAATCGAACGAATAATGAACCTAAAGAAAATATATCCACAATTAATTTGATGTAAAATAACATTAGAAATAACGTATAAAAACGGAGAAATTATCAAATTTTTGATCGAGTTCCTAACCAGTACACAAACAAAAATGGCGAATAGTCATTTTCACATTTTTTTAGAAATAACGTATAAAAACAGAAAAATGTCAAATTTTTATCGAGTTCCTAACCAGTACACAAACAAAAATGGCGAAATGTCATTTTCACATTTTTTTCTATATAGTTATTTGTTACAGAGTACACAGATAAAATTCACTTTCTTAGATGACAAATTTCAAACACCACAATCTCTAATTTTTTACTCTGCTATTGTTACGGCCTCTAGCTACCCGGGCAAAGGTCGTAGAACCCGGGCCCACCAGGGGTTCAACTCGACGAGTAACAGGAGGTCGGCCTAAATGGCTTGTGGAATATGAGACAATAGCGGTTAAAAAGGAACCAAACAAGACTTACCTATTTCGTCGACGTAGGGTCAAACCTAGGAAGATTCAGGTGTAAGTATATGTGTGTGATAGTGTTATGCTCAGTACGTGTTATATTATGTAACCTGACTTCCCGCTGGTTGCCGAACAGCAGATCCCAAGGCTTCACCTCTATTCCAGTATGGGATCCATCGAAGGGGCAAGCTGTCACAGAAACTTCAGAGTCTAGGAAATTACGCTCGTTTATCACTCATTAATTATAGTTAAGTCAATTGTCATTAGGTTAATCCAATCAAATTCAACCAGATTTAACCGAACCCGCGTTATAACGAACTCACTATTTGTGAAAAATACTGTATCACCGGACCGCGTCGCAAAAAACTCAGGTTCGCGCAGTACATACGTCAGGGCGGTAGGCGTGTTTATTATATACATAAACACCGTGTCGAAGACTGAGGAAAAGAAACGACGTTAGACCATCGTTAGACAATGCACGGCCTTCAAGCCACACCTCCGTGCCCGTCGGAGAGCGTGAGGTTTTTTTCGTTACGAAATTTCTGGATTTTCCCGCACTCAAGGCCCGCGATAGAAGCTATGCAATAGCTTAAAAAGTTTTTTTTTTAATTAAAAGGCTACACAAAGACTTAACATTATTGAAACATAACTAATTTAAGTACACATAATTTTTAGGTTAACACGTGTATTTGGCATTGGACTTTACTAAATCCACAAATTAGGATCCTTTAGATTTCCTTATTCAGAAAATATTTAAATTTCAAATAATTACCTACAAAGTTCAATTTATTTACTAACTCATCTTTTAATAAATCAAAGGCAGCTGTGATGTGAAGAGAAGCTGTTAGTCTGGAGATTTTGAGTTTTATCGGGAGTCTAGAGATCATTTAAAATGTCGAGAGAATCCAGACGAATCTAGACCATCTGGCAACCCTAACTTGCAAGGATCATCTGAAGTCGCTTTTCCACTGAACTGGCATATTGCCAAGAATTGGTATATTGAAATTGGTTTGAGGATGATTATTCGTACATACCGGTTCCATTCAAGTAGGTACCTACATACTTATTTCTGTCGCCCGTGGCCGTGTTCTGGTCTAAATGGTATAGAACAATATAGAGAAGTTTAATTAAAGACTGTGAGGTATTCCATCTCTGTCCACCTGATGGTAAGTGGTTACTGCAGCCCTGGACACCTGCAAGAAAAAAGGATACAGATGCGTCGTCACTTGTCTCCTCTGATGACTAAGGTGAAATGGCTGAACGGAACACATCAGCATTTATGTGCTTGGCAATCGAGTTAAACAAGACCTGAAAAAATTACGTGTGTTACCTTTGCGTAGAAGTGGCGAGCACAGATGGTCTGGAAGTGGTTCCCGGGGGTTTGGGTGGCGCAAAATTAATGCAGCACACGATAGGGTCCATCCCTCGGAAGGTGCATATCTAGAAAATTTGAAGGACTCACTAGAAGATATTCCTGATAACAGCTCATATATAAATTTATAATTCTTCTGTCATTGTGTATGTGACTGAACTCCTGCCAAACGTTTGGACCGATTTTAATGAATGTGATTATGTTGAATCGATAGATGGCGCTGTTGTCTAGATCCAGAAATCACCCGTGCGAAGCCGGGGCGGATCGCTAACTGAGTATTAAATGGTTTCTTCTTACTTCTTTTTTTTATAGAAGAGGGGGCAAACGAGCATACGGTTCACCTGATGCTAAGTGACTACCGCAGCCCATGACCAACCTCAACACCAGGGGAATTGCAGGTGCGTTGCCGGACCTTTAGAAAGGAGTAAGCTCTTTTCTTGAAGGTCCCCAGGTCGTAACGATCCGGAAAAATCGCCGGTGATAGATTATTCTACAGAGAGGTCGCACGCGGAAGAAAACTCCTAGTTAAACGTACAGTGGTGGACCGCTGTTGTATCGGGAAGTTTGCCGCGTAGTGAGTTTATGAAGTTTGGCGGCTGGGATTAATCCGAACAATTCCTCAGAGTACTCCCCGTGATAGATGCGATAAAATACGCAAAGAGATGAAACATCTCTTCGTAGCGCCAGTGAATCGAGCCGATCGGAAAGTACTAGGTCGTCGACGATTCGAACCGCTCTGCGCTGGATGCGGTCAAGTGGAAGGAGCTGGTACTGGGGAGCCCCAGTCCCGAGATGGGAACAACCCACCACCTCCCATGGCCCCACCGACCCTCAGGTCATACGGGCCGAATCTCGGGAGATGCGCGCGGTACTTGCACCTTGCTCTTTCCCGCGCGCACTTTCTTGACTCCCTACAAATATTTGTTCCATTCCTTGTCCCAGTTTAACGTCATTCTCCCCCTTCTGGGGCTGACGGCACAATAACGCCTACGTCGTCGGGCTTTACTACCAGCATTCTATCTTGCCTTATCCTGCGATCGTGCCACCTATGCGCAAACTCGCGCAGCAGTCCGTAGTTCACCCCATCGCTGACGAGATCCAAGTAGTAAATCGGTCCCCGAACCGTACGAACTAGTTCATTCTCTTCATCCATCATTTTCATTCTCAGGTCGTCATGCAGAGGACATTCCCATAGAACATGGTGAACATCCTCTTCTGACACACCACACTCACACATACTCGTATCACACAGTCGCATGTCGCATAATCTCTTCCGAAAACATCCATGCCCGGTGAGAATCTGGGATGTTTGATAGTCCGGTGACACCCAGGTGTACCTGAGCCTCAACGCCACCTCCGGGAAAAATCGATATAGTTCGCGTCCTTTCGTATCATTCATCCATCGTTCCTGCCAGGCACCTATCACCTCAGTCCATATTTCGCGCTTTCGTCTGCTCAACTCCTATTTGGTCGCGGTCAAACGTGCCACACCCATCCTACCAGCACGGATGACCTCCAGGTCAGCTGGGAGGACTCCAGCCAGCACTGGTAAGGCCGCCGTGCTAGTGGATCGGTACGCCTTGGTCAGCAATACAAGGGCGGATCGTTGCGATCTCAGTAGTACGCTACGGACTGTATACATGTTCGCTCGCTCGTACCAGCACTCTGCCGCATACGCAAGCGTGGACAGAAACACTCCCCTGTACACAATTTTTAAGCTCGGGTATCGCACGCCCCATGACGATGTCGATACGCGAGTCATCTTGCCGAATCCCTTGGTCGCTCTTTCAGATATATCAGTCACATGTTGCACAAATGATAGTCCTGAGTCCAAAACCACGCCTAGTACCTTAGCGGTAGTCACAGTCTTGATAGATTCCCCACCAAGTTTAATAACGGGGGGACGCTGAAGTTTTCCTCTAACAGTCATGGTGGTTGACCTTGAGGAGGAAAACTTTAGTCGATTCCTCAGCCCCCACTCCCGTACAAGGTCCAGAGTGACCCTGGCCCTAGATTCGATATCCGCTCTCGTATCCGATTCAATCAAGACTGTGACATCATCAGCATAGGCAGTCATGACGACTCCCTTAGGCAGAGGGAGTCGGAGCAAATCGTCCATCAACAAGTTCCACAGTGTTGGGCCCAGCACAGAGCCTTGAGGACATCCCATGGTCGAGGTCTTCCACTCTACCTGATCCCCGATGTAGAGTCCCCGTAGTATATGCGAAAGAAAATGCAAAGAGATGCAACATCTCTTCGCAACGCCAGTGAATCGAGCCGATCGGAAAGCACTCGGTTGTCGACGATTCGAGCCGCTCCGCGCTGCATGCGGTCAAGTGGAAGGAGCTGGTATTGGGGAGCCCCAGTCCCGAGATGGGAACAATATTCCATGTGCGACCGAATCTGCGCCTTGTAAAGTAGCAGGCGGTGTGCCGGCATGAAATACTGTCCCGCTCTGCTGAGCACGCCAAGCTTTTTGGAGGCTAATTTGGCCTTCTCTTCCAAGTGACCACGAAACTGTACATCACTCGATATGTTGACTCCGATACTGACTGAGTCAATAAGGGGAGTGCCTTGAAACTGAGGAGATACGACAAAGGGTTTCTTTTTAGCGGTTAACGTGCAAACTTGCGCTTCTGAGGGTTAAACTGGATTAGATTTAGTCGCCCCCAATCTGAGACTTTGTTCAGCAAAGACTCGACTTCAGACACAAGTTTGTGACGAGACGTTGGACGTTGTGTTTGAGACGTTTTCCCGAGAAATATTGACACGGCCGGTGTACAGAGCATCACCAGTGCTGTTATCTGCATAGCAATAAATGTTAGAAATGAATGCATAGGTAAATAAAAATTTACCTGCGGCGGTTGTTTATTCTTGATATCATTAATAGCTGACTGGCAGTTTTTTAGAAGCGCGCAGGTGCCACTTACACCATTTTTTCGGCAACCATCACCTGAAATAAATTATTGCTATTATATATTTACAGGCGCTTAATTTTATTGTAATAATATTTTTTAAATGACTAATTTTTCAATATTACAAATATGTTTATGTAGATGGCAGCTTAAAAGAATTAATCACTCCATTTCAAAGGCTAGAAAAACCTTGAGGTTTTAAACCTCGCCATGCGTAAAATATTATACTGTCGACGCGCAGAAGCGTCAAAGGTGTCGTCACGTACTACAATCGTCAGTGTGCTTGCCAAGAGTGACTATTAAGTCAAATCCTTCCTGCAACAGGAGATGGTTATGTCCAGCAGGACTGAGGTCTTATTCTTGGTGACAAAAGAGATTATTATAGTTATAGTATTATATTTTCCTATAGTTACCATTTTTTATAGTTTTATCAGTTTTTTATAGGTTTATATAGTATAATTATTGTTACAGTTTGTTATTGGTATCATCATCATCACAGTCCATTGAAGGTCAACAGCTGAACACAGGCCTTCCCAATAGATTTCCTCACAGGATAGTTGTAATAATTGCCAGGCTTGGCAGGCAGCTTGGCTCGAGTCCCTCTGTCGCCTCTTACGACGCCCACCGGACGTATTGAGGTAGAGGCAGTTCCGTCTTTACCATAAAGGCACGCGGGGCCAAAAGCATCGGTCTTATTCAGTTACGCTATAGTATAGCGTCTATAATATAGAATATGTTCTTTTTTTGAAAGAAAGTTCAGGAAAGAAACATTATAGTTTACATTTTCCTTGGAAATTATCGTCCCCGCCATGAAACCGGTCAAATATTTTACCTTATTGTAAAGTGGCGCCGCCCTGGTGGCAGAAAAGTAATAATAAATATAAGATCATAAAAATGTTTTTATCATTCACTTTTTTTACTTTCCAACGGGGCTCCAAATTCGTGTGTGCCCAAGGGCCCCGGTATGGCCTAAGACGGCGTTGGGTAGAGGTTGTTCTTAAACCGCCACTACATGTTATTTATTAAGCTATTGCATAGCTTCTATCGCGGGCCTTGAGCGCGGGGACCGAATCCAGAAATTCCGTAACGAAAAAAACCTCACGCTCCCCACTCCGACGGGCACGGAGGTGTGGCATTGAAAGCCGTGCATCGTCTAACGTCGTTTTAGTTCGGCAGACTTCGGCACGGTATTTGTGTGCGTGTACACTGGCTGCTAACTCAATGATAAAAATTCCTGAATAACCTACATGTATTGTAAGATATTAAAAATATTTTAAACAATATTAACTTCTCATTTATTCAATAAGAGAAAAAAAAGTTGTTTTCTTATCGGTCACCACGCTCAAAAAGTGTAACTTGATTTAATATCAAAGACTTAACTGCGTAAATAAAATAAATAAATAATTATAATTGCATAAGTTGATAAAAAATGCTATGCAATAGCTTTACCGCGGCAGTCACCGAGTGCCACACGTATTTTTTCTATTTTATTTTTTTATTTACACTTTCATGCGCAAAGTAGTACAAATGGCGTACTTAATACCACAGGGCATTTTTCCCAGTCAACCATTAGGCCAAACAGAGATAGACATGTAGGAGGCGGTACAGCAATAATCAAGATAGAAAGGGTAACAATATATATATATATATATATATATATATATATATATATATATATATAGTACCCGGTTGACCGAGCTTTGCTCGGTATTTTTCGCTCGGTTTTTTTTTAATTCGTGTGTTTTGGAAATTATATTTAGATACAAATTACATACTGATGAAATACGAATAATATTTTGTGATCTTAGCGACATAATAGAAAAAAACTGAACTGGTTATTTGAATAAAAAATCATGAGTGTAATTAGTTTAATTTAAATTTTCGTGTTTTTAAAAAATACTAAAAAAAGGGCTCGAAAAAATAGATTTTCTCAAAAAAGAAAGGAACTTCAAAAAAAATTAAAAAAAAAGTCGGTCAGTCGGTACGGGCTCGAACCATGGTATTACGATTTTGTAACCGCCCAATATACCAATTAAGCTATTTGTAATCGTTAATAAACTGTCAAAATTTACCTTCATATTCTAACGATATTGTAGCAGTTTTTCATTGCCTAAAAACATGGACAAAAAGACATTTTCTAAAAAATAAATCCCAGCTAGATCAATTTATTGCCCCCCGAAATTCCCTGCACACAAAATTTTATGGAAATCGTTGGAGCCGTTTCCGAGATTCCGATTATATATACATATATATATATATACAAGAATTGCTCGTTTAAAGGTATAGGATATATATATATATATATATATATATATATATATATATATATATATATATATATTAATGGTCAAGTTACGCCGCATTAATATACAACTTATCACGCCAGCGGAACATAAAAAGAGAGTAGAATAAAAACGGTGGGAACAACATAAAAAAAAAACAGACGTACTCCTAAGAATATTAGTAACGCTATTTAAATTACCCACATTCAAGTTAACCTTTACAAGTAACAATAAAATGCTTGTTTTAAATTGCTATACGAAAGCAGCGGATTGGCGGATTCAAACCCATGACTTTCTATGTTTGCAGTACGAACTCTGAAGTACTTACTACTACTGATTGAAACAAGCGATGACGCTCAAAACATTAAGCGTCATCGCTCGTTTGGTAATTATTTTTTAAACACTTTAGAAGTTAACTTCGCTATTTAACGATATAATGATGGTAACTTAGGTTTTTTTTAATAGAAGAAGTGAATGCTGTGGCTGATGGTAAGTGGATCTCTACACTTACCATACGAAGCACAACAGAATTAATAAGCTGTTATTTGACGCTGGTGTTCTGTGAGAGCGTGGTCCTTCCCCGGTCGAGCCGACCCATTCGTGCTATCGTGCAACCATAATATAGCTGAAGCGCGGCTTCTACCACGTATGCAAACATAACAGGGCTTCGTTTTTAAACTGAGCAAAGTCTGGTTTGGTCTCTATAAATTATAAAATAGTGGCTCAGTCCTCACCCATAAAATTGAATAAAAAAGTTAAACTTTTACATTAGTAAATTTTTTTTTCGTGGCCCTCTTTTAGCCCATCTTCGATAAGAAATAAATAAGCAAGCGGCCCGGGTTCGATCAATGACGGCACCAATAAAAAAATATTGCTGATTTAAGTGCTGATTTACTACGTTCTCTGTGATGAAGGAAAACATCGTGAGGAAACCTGTGTGTTCGAAATTTAAAAAAAAATCTGAGATATATGAGGTCCGCAAACTCGCATTGGGGCAGCGTGGTGGACACTTTCGTGAAAACTCTCTCAGAAATGAGGTAATATGTACCTGTGCCCAATAGTAGGACGTATATAGGCTGTATCGTTACTTTGCTTTTTAGTTATTTATCAAAGCTGTATTTTAAATTAATCTTCTTTTTTATAAGACCGTCAATGACTTTTCTGGCAATACCCATAGTAGCTTCTTACGAGAAGAATTGTGGAAAAACTACATACTTGTTTGCGTAGACGCCTCTATGACACGATAGCTCTTCATCAGTAAATCAAATAATAAAGGGTCAAAATGCGCTGCTTTATCAACGCCATTTTGACAGCTCACATTATAGTAAATATTTTAATCGATTTTATTATTGTGTAATGTGGTAAATTTTGTTTAAGTTCATTTTTCGAAGTGTTTCTAATTACTGTTGTTTTAATTATTGCTCCTAATATATTAATTACAGTATAGGACTTTGAACTTTTGTTACTGTCTTTCTCCTAGTTTTGGTTTTATAGGGCGGCAAAGCTTAAGATGACCATATTACCCTCACGTACCAAATGTGTCGTTATTTGGATTTGAAAACTATCGCATAAAAATGGCGCTGGATGGTTAATCAATGAGTTTTTTATTGAAATCCTAGTTAAAGGTATAGATAAATTCTTTATTGTTATTGGCTTTTTTGCGCCTAATATCGTGCTTTTTTCTTTCCTTGGTAAGGAACTCGTAAGGTTGTACTTTTGCCAGTGTCAAATATTATGAAGTTAACCTTAACATTTTTTTTAAAACTTCTTCACATTATGCGTTATATTGTGAAATTAAGGAGAGGTTTTTACGGCAGCTTGAGCCAGTAGACAGTTAATAAGGATGTTAAGCAGACACGATAATTTTAGGTTGACATCACGATTGGATAACTTTTATCAGCATTTCTAATTTCACATGCGAAGACATTTGATACACAAAATCAACCTCACACCATTACTTAGGTAAACAAAAATACAGGAACAGCGTTTCGCCGCCGGTCAACTTCCTGTTATTTTAAAATAATAATATTATTAATTTAAATTTGGAATTCCAACTCAAGTGCACGGTCTTAACTTCAAAGCCAACCACTATGTGAAAAAATGACATCATAGTTATACGACTCTAATATTATGTTTTTGCAATAATTTTCCTCAATTATATACCTATGAAGACATACAAAAGCTCATAAATAAAAACTATTTTACCTTGTGGCAAGAGCTATTAATTGTATACAAAAAAAAAAACAATTCGATTTTTGAAAAACTTGTTTAAAAACTTGAATATCCAGAATACGTGAAGGCGTCATTCTGCAACTTAAAAAAACTGGTCGTGAACACTCCTTAGGAAAATAACTCATTCAATGAACAAAAACAAAAAGAGATAATGTCCTTCAGACCGAATTTCGGTCATAGCGGTTTGTCTAAAATGAGATCTGTGCGCAAGCACAGGTGCACTCTCTGTTCCCTAGCTCTCACACCTAGGATTTATGTGCTTTTCAAGTCACGGGGTGATACACCATTAATTTCTTGATTTTCAGACTGTTACTGAGAATTTCTTGACAGAATAACCTTATTGAAAGCAATAAAAAAATTTGGCCTGACTCGGGATTCGAAGCTCGACCACATAAACAACAGCCGCTTACGACTATTAGACCAATGAGGTAGTATCCTTATATATTAGTGGTCCAAATAGTATGTTTCTACAAAAAATATAGTTGGAGCAAATACTATATTTTAATAAATATTGCGTATACATTATAATAAAGGCTCAAAGTAGCAAAATGTTATTTAAAAATAAAAATTCCGTTTGAAACGAACTTATATTAATATAATTTATTAAAATACTGTGTTTTTACTGTATACCTTAAGAGCAAAGTGCGTAAGTATATTCTACTAGCGCCTAAAAATCAAGAATTCAACATTTTGTCGCATGAAATCGTATCTAACAATCATATTGAACATACAAATGATTTAAAAAACACATTGTCAGAAATATAAATGATTGTTGAACTTATTATTTTTTTTAAATCGATTAATTGCTATTTTTACATTGAAAAAGTGGTTTTATTGGCTTATGGTGCAGATTTATCGAGTCCGCATGGAGGGGTAAACACGATAACTTTTGAAAATATCAATTGTTTAACTAAATCTATTTTTTAATCTCTACATCTATCATGTGAGAAGCCAGGGATGTACAAGTAAATGGCTGTTTAATTTTGTTTTATCTAGTTATATATGATTTTTTCGCTGATAACATAGATAATAATATAGACATCTAGGTATATCTATCCCCAAATAAGTATCAAAATGCAGATGCGTTGCCACCCCTAATGACTAAGATGAAATACCTCGTTTCCAGTAAAAAGGGTCTTCGGTTCTCTACATTCACCATTACGAAATATCAGCATTAAGCTGCTATTTTACGTTGTTATTCTGTGCACTATATCGCCTCGTAAATACAAGGTTTAATGTTTGATATAAATGCGTTGGCAGCTCTAATAACAGGAGCTAGAAATACAATTACTGCTAACGAGTTAGACGTGAGAAGGTCTTTATAGTGATGTTGCCCGTGACGTAAGTATTTTACGTCTACGCCGGAACGAATATTAAAAAAAAATTTAGAGAAACGGAGCCCCTTTTTTACTTTCATCTAAGACCTCGAGCTGACAACATATCTGCATTTTATTTTTTTGTCGAAGATAAATGTAGATGTCTATGGGCGAAAGCATTCACTTACCATCAAGTGGACTATGTGCTCGCTTGTCACCGTTATACTATAAAAATTGACACACAGATCGATGTCCAGCAGTAGACTTCTGCAGGTCAGTAAAGAATAAGCCTTATTAAAAATATAAAAATGAAAGTTCTAGAAAATCTCAAACGGCTGAAGAGATTTGAATGTTTGATATAGTTTATTTTTGGTGGCATAGCACAAAGAATAGTTATGACGTAGCTATTGACTTTAAAAAGTACTTTGTAAAAGCCAATTTTGAATAAAAATTAATTGACTTTGACTTTATTACCCTCTGAAGTCGGATATATCGTATCAATTTAACCCTGATAAATTGTATAGTGTATGTAACCCTATTCTATACGTACACTATAGTGTACATAAAGGCCTATTACGGTTGATGCGCTGAAAGAATTTTCTTATTACTTTTATCTGAATACTTACCCGTATAAATTATATATAAAATTTTACCCTATATCGCGGTGGCAACTAACACCATAACTGTAAATTTTTATTTATTTCACTTTAAAAAACTTTACCCTTACAGTAGGATTTTCTCTAGTATCGACGAGGCGGATACATAAATTGCACAAGAACAAACTTTCACACATGGAACAATTATTGTGTATCTACTATATACATGCCATCAAAACTTTTATTCCATGTCGGATTCAAAACGGCGACCCCGGGTTACGTTATATTCTAATAAAATTTGAACAGGGAGTCGACTATGTCTTAGGACAGGAGATATGTTCTTTTCATTTACATTCATATATTTACATATACGTGCTCATCGGTTAAGAGTACTCTTCATTTTGCCAGTCTTTACAATATCGTATTTAATTTGATCGATAAACTTCTATCTATGGCACTTCTGCAGCATACATTTTGCTTCGTCTCTTTTTACAGGCTGTGAGGAATTCCATTTTAGTCATCGGAGATGACTACGAATATGTAGCTTTTCATGTTTGAAGTTGGTCACAATTCTCCATGCGTCACAATAGTCCCTTAATGTGGCTCTAAGTTTGTTTGCCACTTCAGTTTTATGTCTTAAAAAAACTAAATATTTTAAAAGTGTAAACTATAGAGTGTAGAAGTAAGGAGTACAGACTGACAGACTGTGTATTAAAAAGTGTCCATAGAAAACAGTTAAATAAAGGTAGCACCACTATAGCTACGGGCTAAATTTTAAAGTACGTGCCGAAAAATATTAGTAGGATAGACAAGTTTTTCGAGGTTATATTTACTAAATAAAATTATTTTAGATTTTAGAGCTACTGAGCAGTTTAGCAGCACACTTGAAACCGTCGACAACTGCTAAGTTCATTTCATCCCAGTAGCTACTCCAGCGCTGTTGTGGAGAGTTTTTGAACTGTTATTTACTGCTTGCAGATGGCCACTTTTTCAACTCTACTCTACTCTACTATGGGAGTTGGTACTCCTTACTTCTACACTCCATAGTATAAACATTTTTGACTTACCTTCGTACTGAGTCTTGGCAAGCACGACATAACACATTAAAAGAACAACCGTATTTCCTCTGAACATCGTTCAAAAACACGGGTTATCGGTATTAAAATATTAAACGTAAATATACCTAATTTGTTCATAAAATCTTAGGTACCAACACTTATGTCATTATGATAGGACGTATGAGTAAGAAGTTAATAATAAGATCAATACGTCTTACCGCGTCCGTATACGCGGTCTCACTATCAAAGTACCAAAGACTAAATCACTATCTAACCACACTACAAGGTCATCATTTTATTATTTAATCTGTACCCTACACTGGTGTCAATATATGAATGGGTACTATGGCCCATAGACTTCTACATCCTTCCTCGGTTAAGAATCAAAACGCAGTTACGTTGTCACCCCTGAGGACTAAGATGGAATGCATCCTATCCAGTAAAAATGTGTTTATAGGCTAGTATCCACTTACCATCAGTTTTCTTCCGCGTACGATCTCTCTGTGTAATAGTTTACCACCGGCCATTTACCCGGACCGATACGACCTGGGGACCTTCAAGAAAAGAGCTTACTCCTTTCTAAAAGGCCAGCAACGCACCTGCAATTTTTCTGGTGAACCGTATGCTCATTTGCCCCCTCTTCCATAAAAAAAAATCTTGTCCTCTCCTCTCGAGAGCTGAATCCTATAGATGTATACGTGTCTCTTCTTAGTGTCGCTTTTTCGTTACGTCCAGCGTTTGAGATAATTAAAAAAAACAAATATAATAATTGTTGAGATTTTTTGTGATCGGGATAAAAAGAAACTTAGTGAAGGTTTCACTAAGTTTGCACCGTTTATTACCCATTAGCCAATAACTTTTTCGTTTGTGACAATAAATTAAATATAAGAAACACAAACTAGACTTGCAACGAACGAAAAGTATATTTGGCCCACGGCGGCTGCCGAATATTTATGTAATATCTTAATCAACCCAAAACAACATATGTTAGAAATAGCTTGGTAGCTGTCAACTCAGTCCCAGAGGTTATAATCATCCATACATTCTCTAATATTATAGAAACCCTTTTTAAACATACTTAAATAAAGTTTTCAAAAAGCAGGTCATATTTTGTATATTTTCTGGAATTTTGTTGTAAAAGCGTATATACATCGCCCCCAATAATTAATTACTGAATAAAACAACATACAGATAGCACAATTCATTTTATTTTATCCTTAATAACGACATGAACAAATAAATAAATTGGCACGCAACATGAAATGCAGATTAAAAACATTGCATATTAAAAATAAATATAACCAACATTAGAAAATTTCGTTGATTCTCAACTTTTTCTTCTTAAAGCTGTGTTTCTTATGGTAAGTGAAAGGACCTGGAGACCCTTTTTACTAAAAATGGGACATTCCATTTTAGTCCTCAGTGGTGACCACGCATTTGCATTTTTATTGGTAATCACAGCATCCACTTACTATCAGGTGGACTGTGTGCTCGTTTGTCACCCTTATTTTATAAAAAAGAATACTAAAGGAAAAATACTATAATTGTAACAGAAACGAAATGAGAACCGTTAGGACTGAGGACTAAGATGGAACCTTCGTATCTAGGTAAAGGTCAGTTAGTATAAGTAACTTATGGAAAGTCATCAGTTTACAATTTCTATTAGCCGATTTACACTTCGACAAGTACTGTAGCGAGTTTAATTACAGGTCAGTTGACAGTAAACAATTAAGCGGACAGTAGCGTTTAAATGTCTTCGTAGCGAGTTTAGTTAAAAAAGGACAATTTTGGATTTTATGGGCCGAATGGTTGCGTCCTGTTTGTGGGCCGAACGCGAATACGTTGCGTCCTGTCAACTTATGCACTGAACTATACTCGCTCGTGCACAAGAGCGGCGAGTTTAGCTATGAGTGCCGAGAGACACGCGGGAGGGCACTTCGCACTTGACTCGCCGAACAATACACCGGCCGGCTATCCCGTTCAACTTAATTGTCGACTTACTACTTAACTCGCTACTGTACTTGTTGAAGTGTAAATCGGACTTATGAAAAAGGGAGCAAGTCCAATACAGCTAAAAGCTACAAGTTATAGTATCTATTACACATAAGTTATAGTTTGTGCAATTTCATTGCAAAATATCTCTATATTGTCTCTAAGGGTTAACATTTATTAACACATTCACGGACAGTACGCCCATTTTCTTGACATTCTGAATTTATATTACGACACAACGCCTGTTTACGATAAAATATTTTTTTCCTTATTTGCCACTACGTAAATAAGTGCGGTATTCGTTTACGGTTAATATGAAGATCTACTTTTACTGTCACAGTATCAAGATTGTACTGTCACAACATAAAATTTTATGATAGTAAATGAGTGCTATCTAAACATACATGCAAATTTTGCTATAGTACACATGTTGTGGCACCACGAATGTAGCCGCGCGCGTGTGTTCGCGTCGTGAGTCAAACGAACCAGTCGCGTAGTGTCACCGGGAGGTGAGGACACGCTCGCTTGCGTCAAATCGTTCGTCGTCGTTCGTTGAATACTTACGTGTTTTTCCTGGTAAGCAATTTAGTGTTATAATATGTTATTGTCTGTATAAAGATAACCGAATAGTAACCAGTCTTTCAAAAATGGTTAATACTTATTGTATCAAAAGACCGTTAACATAAAAAACACGATAAATTTAAAAATATAATGGAATAAACTTCATATTATTTTGTAGGTAAGTATCGATTCTTTCTTTTGTTGTGCGTCTAATTCTCTTTCAATTGTCTTCAGATGGCCTCAAAAAGAAACAAATTGAGCATAGGTAATCCAAAATCTTTGTTTCGAGATGATGAATCTAACCACGATCCATATTCTGACGATGATGGTGAATATGGTTCAGACCACAATTACGAGCCCGCTGATGAAGATGAAGATAGCAGCAGTGACTACAGTGAAATTTTCGATGTTCATAGAAGTCGCTTTGAACGGAATAGACAAAGAATTGGGTCTGAAAGCCAGAAGTCGTATCATGGTTCTGCTGGCGATCAAAGCGATGATGGCGAGCAGATAGACCAGAATTCTGTTAATGAAGGAAACTTTGGTGAAACCGAACGTGATTCCGACATAAGCCATTGTAGTATTTTCGATCACCATCAAATTCAAGTAGCAGGGAATGAGAAATAAAGCAGCGTTCAAAGGTATGAAAGTCAAGAGAACAATGCTGTTGGAAATCATAAAGATAACAATGATATTCACTTACAACAAAATTATGAGCTACCGGAATATAGAAATCAACAAGACGAAGAAGAAATAAGAATGAGTCTGGAGATTAATGAGGTGATTGGTGTTCAATTTCCAAAAATTCAGGTGCCTTCCCAGGATAGAAGAGGAGAAGAAAAACTTACAGCTAGAATGAGAGAGGAGCTGAATGAGGTAGTTCAAGATCAATCTCCACAAAATCAAGCACAATCTCAGGCAAATTTAAATGAGGCTGGACCGAGCAGAAGAAGAAGTTCAGTAAATACAGTACGTCGAGGGACTCCTCCACCAAATGACACAATTTGGGAAGATACTGTCTCAAATATTGCTTCTATTGACTTTAGATCTCCAGCGAAAGGCCCGACATTTGAAGTTCATGAAAATACCACATGCGAGGAAGTATTTGACCATTTATTTACCACAGAGATCATAGAGTATTTGGTTGAACGAACAAATTCCTATGGAGCTGCTCTTACCAAAATAAATAGCCACATACACGTCATGCACGCAATGCTGCCTTTCGAGCAACAAATCCTGAAGAGATGAAAAATTTTTTTAGGTCTTACTTTATTAAATGGTCACATTCGTGTTCCACAACAAAGGAAACTTTTTACATATGACGACCCCTTGTATTTTTACCCTGTCTTTAACTATACAATGTTTTGCAGAAGGTATGAGCAAATTTTAAGATGTCTGTATGTAGCTGATTTGGGTGAGAGAGGGTCTGGAAAAATTGAAGGTTTTATAAACACAGTGACTCAAAATTTTCGTAATGTATTCAATCCAGGTCAAGACTTGTCTCTTGACGAGTGTTTGCCACTTTATAGAGGACGATTAATATTTCGTCAGTACATAAAATCAAAAAAAGCTAGATATGGCCTAAAGTTTTACGTTTTAACTACAGCGGATGGATACGTTTTAAATATTATAATGTACAGCGGAGCAGAAGATATTGAAGCCGATGAAAGGAGGACTGACAAACTGGTACTGCGTTTAATGCGCCCATATCTTTTAAAAGGGCATAACTTATTTATGGACAATTACTACAATTCAGTGACCCTTTCTGAAAAATTACTTGATTTGAAAACACACACCAACGGCACGCTGCGTAAGACAAGAAAAGACAATCCTAAAGAAATTGTACAAAAGACACTCCAAAAAGGCCAGCATGTGTGGGCTAGGAAAGGAAAAGTCTATGTAAGTGCCTGTAAAAATAAAAGAGACGTCTATATGGTTACCACCATGGATCATCCAGCGCTCATTGAAGTCACAAACCGATTTGGAAAAAAGAAAACTAAACCCATAGAAGTGAACAGATATAACAAATCCATGTCCGGTGTTGATCGCTTGGATCAGATGATAAGTTATTATTCATCACCAAGAAAAACTATAAGGTGGTATAAAAAAGGTCCTATTTCATATTATGGACACCACAGTTTGGAATTCCTTTCACATTTATAAAAATTTTGTGAAAAAAGATAAGAAGTATGAATATGTGACATACAGAGAAGAGTTAATCAGGAAATTGATCGGCCTGAAAGAAGAAAAAGGAAAAGATTTAATTCGAAATTCCAACAAGAATGACAGCAGGCGGTATGTGCTTCAAACTGAATCACAGCTTCATGAAAATATTGAACGCAGTAAGGTAGAAACGCAGGACAACTTTTCTCAGCCAAATTCAGGAAACCACGGACATTGGCCGACTCGCATGATGCCATCTGCAAATTCTAAGAAGAAGTACGCATTTTTGACATGTAAGCAATGTTCGAAACAAAAGGTACGACGTAACACGAGTTACTTCTGTAAAGGTTGCAATAATTCTCCAGCACTTTGTCCTTCACGTTTCGAAGATTGGCATAAAGATTTGTAAACTGTCAAGTGTAATTTTATAAATACATAGATTATCATAATATCAAGGATGACATTTTAAATATTCCTTATTTAAAATGTCATCCTTGATATTATGATAATCTAGATTTTATAAAATATTGTGATACTACATTTTTAAAAAACAAAAGACTGTTTGTTATGCTTAAGTTAGTTAGCTTTTTAGCTTATTAAAAAAAGGAGACCTAGAAAAATAATAACTATATGTTAATCGAGAGAAAAGACGTATCTGATAATTATTTTGTTTTGTTAATTATTAACCAAGTTTAAGTTAAGAAAATATTTTTGTTTAAATATAAGACTGTTATTTTGTTTTTTTTTAAGTTTGGTATAAAAATATGATTTTCCATAGTTTTGATTTATTCAATAAAAAATTTTTTTTTGGTTCACAAAGTTTTGATTATTATCATCATGATTCCTATGGTAGGGACTAAAGTGTCATACTACACTTATTTATACACATAATCTTGATAGCAACATGGCAGTACGCCTATTCGCGATGCGTACAGAGACTTACTGTCATATGCACACGATGATATCAATCACGATGCGACAACACGACTATTTCGTGGCACGTACCGAAGCGTACTGTCATATGAACGCCATAATTTTAATTACGATGTGACAGCACGACTATTTCGTGCCACGTAAATAAGCGTACTGTCATTAGAAGACGATAATTTAAATTACGACGTGGCAGCACGACTATTTCGTGCCACGTAAATAAGCTACTGTATTAGAAGACATAATTTAATGAGTGCGACTTTCGTGCCACGTACATAAGCGTACTGTCATTAGAAGACTATAACTTTGACTACGATATGACAGCACGATTATTTCGGGCCACGTACAGAAGCGTACTGTCTCACCACAATTGTACAAATATATTGCTATGTGTCAGGAAGTATATAGGCGTGATAGTAATTTGTATGGAATTTTTTAGTGTCATATTTCAAACTTGATGCAGTGTCCAGTGTCCGTGAAAGTGTTAAGCCTAAACAAAGACTTCTATGGATACTAATAGACTGTCTCTGATGCCTTAATTACATTGCGCACTAAAGTTACAGTTAATTCTCCACAACTCCTTTAGTCGACTGCGAGCGGGCGTGCAGATTAGTTCTTTGTTTTGTAAACAGCGAACGTTGTTTTCGACAATCAAACTCTGATTTTGTTCAATGTGACTAAGAAAATGCATGTAAACATTAATGTGCGCACTTTGTTAACGTGATTTAAAGTTCATTTCAGATAAGTGTGTAACTTTATTTCGTGTTTGCTTAACACGTGGTTCAATTAAAAATCTTGTACAACCGACTACAATATAAATAAAATGAGAACATCATCATTGTAGTAGAAGTCAATTAAAAACGCATTGTTAAGAATAACTCAAAAACCACAAGTCAGATCTAGATCAAACTTATATGGGTCCACGTGAGAAGATGCTTCAGCTTTAAGATAAAAAAGAATCATCAAAATCGGTTCACTGAGAAATAGGTTTTGAGGTAACACACAAAAAAACATGCACTCGAATTTAGTACCTACTCATTTTTTGAAGTCGGTTAAAACCAGTAACCGTCGTAAATGAAAGTACAATTGCGTGGCGTGCTAGCTGCCCGTCCGTTACCGACCCGCAGTTGTGACAGAGTTTATGTTCTGAACTGCCAGTTTAGTAGTATTCATAGAAGTCTTTGAGCCAATATACAGTTAAATGTTCAATAAGAACAGTTAAATTTTATTTTCAACATTTAAGTCAGAGTTAAGCCACGCAAATAAAACATGAAAGCATTCGTAACAACAAAAATTAACAGCCTCATTTAAATTGAGTAATAATTATCTATATATCTGTCTCATTCTGTTGTCATATATTAAAAAGAGAAGGAAAGCAAATTTAAATATTTCTTGTATTGACATTGATTCTATAAGGCCGTAAAAGCGTAAGTCAACTTAAAATAATAAAAATTAAAAAAAAAAATACACGTGTACAGTTTACACGAGGTAGAAGTGAAACCTTCATAAAAGGATACCAAGGTAATAGGAGGTACTGTATACAGTATTCTATCTCATTCCCTCGCAGGCTAAATCCTATAGATGTATATGTTTGTCTCTTTTTGGTGTCGCTTTTACGTTTCATCGAAATACAAATCACAAGATTCTAGAGAAGTTTTTACTTCAATAAAATAATTTCCACATAGCTTCTGAAGTCGAAGCAAAGACATAGCATATAGGAAAATTAAATCCCCGATCTCGAACGACAAAATAATTACTAATACAGTACTTCTGATGGTAAGTGTAAGAATATCCACTACCCCATATCATCCTAAGGGCGTTAAAGAGAAGAAAGAGGAAAACAAACCAGGAGATGGTAGCATGACTAAAAATGATTTTTTTTGTCAGTCAACAAAATCCAACTATATATATACAGGCTGTTAGTGTAAACACCGTTATCCTTAAAACCAGTGGTTTGGTTTCACTTATAGAACGTTATTCAATGAAAAATAACAACATTTTTTAGTAAAATCTCAATTTTTCCTTAATTCCTCAATTAGCCTAGATGAAAGTATGAAGGAAAAGTTACATCACAGGTTATGTGTATCTACTACCTATTGTGTTTTATTCGAAGCTAACGCGGGCGGTGATCTTTATAGTCATTACGTCACTTGGGCGCATAGGGTATCCATGATTCGAGTGTTCCAGTATTTTTAAATTTTATGAAAGAAAATAGCGTTTTTTTTTAAAAAAAATCATTGAATTTACGTTCTATAAGTGAAACCACTGGTTTCAAGGATAACGGTGTTTACACTAACACTCTGTATGTATATATATATATATATATATATATATATATATATATATATATATATTTTTTATATATATATATATATGTCAACCAGATTGCCAATTATGGCTACTATGGCAAATATCTCTAATATGCGACAATCTATTGGAAAATCTATGTTCAGCAGTGGAATGAATAGAGTGTAACGGGATAGTAAGTGGGTATTGTAGCTAACTTCAAACAAAGAAGTCTACAGATGCGTCGTTGCCTCTGAGGACTAAGATGTGGTTTTTGAGTGGCACACGTTGAAGTTATAATATTATGGTTGTAGCACGAATGGGCCGGCTCGATGGACCACATAGAATACCATCGTGAAATAGCAGCTTAAAGCTGCTGTGTTTTACATGGTGAGTATAGAGAACCGGATACACTTTTCACTGGAAACGAGACATTCCATCTTAGTCCTCACGGGTGACAACACATCTGAATATTGATTCGTAATCGAGGATAAATGTAGATGTCTATGGACTACAGCACCATCAAGTGGACTGTGTGCTTGTTTGTTACCAATATATAGTATAAAAAATGCCTCAGCCTGTAATTACCGCCTCTCTATACCCTTCCTACCGGAGCACTGCTATAAGCGGCAGAAATAAGAAGACACCTACACGGACAGACTTCCACGCGGAAAGGAATTTAATGTGTAATACTTCCATATCTTGTACACGTTGACTGACAAAAGGCAAGACTGACAAGCCTGTATAAAAGGATTTCTTTTAGCAGCGACTTTTTTATAACTTCTTTTAATAGAATAAGGGAGACAAACGAGTATACAGTCCACCAGATGGTAAGTGGATGCTGTGGCCCATAGACACCTTAATCTACATTCGATGAATCGAAACGCAGATGCGTAGTCACCTCTGAGGACTAAGATGGAATGCCTCGTTTCCAGTAAAAAAGGGTCTCCGGATCTCTACACTTACCATACGAAACACAGCAGTACTAAGCTGCTATTTCACGCTGGTATTCTGAGAGTGCGTGGTCCTTCCCAGGTCGAGCCGACCCATTCGTGCTACAACTATAATATAGGTGCAGCGTGGCTCTACCACGTATAACTCAAATAAAAAAATTTGAACCCCCGAAACAACAACAAGAATATCTTCAAATGGCTGAACAGATTTTCTTGCAGCATAGCTAAGGGCACTCTCGACTAAGACACCTTTCAAACGAAAAATACTTAATGAAAATCGGTTCATACGTTCAGGAGCTATGATGCCACAGACACACGCAGAGACACACAGATATAACTCGCGGCACGAAAGTCTAGCTCTGACCGTTACTGCGCATATTTGGCCTTATTGCGCATCATGCGTATGATTGGCTGTGCGTATCGTTCGCACGCGCTGATTGGCTCTACAGTCGCATTCCGTCCCCCGTACTGATACGACACGTTTCGTTTAGAGCTAGAGTTACGTGCCGCGAGTTGTACACACTACAAACTTATAAGCATATAACACTCCTCTGTTTTCGTCGAGGGTTAAAAAGAAGTCCTACCAACTTGCAAAACTTAGTTCCCAAGTAAAACTTTCATGTTTTATATGCGTTGACTGACAAAAGCCCGTATTAAAAAGATTGCTTTGAGCAACTTATTTTCCTAAAACAATTTCAAAGTACAAGCAGCCCTAAATCTAAAACGTCATTTTTAATAATAAATTAAGTTTAACAATTATAATGTATTTTCAATTTATATATGTCTATATTTATTTGTACATAGATCTACAGTTTACAATGTGCCCCTTTCCTCGGTATATTCATGAAGGGCGCGGGATGAGGGTACAGCCTTCTTCTGGATTTAAACTCCACCAGGTCTGTGATCTTGACGGGCTGCAAAGAATTTTTTATTAATGTATACTTATGTATGTTCGATTTGAGATAAAGACACAAAAAGTTCTTCGAGTATTATCTTTAATATATATAAATTACGTGTCACGTTGTTTGTCCGCGATGGACTGCTAAACTACTTAACCGATTTTATTCAAATTTGCACACCGTGTGCAGTTTGTTCCAACTTGAGAGATAGAATAGTTTTTTGTTGCCGATAAGTGATCCAAAATTTTTTGAATTTAAGGTTTTTTAATAGGACATGACAAAGGATCGTCGAAAAGGGCAGGACGTCTGCCTGGCAAGCTAGTAATTTTATATAACTTTGTTAGAATATTGATCTGTCTCGGCTTCGTATGGGTGATTTTGGGATCTCGACAACAGCGCCACCTACCAGGTCCAAATGTGAATCTAAACTATCCAGGGACCAACACAAACACACACAAAAAACTTCATCAGAATCAGTCGAGCCAGATTCCACTTTTAGCTAAACTAACGTATAACCGGCGATAAATATTGCACATCGACCTTTGAGACACTGGGCTAGTTTAGGCTTCGTAGAGCGTTATCTCTGTCGCACGAAATACAAACAATCCGTAAGTCAGTGTGCGACAGAGATAACGCTCTGCGAAGCCGAAATTAGCCGATTGTCTCTTTCCAAAGGTCGATGTGCAATATTTACCGCCAGGTACTGTACAGCAATTGATTTTGTATATTTATAGGTTTACCATTTCATCCTTTGGTTGTCGTAAGAGGCGACAGAGAAAAACAAATCAGGAGACGGGCAGCAGCGACTCCCTAACAACAACCTAATAATAAAAAAAAACTTCGGTTGCCAAATGATTCAAGCGTGGCAACTATGGCAAATAAATAGGTGAGTGACAAGGCAATCTACGAGGGAGCGCTATGTTCATCAGTGGTCTTTAAAGAGCCTGTAACGGTAATAAGCTACCGTACTGATTGATGAGGCGCCACCTAGCTAAATTTAATTTTGCAACATATTCAATTTTCCTACGGGAATGATATGTTTTTGCGCTGAAAAAAGTAGCCTATGTCACTCTACAGCCACCGAACTATCCCCATACCAAAATTCATGCCATGCCGACGCTCTGTTGCGACGTGAAAGAAGGACAAACTTTTGAAACATATTCTATTTTCCCACGGGAATGAGATGTTTTTCCGCGGAAAAAAGTAACCTATGTCACTCTACAGCCACCGAACTATCCCCATACAATACATATTTGTCTCACGTATGTCACCAATTAAAATAAATGGTCAGAAAAAACTGTCAGTCGTAGGACTGCACGTCAAGTTGCTGATCATAGATCTCCCCTGTGGAATGCCACAATGCACGGTCCTGAGCTACCTGCATCCTTCGACTTCCTGCATCCTTCGGCTTCCTGCATCTTTTACCAGCTCTTCACTCCATATTGTGCGGGTTGGCCCTACATTTCGTCGGCGCGGCCGTATTCCGTCAACTTCCTAGCGGTCTCATGAGGTCGCACCCACCCACAGCACTTTAACCCATAAAAACTTATTTACAGAGACTACTTTTTAATTCAAACTTTTTGTTTTTATTTTTTGTAAAATATTAGTGCCATAGGCTTCTACTCCGATCACATGTTACACCCATTTTTCTTCCAGACGGTAAAAAAGGTCATCCAGTATAGGATACAAGTAATTATTCGATACTTTACTTTCGATACCAAGTAGTTTTAGCATCGAATCAATCTTGCGATACCCATATATTAAAATAAAAGTATTTGGTATCGAAACGAATGAGACCGAGCGAATGACACTTTATAATTTCCGAATGCATTTTAGTGAACAAATCTAGCAGATTGAAATCCCTCTCTGTCTCGGTCCTATATTAAAATTATATTACAATCTCAAAATATCTGCAACAGTTACTGTTTTTGAGCAATCTGGATGCATAAGTTTTTTTTTCTGTAATTTGTGTTAGTTCTTTTTTCATTGTTTATAAAGTATAAACCCTTCCTTACTCTAAATTATTGAATGTGTGGCTATTGTTGTGCATTAAAAGTTAAAGTTACAGCCTATATACGTCCTACCGCTGGGCACAGGCCTCCTCTCATTACTGAGAGGGTTTTAGGGCAAGGAAGTGTCCGCCGCGCTGCCCCAAAGCGTGTTGGCGGAATTCACATGTCTTTGAAATTTTTTTTTCTTTCTCAGACTTGCGGGTTTCGTCACGATGTTTTCCTTCACCGCCGAGCACATGGTAAATCAGCACTTAAAATTGCAATTACATTTGTGCCAGCGGGGATCGAACCCGGGTTGCTTGCGTAATATGAAATTTACAGCGAGCGCTAACCATCTGAGCTACCACGGCTCCTTGTTATGTATTATGTGTTGAAAATAAACAAAATCACAATTAATCCTGAGAATATTTTCCTATTATATTCCATAAAAATATCAAAAAAGTACTGATATAAGAAAGTATCGATACTTTGTAGTGTAAGTATCGATACTGGGTAGTCTTATGAAAAGTATCGAAAAATGATTTTGAGTAGGTATCAATATCTTATGATGATCGGAACATATCCACTAATAATATATTATAGTGTTTCAGAAGTGGTTACCTGGGCTCGCGTCTGTGTCCCCTGCGTATCATCCTCTGGGCTCTCCCTCCCACTCCCCGCACTCGCCCCATCCCCCGCGGTGCCCGCACCCCCCACCGCGGTGGACACCACGTGGACGGACAGCTTCTGTCTCTCCGTGGACTCCTCGCTAATGTGCTTCTGTAATTCCACAACATTTGTAACAAGTGCTCACTGTAACCAACTAAAAATAATGTCCTCCATATCGAATTCCAGCCAGGACAGTCCACCTGATGGTAAGTGAAAACTGTGGCCCATAGAAATTTACATTTATCCTCGATTAAGAATCAAAATGCATATGCGTCGTAACCCCTTAGGTTTAAGATGGAACGCCTCGGTTTCAGTAAAACGGGTCTCCGGTTCTCTACACTCAGCATACGAAACACAGCAGCATTGAGCTGCTATTTTACGCTGGTGTTCTGTGAGAGCGTGGTCCTTCGAGCCGAACCTTTCGTGCTGCAACTATAATATAGCTGCAGCATAACTACCGCCTAAATACGTCATATGTCTACCAGACAATCTCAACGGAGTTTAGCTATCGGCGCAGGACAGGATTGTAGTGCCCAAGTGAATGCGCAAGCACAGGTGCACTCTCTATTGCCCCATTCTCATAGTCCGATGGGACGGTAAACCGACACGACTAGAGAGAGATCTGGCGCAGAATCGACGGCTTTTAAGCAATATGGCGTCTGGTCGTCGCCATATTGAATTTACAAATTACTATCATGTTTTTATTGACACTCGCAAGATTAAGACAAATTGATTGACGTAAGAAGCATCAAAATGGGCCCACGCATTTATTTTCTACAGCGCCACATACGAACAAACATACTTAAATGCATGCACACATCAACAGAATCTGGGGATACCTCAATCCTGAATTATTTACTTTATAATTTAAAATCTTTTTAGTTCCCACAAAAAGTTTATATACAGATTCAAACCTCTTTTATTCTATTTTTAAAAGTAAATAAAAGAAAACGAATGAAATAAATACGGTGGCAAAAATATTAGTAATTCGTTACGTCAAGGAAAATTAAAATTGTTACACTAATAATAATGTCCTCCAGACCGAATTTCTGTCACAGCAGCCAGCCTCAACGAAGACTAGCCATCGGCGCAGGACAGGATTATAGTGCCTAAGTGTATGCGCAAGCACAGGTGCACTTTCTATTCCCTCACTCTCATAATCCGATGGGACGGTAAACCGCCACGACCGGAGAGAGATCAGGCGCAGGACCAACGGCTTTACGTGCTTTCCGAGGCCCGGGGGTGAGACACCGCCAACTTACTGACTCCGGGCAGCTACTGAGAATTTCTTGACAGATAAACTCAATAATTGATTTTTTGGCACGACCCGGGATTCGAACCCAGGACCTCATGATCAGCAGTCGCACTACTACAACCACTAGACCAACTAGGCAGTCAAAGTCCTTATTCAATAATTAATATTAGTGTTCTACTGATATAAAAAAAAACATAACCGTTCCTTGGCAGTCGGGTAATTAATGAAAAGGGATTAGATTGTTTTTCTTTTTTTTTTTAATTTAACGTGCCGTGTGAGCTTTAAGAGTCATGTCACGTCGTCTTTAGAATCGAGATGAAATGTTACGAGCCGTTTGCATGTTAGAAATTGGTGCTATTAAACGTGCAGTTGCTGAGGCCCTACACACCAGCCAAAACGTGATATCAAGGTTGTGGTCACGTTGTGGTAGTACTGAGGATGTGGACGGACGGCACACGGGTATATCGTGTTACTACGCAGAGACAGGATCGATTTCTCCATATGACCGTACAATGACAACACAATATCACAGCGATGCAACTACTATAAACGCTCCAGGAGGACCACCAGCCGCTGGTAAGCGATCAAATCGTGCGAAGGGGGTTGCATGAAGTTGGTCTTCATGCTCGAAGACCGCTACGTGTTCCAGCAATGCTAAGTGCCAATCGCGGTCGGCAGATTTCGTCGGCCCGTGATCATTTGCCATAGAGTGACGAACAATGATCTTTGGTGCTTGGGGGGGGTGGGGGGGGGGTGTGGGTTGTTTGTGGGGGCCGGGGGGGGGGGGGGGGGGGGTTTTTTTTTTTTCTTTGCCCCGCTAAGTGGTTAAGAGGGTTTTTTTTTTGATTTTTTCTTTTGACCTTGAGAACTCCAGGGAGAGTTAGCCATCTACGGCACCCTCAGGAGGCCCACTCATACCAAGCCGGGACAATCATGGTGTGGGCAGGAATTCATCTTGGCGGATGAACCCAGCTCGTTTGGATCCAAGGCATCATGACCGGACAAAAATACCACGAAATTGTAGTAGAGCCTGTTATTGTCCCACACAGACACCAAATGGGCCAGGAATTTCTACTCATGCACGATAATGCTCCTTCCCATACGGCGCGGCTGGTGTCGGCCGTTCTGCGAGACCACGATATTTAAGTTCTGTATTGGCCTGCAAAGTAGCCCAACTTAAGTCCTATCGAGCATGCATGGGACATGTAACAACGAAAAGCTTTGAGAGATTTCCCGCCGAGTTTGACGTTGGAACAACTTTACGAACATTTGCAAAGAACGTGGGACCTCATACCGCAGCAAGACATTGACAATTGAATTTTAACTATGAACTATCCATGTCGATGTGTAACTAATGTAAGAGGTGGCAACAGTGACTATTAAAAATATTTTTTTTAAATTCAATTTTAATTAATATTAATAGTTTTATAAGAAGAAATGAAGTTTTTTTATCATTCCAATTTTCTACGGCAATTAAAAAAAAACTTTTTTATTTGAAACAAAAAAATTTGAATATGTTTTTTATTTTTTATTAAAGACCCTAAAATAACCTACCATTCTTTCATTCCAATATCAGAAAATTCTTCGTAGATTTTTAGATATTTGATGAAATATATACATAGATACAGCCTATATACGTCCCACTGCTGGGCACAGGTCTCCCCTCATTTCTGAGAGGATTTTAGGACAAGGAATATTCCGCCGCACTGCCCCAATGCATGTTGGCGCACTTAACATGCCTTAAAAATATTTTTTCCTTATTTATCAGACAACATGTAGGTTTCCTTTCGTTTTCCTTCACCCCCGAGTACGTGGTAAATCAACTTGCAATTGCAATTGAAAATTTCACACACACGTGATGATCGACCTCACATTACCCTCCCGCAGTCGGGTAAACAGAAGTCATACTATCGAATAAAAACTTTCTAAACTGACCTTGTAGAATTGTATCAACTCCTCCTTGGTGATAGTGTTAAGCTGTTCCACTTCCACTCGGGGCCTCTCGAAGTTGTACACCTGAAAATAAAGGTAACATTTATGAGATTATCCAATCGACTTTACTCCATACAGAGTTGACTTTGCCGTACGAGACCAACACATCAAAGTTTCATCGTTATTAAACTTTGGAATTATAATATAAGTAACTTAAAAAAATATTAAAAATTCCATTAATAGGTAAAATACATGGAACTCGAAAAAATCGCTACTAAACCCGTTACGTCAGAATGAGTTTTTATGTTCATTTTTTACTTGATATTGATAGATTATGGTTCCAAATGAAAGAGTATGTCTTTGTCTATGTCTTTGTTATAGTTTATAATGACAAACCTCGGACGGTCGGGTTGGCCCTCATAAATTCTTAAGGGACACGTGTGTCCCTCTACCGAGCGAGTGTCGGCGCGTCGTGTCGGAGACACATGTGTACCATAATCATTGACGTCGCTACAGGTTACGGTACAACGCGATTCAAAAAGGGTAGGAACGTCAATGATCTCGAATGACCGCGATCTGTCAACTGTCACTTGAAAAGTACGGCTTGCAAAGAAAATTAATTTTCCACTTTTATATTTATTTAACTGAGTCTTAGTATTACCAAATCCATTGAAGTCATAATAAATTTTAAACATAATTTTAAAATATTGATACTAATCGGTGGAATATTTTAAATACCTACATAAATGCATGTTCTACCTTTATAAGGGAAAGCAGCAACGATGATGATGACGATGATGATTACTTGGACAGTGATGCAAGCAGAGGTGAGAGGAGAAGTGCTAGATTTCGATCAAAACTTTTTCTTTCATGTTTCTTTTGTATTTATTTATAAATTAATATTATTTCAAAAATATCTGTTTTGCTCACCCTACTCAACTGATTTGAATTGACACTTCCATAGTGTAACGTCATTGCTATGACGTCACACTATGGCGCCAGTTGAGTTATTATTTAAATCGTATAGTATCAACTTCTATATTTCGGTTTCAAAGACCAAAGAACCATAATTAATCATTAAGTTAATCTTTCCTACAACGAGAGAGGATTATCTTCAGCAGAGCACCTGGAATTTACAGGATGATGAAGAGCAGAAGATAATATTTAATAGTATTTGTAAGCATCCTTCTGGCCTTATGAGGAAGCGGGCTATGGAGAGGGATATGCTCGGGTTTTCTTTGCGTGATAAACTTAAGTATGACATTATTAATTAGATTAGTAAGCTGAAGTGGCAATGGGCCGGCCATATAGCCCGAAGAACCGACAAGCAATGGGGAAGAAAGGTTCTCGAGTGGCAGCCTCGTGCCATGAATCGACAGGTGACTCAGGACTGTGCCTTGAGGCATTCCTTGGAGGAGGCCTTAATAATCAGCAGTTTTTCAACTTTTAAAGGGCTGTAGTGATGATGATATGATTTGTAAGTTGTGGTTAACATTGTCAGAGGAAAATAGTTATTATAACATTAGCAATAGAAGCCAAGGACTACACAGAGGGTACCTGTGAGGAGATCTCGCTCCAAAGCTGCGAGGCCTTGCTGCTCATCCTCTTGGGCTTCTCCAGACGCTGGGCGGCCAATGCTGCACGGTGCTTTAGGAACTCCTCCTCCGACATCTTGTCCAGGTATTCCTGGAACGGGTAGAAACGTCATATATGATGAATTTGGTGATCGCTACCAACAAGCTATTTCTAATTTGGTTTGTGTTGTTAATTGTAATAAACATTTACGATCGTAAGCTGTTTTGTTTTCGAAAAGGAAATCCCGCTGGGTTTCTTGCTGCTTCTTCCCAGGACAGAGGTAATTTCCGAACCATTAGTAAATTAAACATAAGAGTGACTTCAATAAGTATTATTTATAATCTATATTGAATGAAAAAGTTTGTTTCTGTATAGTATTTAATTTGTGCAACGGGTACCATCGCTTTGGTAATTCAAATCAACCACCAAAACCAACTACTCAAGTGGTAGATTACAACTATAATTACAGCACGAATGGCGCAGTTCCACTGGAGAAGGACCACGCTCTCGCAGAATACCAGCGTGAAATATCAACTTAATGCTGCTGTGTTTCGTATGGTGAGTGTAGAGAACCGGAGACCCTTTTTACTGGAAATGAGGCGTTCCATTGTAGACCTCTGGAGTAATAGCAACTGCGTTTTGATTTTTAATCGAGGATAGATGTAAATGTCTATGGGCCACAACATCCACTTAACATCAGGTGGACTGTGAGGTCGTTTGTAACCCTTATTCTATAGAAAATTATGAGGGTGTATGCCGCGCTGCAGTATGTAGCAAAGTTGCTCCAGCATCACATAACATCAGACGAAGGCTGCTTACAAAATCAAACAAGTGGCAAACCTGGCAGCTCCAGAGGAAAGCCTTGATCCTCTCATCCAAGTATGACGGGTGTCCGTCGCTCTGCATTATGTAGCCAAGTTGCTCCAGCATCACATCACGCCAGTGCAATAACAAACCTGGCAGCTCTGAAGGAAAGCCTCGATTCTCTCCTCCAAGTATGAGGGATGTCGGTTGCTCTGCACTATGTAGCCAAGTTGCTCCAGCATCACATTTCACCCGTGCAATAACAAACCTGGCAGCTCCGAAGGAAAGCCTCGATCCTCTCCTCCAAGTATGAGGGGTTTCGGTCGCTCCGCACTATGTAGCCAAGTTGCTCCAGCATCACATCACGCCAGTGCAATAACAAACCTGGCAGCTCCGAAGGAAAGCCTCGATCCTCTCCTCCAAGTATGAGGGGTTTCGGTCGCTCTGCACTATGTAGCCAAGTTACTCCAGCATCACATTGCACCCGTGCAATAACAAACCTGACAGCTCCAAAGGAAAGCCTTGATCCTCTCCTCCAAGTATGAGGGGTGTCTGTCGCTCTGTACTTTGTAGCCAAGTTGCTCCAGTTGCATATCACACCAGTGCAATAACAAACCTGGCAGCTCTGGAGGAAAGCCTCGTTCCTTTCCTCCAAGTATGAGGGGTGTCGGTCGCTCTGCACTATGTAGCCAAGTTGCTCCAGCATCACATTCCACCAGTGCAATAACAAACCTGGCAGCTCCGAAGGAAAGCCTCGTTCCATTCCTCCAAATATGAGGGGTGTCGGTCGCTCTGCACTATGTAGCCAAGTTGCTCCAGCATCACATTCCACCAGTGCAATAACAAACCTGGCAGCTCCAAAGGAAAGCCTCGTTCCATTCCTCCAAATATGAGGGATGTCGGTTGCTCTGCACTATGTAGCCAAGTTGCTCCAGCATCACATTCCACCAGTGCAATAACAAACCTGGCAGCTTTGGAGGAAAGCATCGATCCTCTCCTCCAAATATGCAGGGTGTCGGTCGCTCTGCACTATGACGCGGAGACCTTGCACACCGTTGGAGCGACGGACGCCGCTAAAAACTATGTAGCCAAGTTGCTCCTGAAACAAATGATTAAATTAATGAACGCTGATTTAAATGCTGGCAATGTCTTTATTTTATTCAATATATAGTGGCTGGCAATACGACTGCCTCGTTGGTCTAGTGGTTGTAGTAGCGCGACTGCTGATCATGAGATCCTGGGTTCGAATCCCGGGTCGGGCCAAAAAGTCAATTATTGAGTTTTTCTGTCAAGAAATTCTCAGTAGCTGCCCGGAGTCAGAAAGTTGGCGGTGTCTCACCCCCGTGCCTCGGAAAGCACGTAAAGCCGTTGGTCCTGCGCCTGATCTCTCTCCGGTCGTGTCGGTTTACCGTCCCATCGGACTATGAGAGTGAGGCAATAGAGAGTGCACCTGTGCTTACGTATACACTCGAGCACTATAATCCTGTCCTGTGCCGATGGCTAGTCTCCGTTGAGGCAGGCCACCGTGGCCAAAATTCGGTCTGGAGGACATCATTATGTAGTGGTGGTGTAAGAATATCCACTAGTCCATATCATCCCGTGGGTGTCGTAAGAGGCGACAGAGGGAAACAAATCAGGAGATGAAAAGCAGCGTCTTCCTAATAACGAATAAAAATAATAAAAAAACTGCAGTAGTTAACTCGCATGCTAAGCGTGTCCATGAAAAAATCTCCTCTAAAAGACTGCATGATAAGAAAATTCTTTTGTAAATCGCTGTTTCAGATCAATTTTTTAAATGAGTCTTTTTTATAGCGCTGAGGGCCGCGGGTTCGAATCTCGCACGTAACAGACATTTGTATGGCCTACAAATAATTGTTCCGGGTCTGGATGTTTGTCCTTGTGCAATTTATGTATGTAAATTGCCTCCACGATACAGGAGAATATCCTAGTCTGGGGGTAACGTTTTTTTTAAACAAAAAAAAATCACTGTTAACAAGACGTTTCAGCTTGATCCGCAGGGGTAACGATGCATTTTGATTCTCAATCGAGGATAAATGTATGTACATAAGGTGGACTGAACTCTACACTCGTTTTGTCACCCTTGCCAAAAAAAGAATAAACATAAAATTTATACGAGATCAGTGTAAGGGTACACGACACTTAGCGTTCGTGTCACAAACCTCCCCTTCGCCCTTCCCCGCCTAAAACATCGCCAACACCTTGACTCCGGTTTGTCACTGAGAATTTCTTGAAAGTAAAACCAAATAACTGATTTTGCTCGAACTGGATAACGAACTCAGGATATAAACACATCAACAAACTTGTGGTATGTATGGGTATTTTACGTCTGACTTCAGGCATAAGGTAAAAAAGTTAAAAATAAACAGAATTCATTAATTCAATTTATTCATATATTGTAGATGTTGTAGCGGTGTAAGAATATATTCTACGTCATATCATCCCGTAGTTTTCATAAGAGCCGACAGTAGGAAATGAAATACCAACATCTCCCAGATAACAAAGTGAAAATATAACGCGGTTTCCAACCCGCTTGCCAAGCGTGGCAAGTATGGCAAATTATCCGCCTGTGAGGTGGCAACTTTCAAGCTGTTAAAATAAATTTTGTAAATAGTTTGTACAACCTTTCATATTGTATAACTTACTTTTGAACCAATCATTTGTTTAAATCATTTTGTGCCAAAATTATAGAATATTTTAAGCTCTTCTAACTTCCCGATTTCATTAGCTAACTAACAATATTAATTTTAAGCTACTTTTTCGAACACTATAGCATTAACCTCTCAACCCCCTAGCGGTCTCATGAGACCGCGGCCATATTCCGTCAAATCCCTAGCGGTCTCATGAGGTCGTAGCCACCCACAGCACTTTAACCCATAAAAAGTTATATATAGCGACTACTTTTCTAAGAAGTTTTTCTAAGTTTAGCATTATATAATCAATATGAAATACTCTATCCTCTAGTGCAATAAAAAAACTGTTATCCTATGAATATTTATTTATAATCTACGTTCATTTCGTACGCCATTTTCGCGTGAATGTTATTGTGTTGATTTTTAGATTTTTCTAGTGTTTTATTAGTGTTTTAGTATAGTGCTTTATTATAAAATTGTAATAAAAGTTTTTGTGTGAATATAATTTATCTTTTTACGTAAATAATTTCGAGTAATATATATTGAAATAATTGTGATTTTCACGCTGCCGACATTCGCTTGGTATGTTTTTTTTTTTGTTATCAAAATACGATAAAATCTTTTTGTAATGAAGTAAAACCTGACTTTTGTTTAGACCACAAGATAGAGAATTTTGTATAGATTTTTAATTTCTTCATAGAAAAGTGGTCTATAAATGAAGTTTTAATGGTTCTTAGTGTTGTGGGTGGGTGCGGTCGCATGAGACCCTCGGGATTTGCCGGGCGCATGCGACTGCATGGGATTTTTATGGCAATTGAAGGGCGCTTTATAGCGCTTTGATCACACAATATATAACACACCAACCTTAGTCCTGAGCACGTTGAAGCAAGGTTCAGCCAACGCTTGGGCCAGCAGCTCTAAAGTCACGTTGGCCCGAGTGGCTCGAACTCCACACGCGTAGTACAGGGACGCACAGGAGGATTTGTGGACTGAGTTTTCCGTCTCCCGAAGGAACCAGGACCCTGCAAAAGTTGCATTTATATTATTTGAATTTATTGAAGTAAAACTTCTTTACGCACGCTTGACTTGGGGATTAAGCTGGCGAACGCATGACGAGAGCGTTACGAAAAGTGTGATCGGTGAGGCGAACGGGAGTTGAGTGGGGAATATAAGCAAGAGAGAGCAGTGCGCGCGCACATTTTCTTTCTCTCTTTCTCTCATAACCAGTTATTTTATTCGAATTTTTTTCAATTTTATGTATTAATATTTTGTTCAACACAATACATATTCTACTTTTAAATTGAATAAAATTGTAAATTCATTTTAAAGTTCATCTTATGTGAATTTTCGGGTGAATAATAACAAATTATGGAAGGAAGCCGATAATAAATTTAAATATTTGTAGAAAATTAATATATGTATATATTATATATGCATATAGTGATGTGTACGATAGAATAATGGATCTTTGTAATCTGACAATATCTTTTTTATAGAATAAGGGTGACAAACGAGCGTATAGTCCACCTGATGATATATGGACACTGTGGCACATAGACATTTACATCTATCCTTAATGAAGAATTAAAATGCAGCTGCGTTGTCACCCCTGAGGACTAAGATGGAATGCCTCGATACCAGTAAAAAAGGGCCTCCGGTTCTCTACACTTACCATACGACACACAACAGCATCAAGCTGATTTTTTACGCTGGTATTCCGTGAGAGCGTGGTCCTTCCCTGGTCGAGCCGACCCTTTCGTGCTACAACCATAATATAACTGCAGCCCGGCCAAGATGGAATAAAATCGTTATACATAACGTGGTTATACGCACAGTCCACCTTGATGGTATATGGATACTGTGGCCCATAGATATCTATCCTCAATAAAGAATTAAAATTCAGGTGCGTTGTCATACCCCAGGACTAAGATGGAACCCCTCCCTTGCAGTAAAACGGGTCTCTGGTTCTCTACACTCACCATACGATACACAGCAGCATTGAGCTGGTATTTAATATTATTTGTTGCAAAATTAAATTAAATAGCCTTCCTCATCACGTCGTAAACATTCCACTGCTGGAATTAGGCCTCTTACACAACTGGATATTCCTGCTATAATCGTCACGTTAAGTTGACTACTAGGCGATTTCAATACCAAACGTGAGCACCTTGGAAATTGCTCTTTTAGCAGTCAAGATATTTCAGGTCTATATAACTCCACTTTGAGAAGCCATCAAATCACATATAACCAAGTTAAGCCACGTTAAGTCATCAAGGAACAAGGATACGCCTCCAAAATACCATACAAGTTCAACTTTGGAGCTAAATGAGATCACAGTCCAACAATAAGTGGTTACTGTGGCCCTTACACACCTATTGCACTTTATATTTGTTAATTCAGTTCAGCCAGGTTAAGTCTTCAAGAATACGTCTCTAAAATACCATACAAATGCAACTTTGGAGCTTAATGAGATCACAGGTCAACAATAAGTGGTTACTGTGGCCCATACACCCAATGCACTTTACATTTGTTAAGTCAGTTCAGCCAGTTTAAGCCACCAAGGATACGCCTCTAAAAAATACAAGTGGATTTTTAGTACATTATGAGATATCACAGTCCAATAGTAAGTAGATGCAGTGGCACATACACAAGTATATCTATCTATCCGTCCATTCATTATACCGTACAAAAGTCAACTGCTGAACAAAGGCCTCCCCCGTAGATTACCTCACAGGAGGGATTTCGCCATAGTTGCCACGCTTTGCTAGGAAGACGCTTCGTTAAGTCTCGTGCGTCTCTAACACTTCAATTCTCTCTATCAAGACAAAGTGACTGTGACATCACAAAACTTTACGACAACTTAAAATAAGCATTGTTGCGCGCTATAATTAACCCTTCAAGCGCCATAAAAATCCCATGAAGTCGCATGCGCCTGGCAAATCCGGAGCGGACGCATGCGACCGTACCCACCCACAGCACTTAAAACCATTAAAACTTATATTTAGAGACTACTTTTCTAAAAAGAAGTTTAGCATTATAAAATCTATACAAAATTCTCTATCTTGTGGCCTAAACAAAAGTCAGGTTTTACTTCATTACAAAAAGATTTTATTGTATTTTGATAACAAAAAAAAAACATACCAAGCGAATGTCGGTAGCGTGAAAATCACAATTATTTCAATATATATTACTCGAAATTATTTACGTAAAAATATAAATTATATTAATACAAAAACTTTCATTACAATTTTATAATAAAATACTGCACTAAAACACCAGAAAAAACCAAAAATTAACACAATAACATTCACGCGAAAATAGCGTGCGAAATGAACGTAGATTATAAATAAATATTCATTGGATAACAGTTTTTTTATTGCACTAGAGGATAGAGCATTTCATATTAATTATATAATGCCAAACTTCTTCATAGAAAAGTAGTCTCTATACATTAGTTTTTATGGGTTAAAGTGCTTTGGTGGATGGGTGCGACCTCATGAGACCGCTAGGGATTTGACGGAATATGGCCGCGGTCTCATGAGACCGCTAGGGGGTTGAGAGGTTAATGCCTGGTACATGGAGACATTAGTTACCACTAGTGTCCTCTAGTATCGAGTAGCAGAACTAGGAGAGTCAAGATCCTTCTAGAGATTTCTATGCCAGAACTTTCTACAACCAGTCAGTCGGAACCGGTATGTACTCGAACATTCTAGATGTTTCAGTAGAAGAGGCCCTACTAAGGCCGGTATCGGTCGCGACCCGAGTCACTATTGAATTGGCAATTCAAGTGAATACTTCGAAGCGATATAACCGCGTATCGCTATCGTACAGTAATATCGTTTAGTACTAGGTCATAACTCACCTTTCTCCAGCTCCACTTCCCGGTACAGCATGAGCTGTTGAGCCAACAAGGGAGTCGCGTCCTTGGGCAATCTAGAAACGAAAATGTTTCAATTATTGAAGTGACAACTTGTTTAGAACTGTTCTGATTTGAAACCAGGCCTGTCTCACTCCGCACTTTAGGTTATAAAAATATACCTACACTACGCGGCCCCCTACAAGGAGCTAATTCAGTGAGGTTGCCACTCGCGCACTCGAGCTGACGCGCGCCTTGCGTTAACAAAAACAAAATATTTTTCTCTTCTAAGTATTTAGGCACTTTTGATAGTTAAATTTGAATATTTATTCAAGTATGGCCTCTCAATATGCCAAAAAGTACTACATAGCATACGGGTGCTTAAATAACAACAGGAATGTCGACTTTTCATTATTTACTGTTCTTAAGGGTACACTAGTCGCTTATTGTTCCATACAAACGTAGTCCGGCGATTACTCCACTGTTTGATGGTGTACGTAAAAAATAAAAAATGATTTCAATTTGTCTCATCATTATCTAGCCCTGTATGGAAAAAAAAGTAAAAAAGAGTATGTTTAGAAGTTATAAGCGTCGAAAATTCCGAATTTCAACACTAGTTTTAACACATCTTTGGGCGGAAATAAATACCATAAGAAGACCGAAAATTGCAAAACAGTTACCATACAGGGATAGATTAGTTGTTCAAAAATGCAAATAATTTTATTTTAAACAGATACATTCAATAGATTTTTCGTGACATCCAGACTCCAAAAGGTCTGTTTATAAATTTCGAGCGCCCGTTTTTGTTATAAATCATCTTGCCTTACGCTACAAATTGTTTCCCCGATCAGTGGGACGGACGGAGGGGGGGGGGGGGGCGCACTCACACATGCTCACTAGGTTAGCCGCTGCTATCTATTTATGGTTGTAATACCTACATATCTACATCTTTATTTAGAAAAATTGCTTCCTTTTGTTCGTGTCCACTGCTGAAGCCGGGATGAATATAGCTGCTAAAATGTGCCCATAAGTTTGTTGAAGCACATTTAGTTAAAATTGAAAACAGGTAGGTACATAATAATGAACTTTCGATACAGGTAGTACATTAGGTACTTAACTACTTTAATTTGCTAACTAACGAAAACATCTCATAGATAAGCACGATTATCGAAAATCTTAAAATTATCTATAAATTTAATTAGAATAGGTAATTTTTAGATTTTCGATAATCGTGCTTACGTATAGGAATCTCATATCCTAATATACCTAATGTAATTTATGTAAGTACATAATAATCTAAGAAGGGCAGTCAATGATAAATAAAATGTGTTTTGCAAGTTGTTTTTTTTTTAAAACACTTTAACACAACAAAAATATGAAACTGAGAAGAAGCACCCGATCTGCCGAAACAAACTCAGAGAGGTCTGTCCAGGTATTACATTGGTCATGTCATACAAGAACCAGGCTAATATGGTCCTTTGAAGAAAGAATCATAAAGATGTGAGTGGACAACTTAGTACTTTTTAGGATTCCGTACCCGAAGGGTAACCAGCAGGGCCCTATCACGAAGCCTCCGCTGTCCGTGTGTCTGTCTGTCAGCGGGCTGTATCTCATGATCCGTAATAAGTAGGTAGATGGTTGTAATTTTCACAGAACGTGTATTTCTGTTGTAAGTGGTAAAAATAAATTTGAAATTAATGCTTACGCGATGACGCCGTCTCGCATTGCGTCACTCGAGTGCGTATGTGTGTGCGCACTAGCTTCTTACTGCTCATCACAGCGTCTATCCCTTTTGCACGTGATGTCGGCTGAGATAGCATGCATTTTTACCCCGCCCACCACTTAGTTCGACTAAGGCAACCTTAAGGATACCGAAAGGTAAGATATTATTATTTACGGGTAGATCTAGGTAATTAGGTACCTAATTACTGACGCTATAGTTACAGATTTATTATGCATTTAATTAGCGACCCGACCACATCTTCGCGTTTTTCTATTATTTTGCGTATAATGCCAATAACCTTAAAATCGTTCAGTATAAGTAGAACTCAGTGGCGTAGCTACCTTGGGTGGCACCCGGTGCGGAAGTTTGTGATGTCACCCCACCGAAAGTAAAAAGCAATAAATTTTATATGATAAAGGACATGGATCATTTATTATTGATAATATTGAAGAAATAACAAAACACAATAATAACTATGACAGAAAAGGGATTATTATACAATTAAAATTTCTTCTTTCTAGCTTTGACAGCTGCAAACTCAGCAATAACTTCATCGAAACTTATATTTTTTATTACGTCGTGTTCGATGGCTAATATACCAAGATTACTAAGCCGCGATTGGGTCACTGTTGCCCACAAGTGTGATAGTTTTTTTTATTAATTTTAATGTACTGAAACTCCTCTCACATGAAGCTACGGACACGCAAACCGTCATGAACAACTGTTGCAACTGAGACGTCAAAGATCGCGAGTATGGGACGGGGAATCCCCCACGACAGCCTCAGCCTCTTTTACGGGAAATCCCGAATTATCCATAGAGCTGAGCTAGTGCTAGTGGAGGAATCCCCGAAAAAGAAATTTTTGTGCTAGCGATTTTTTTTTTGTTTGTACATTGTTCTTAATTTGTAAATAGCAGAAAATGTGAAAAAGACAAGTGGTGAAATTAAACATTTTGTGCAACGGACTTTAATATGAATAAAATAAGAACATCATAAATAAAATAAGATCAAGTCAATTAAATACGCATTATTAAGGATAACTCAAAAACTACTGGTTAGATCTTGATCAAATTTATATGGGACCACATGAGAAGCACCAGTTTTCAAATAAAAAAAGCATAATCAAAACCGGTTCACATACATAAAAAATACAGTCGATTTGAGCACCTCTTCCTGTTTTTGAAGTAGGTTAAAATGGTAAGCTTCTTTATAGAATATAGGTGACAAACGAGCACACAGTCTACTTGATGGTAAGTGGATGCTGTGGCCCATAGACATCCACATTTATCTTCAATCAATAATCAAAACGCAGATGCGTTGTCACCCCTGAGGACTAAAATGTAACGTCTCATTTCCAGTAAAAAGGGTCTCCGGTTCTCTACACTCACCACACGAAACATAGCAGCATTACGCTGTTATTTGACGCTGCTATTCTGTGAGAGCGTGGTCCTTCCCTGATTGAGCCGACCCATTCGTGCTACGACTATAATATAGCTGCAGCGTACCTCTACCATAAATGCTAAATAGGTTTTTATGTAATTTATTCCTACTGTAAAAACAATACTTATCGTAATTATTGCAAATAAAGGAATTCAAATTTGAATTCTCTAGTTGAATGGTTACAAATTTTCATATGGTGGAAGGTAGTTACAAATATGTACCCACTTGGCCTCGATCATGTCCGCCATGGAAAGTGCTCGTTCCCTGGTGAGGTTCCCGAACATCAGCGCCTCCACGTGAACCTTGCGGATCAGTCGACCCACGAACTCATCCAACTGCTCACTGGTTATGCCTGGAACAGACAGACACACATACATGCTCACAGATGTTTTTATATAGAATTAAGATGATAAGAAGATGGTAAGTGGATACATTGGCCCATGGACATCTATATCAATCCTCGATGAAGAATCTAAGTGCAGATGCGTTGTCGCCCATGACGACTAAGGTGGAATGCCTCTTTTCCAGTAGAAGACGATCTCCGGTTCTCTCACGGAATATAAAAAAAACAAGAGGAAGTAGCAAAATGCATAATTTGTACCAGAATCACTGTCGCCAAACTCACACATTCGCAAGAAAGAAATGTGTTCCGACAATTGTGCACCATTTCAATAATTTTCGCGTGATTGGCTAAAGAGAAAGGCATTATGTTACTCACCATTCGCTTAAGGGGATATAGTAAGTCAGCTCAAATTCTAATTCTTCCACTTCCCCGCGACTTCCATTTAATTACGGTTATTTCCCATTTTAATTTTACGTCGTCCTTTTGCGTGATGTGTATTCTAATCGTAAGCGACACAACTTCTCCCTTCAAAAGCCTAAGCGATACGATAGATAACGGGGCGACAGGAATCGAGCTTCAAGACGCCGATAGTTTAGGTAATTTCTTTTATACAGTGAAAATAATGGTATTTAAAAAAAAGTAAATAACATAAGCACTGCTTTATAGTTAGTTCAGTTAGTATGCAAAGTTTCATGATCTTATTTAAAGAATTTTATGAATAACAGCGGTTTATTGTTCAGTTTGGTAACTTTGGATTTTTTTCTATCGAGAAAATTTTACGGAATCGTGTTTTCGTCTAACATAATCCTTAACATTAATCCTCAACTTTACCATATATTTATTTCAAAATTAATGCTGCAATACTTTCGGCATAACGGAGGCTCTTGCTAAGCCATTTGAGGTTATATTTCCCCTTAAGTTCGAATCATAAGTTCTTAAAAATAGATTACTTATTTCCTTTCATCAAGGAAGTTTCTAGAATTAATTACCAATTTAGCTTCTTAACGTTAGATGTCGCAGTAACACCGCAATTAATTGAAAACGCATCATAAGTTCTTATTTTATAGATATCATTGCTACCAGTTCCTCGACTCCACAGAGTCAGTATTTTATTCTTGGGTAATGTATACGCTATTACAACAAAGTCCCAGAAAATACACAAGGTCTCTCTATTACCAAGTTTAAATGTTTAATTAAACAAAAACTGTATAAAAAGGGTTATTGTGATATAAATGAATACATGCTTGTTAATAACCCCTAAGAATGAGGTGGTCGCTTCCAAGCTATTTTTAAAACAAATTTTGTAAATATTTTGTGACCATTCACATTGTAAAATTTATTTTAAAAAAACGTTCCGCTGGGTTTCTTGCTGGTTCTTCCAAGGACAGAGGTTTTTTTCGAACCAGTGGTAACGTAAAAAAGTCAATAACTTTCAATAAGAATTGATTGTTAAAATTGTAATCTATATTGAATAAAAAATATTCTATTCTAGTTCTTTCATTGTCTTAATCCATGTTTCCCGGATTGACAAAAAAATACTATGTGACGCTAGATGTGTATTCACGCTATTATAGACAAAAATTAAATTGATATAACGTTGACTTTGCCCTATCTAACCTATACTGCTACGTGAATGTTGTTAGTGATGTAGTTACTCTGCCTGAGCGTGATACGAGGGTGACATGTACTCACACTTGCGTGTGGCTCCAGCGATGATGTGTACAGCTACCTATAGAACTTCTCAATCTCACACAAAACCTTAGGTGTCCCGGAAACGATACTGCCACACTCAGTCTTCAGCCTTGACAGTTGGCTCTTTCTGGCAGACAGATCTCTGGCAAAGACTTTGGAGCCCTGGTCCCTCTCAATCGCTTCTTCAATACGAGCAGTATTAAAGTTGCGTAAGTCTCGCCGCATGCATTTGGAGATCTGTCTGTTCAGTTGCCTGTATGCTGTCAAATCTATTGACGATTGCAGCCTCATCTCCCGTCTAACAGCCATGAGATTAAGAGTGTGATCGGAGAGTTTTTGTGTTCTTCTGCGGCCGGTCTTGCAGAACTTAACTCCGACCGCATGGACAGTTTCCACGAGCTTGTCATTCATATCGTCCACTGCATTGCAATCTTCTAGGCACTGAAAGCGGTTACGTAACTCGAGCTGAAAGGTTTCGGGATTCTGGATTAGAGCACGAGGGGGACGGAGCGTTGACTTCATTAGACGAGACCTCTCCAACTTGACGTTTAGGTTCAGTGTGCCTCTAACCATTCGGTGATCGCTGCCAGTTTTCACCCTTGCGATCACTGAGACATCACTGAACAGTTGGCGTCTGGTCGTAATAATGAAGTCAATCTCATTTTTTGTCGAACCGTCGGGGCTCGACCAGGTCCACTTCCTGTGGGGCCGCTTCTGGAAGAAAGAGTTCATCATAAAGAGTCCCTCTTTCTCCATAAAGTCGGCCAGCTGCTGGTCCCTACGGTTCCGTTGCCCTACTCCAAATTTCCCTAACTTCAGCTCACCGCTTTCTCTTGTGCCTAGTTTTGCGTTGAAGTCTCCCATCAACACCGTGTAGTGGGTTTTGGAGGAATGCATGGCTCTAGAAATATCCTCATACATTTCCTCCACCTCCTCATCGGGATGTGCCGAGGTTGGTGCGTGAACCTGTGTGACCTTCAGCGAATACCGTTTGGTGATTCTGAGTATCAGGTACGCGACTCTCGTCGACACACTCCCAATCTTTACATCGTTGTTGACGAGAGACTTGTGGGCGATAAATCCGACACCTTCTTGGGACAGATGGTCGCCCACCGGAAACTTGTTCTATCACCGGGAGGGAGTCCCGGTGATAGAAAGTTGCCGGACTTGAGGATTACCGTGTCCTCCCCCTCTCTTCAGAACTCGGATAATCCAATAATATTCCAGCGCAACTTCTCTACCTCTTCTTCCAACTCCAGTATTTTCTCGTCAGTCCTCAGGGCGCATGCGTTATAAGTTGCCAGGTCGAGTCGTCGTAGATGGCAACCGAACCTCCACCGGAGATTCTTAGTAACTCCTGCCCCATCGTTACCATGGTCGCCACCGTAGCCAGGAATAGCGGGACAGCCGGGGACTGGGGGCCGTTTGTTTGCGTCATTATTCATGGGGGGATATTTGCCATAGTTGCCACGCTTGGCGACCGCAGTTTTTCATTATAATACGAGTATTGTTGCTATCAGGAAGATGCTGCTGCCCATCTCCTGCCTGTCTCCCTCTGTCGCTTCTTACGACACCCACGGGAAGATAGGGGGTAGTGGATATTCTCAACCGCCACTACACGGCGGCACTAATATTACAACTATGGCAAATATTTCCCCTGTGAAGCAATCTATGGGGGAGGCCTATGTTCCGCAGTGGACTTTATATAGACTGTAATGGATGGATGTACAGAAGATAATCTACCAGGAGCACATGACCCACCGAGAGGTGAAATTATTAAATCAACAGTAACATTACAACTATGGCAAATATCCCCCCTATGAGGCAATCTATGGGGGAGGCCTATGTTCAGAAGAGAACTTTAATACGCGGTAACGGTAACAGTAACGGTCTTTTTATCCGATTACACTGTAGGTGTCTTCAAGGAAAGATGAATATAGGCTTTTGTTATGTCAGTGCGCTTTACCATCCTCAGTTCCATCACCACTAGTGGGATAGTGACCGAGCACTGGCTCATAATAGTAAAAAACATGCAGTAAAAACAACGTAGTTCTGCTGTATTTTGTATTCTAAGTGATGGGAGCCGATTTTTTCTATTTGTCCTTAGGAAGACGGTGGTGCCCAACTCCTGATTTGTCCCTCTCTGTCGGCTCTTACAGCACTCACGGAACGATATGGGGTAGTGGATATTTTAGGTTTAATATTAATAAATACAACAGAGTGAGAGAAGGCCAGTGTCCAACAGAGAATGGCGAGTATTGTTACCTTTAGCAGCTTCTAGAAGTTGTGAACGGGTCCAAACAAGATCGGACAGGCAGAGAGCTTGATGGTACACGGCATGCTGCAAGAAATATTAAATCAATAAGTTTACTAAAAAAGAAAATATTGGAAAGCAAAAAAAAATTATTGGATGTTATATTTGAATAAATTGAATATTCAAAAATACATGAATTTGAATGTGAAAAACTATGAACGTAAGACTGTTACAGGATACTCTAACACATCCTATATGTAGTAGAGCCACAGATTTCAGTAAAATGGTCTCCGGTTCTCTACACTGACCATACGACACACAGCAGCGTTCATCTGCTATTTAACGCTGGTATTCTGTGAGAGCGAGGTCCTTCCCCGGTCGAGCCAACCCATTTGTGCCGACCCATTTGTGCTCGAACTATGCTATTATTATATCTGCAGCAAGGCTCTACCTCGATTAAACCACGTTTGTTACTGTTGAAATGGGTATCCGGTTCTCTAGACTTACTATACGGAATACCAGCATGAAATAACAAACACGCGTTCAGTGAGAGCGTGGTCCTTCTAGCCAATCCAATCGTGCTATATAATGTGTGCAGCGTTGCTCGTCCACGTAAACTCAACACAGTTCTGTACGCCTTTCTGTTCTACAAACTCTTTCGGAAATAAAAGGATGTCGTGTTCTGCTATGGAACGTATTACGACTACACTATTAATTACTATTAAAAATAGAACTAAGCAAACGAACTGAAAAAACTATGAAAAAGTTCAACTGAGAACACTAACCTGATAAGGTTGCTCTGCCTCGAAATTCTTGATTGCCCTGATGTGGTTCTCCTTCATGATCTCGAACCTCTTGGGGTCCACCTTGAAGTTCACGATGTGGTCGATGATATTCTCCAAGAGCACGTGCTGCTTGTCGTCGTAACCCTCTATCGTAATCTGAGGATATTTTTTATTTTAGCGACATCTATCAACATAATAGAATAGAATAATTTTTAATCAATACAGATTACATGTTCTTCTTATTGAAAGTCGTTAGACAAGGCACATCTTTAGCTTTATAGTCCATTTCTAAAGTTTATATTATAATCATGAAGGTTAGAGTACAGGAGAACGATCAATACGTACTAAAGCATAGCCCGCCTGTCCTTGAAAATTGTAGAATACATAGCGGCGCTGACGTCGGCGAGTAGTGACTGCGAAGTTAGCTGTTTATGAGTACAAGTAGATGAAGTTAGTTGAATAATGGCATTGGTGAGAAAATTTTCATGCTTCGTAATTTTGTAATTTTTGACAAAAAAAAAAATTAAAAAAATGGAGAAATATTTTATTGTGCGTGGACGTGCAAGTGGTTTAGCATCTGATCGGAAAATATACTGAAAATGACTTATATTGACCGAACTTAGCGATCGCAGCGCCTCACTTATGGTGTCCATATTTCTGGAACACTTTTTTCTACGCTGATAGTTCTCCTGTTCTCTAACCTTCATGATTATAATCTAAGATTTATTGAAGCGACATCTGTCGACAAAGTACGTCTTAAGTTTCTTAAGTAGTGTTCCTAAGGCGTCGCCGTGGTTAGTGGATTAGGAAAATCCACTACCCCAATAAATCCGTGGGTGACATTAGAGGCGACAGCGGGAAACAAATCAGGAGATAGGCTGCAGCGTCTTACTGATAACGACTAAAAATAAAATAAAAACTGCAACGTAAAATATTTCTCCTGTGAGGCAATCTATAGGGGATGCCCATGTTCAAAGGACTTTTAATAGGCTGTAAACATGTGTCAATAGTGAATGAAGCGTTCATTCTTTTATATAGAAGAGTGACAAACGAGCACACGATTCACCTGATGGTAAGTGGATGCTGTGGCCCATAGACATCTACATTTAACCGCGCCTAAGAATCAAAATGCAGATGCGTTGTCACCCCTAAGGACTAAAATAGATTGCCTCGATTCCAGTAAAACGGGTCTCCGGTTCTCTATTTTTTATAGGGGGCAAACGAGCATACAGGTCACCTGATATTGACTACCTCTGCCCACGATCAACTGCAACACCAGGGGAATTGCAGGTGCATTGCCGCCCTTTAGAAAGGAGTAAGCTCTTTTCTCTACACTCACCATACGAAGCACAGCAGCATTAAGCTGCTATTATTACTATTCCTTTAAAAATAGTCCAATAGGAAACTTTTTCCCCAATTTTCCACCCTTGGGGTGGAATTATTTCTTCAAAATTTAATGGAACAACCCTTAAGGTAAAGCCTGTTTAATAAAACAGAATCATTAAAATCGTTTTACAATCTGCTAAGATATTGCGTAAAGCAATAAATAAAAACACGCTCGAATTGAGAACCTCCTCGTTTTTTGAAGTCGGTCTAAAAAAGGGTGACGATTAAGGCGAAACCTATCTACAAAATAAACTACATCTGATCAGTCTTAAATCATGATTTTACTCTCAAATTTTTAGGTTCGAATGTGTTGCCAGGTGAAAGGTAACATTTTGTGCGAAGGATCCATCTAGGTAGACCCATCAGTGGGTGCATTCCATCTTAGTGCACAGAGGTGACATAAGTCCAAGTGTATAAATATTTAGCATTAGCTGTGCTGGCTGTTAGGCGACGATGCGTCGAGCAGTGAAAGGCTAAATTTATTGCCAATCAGGAGTATTGCTATTGTGTTGGATACTTGCGTTTCGTATTGGTGATGCTGATTACTAGGCTCAAGCACGTCCAGCAGTGAGGAGCTGGAAGTGGAACTGTTGGTCCAGTGAGTTCGGTATATTAGTTTTGTATCCGCGGTGCCAGTTCCTGGGCTGAACCACGTCCAGCAGTGAAGAGCTGGAAGTGGAACTGACGGTCCAGTGAGTTGGGTATATTAATTTGGTATCCGCGATGTCAGTTAAGGGGCTGAACCACGTCCAGCTGTTAAGAGCTGGAAGTGGAGCTGATAGGCTAGTGAGTTAGATATACCAGTTTGATACTGGCGACGCCAGTTACTGGGCCGAACCAAGTCCAGCAGTGAAGATCTGGAATGAGAACTGATACGTCATTGAGTTGGACACATATAACTAATGTAGGCGATGTTGGCTGTGTTTAGTATTAGAGATACTGGCTGCTGGGCGGAACTTATTCCAGCATTGAGGAGCTGGATATGGAATAGCGCTGGTTGGGCAACTCACACTGAGTCCGTACTTCGCGTTGCCGACATTCCAGCGCAGGCCGGCCAGCTCGGCCGCGTACGCGAACTGCTGCAGCGCGTCGCGCAGCACCAGCACCCACACCGACGTCAGCGAGCAGCTGCTGGGGTCCGAATACGCCAGAGGACTGGACACAACAACAAGTAGAAAAAGGACACATATTATTTGTTGCTGAAACTTGCAGAACATAAATTTCACAAACAAAAAGTAACCTAACATAAAAAAATGAAATATATTAAAAATAAAGTTACAGCCTACAAACGCCACACTGCTACAAAAGCTCACGGGTTACGCGCTCGCTGTAAATTTGTACGCGAGCAACCCGAGTTCGATCCCCGCCGGCACCAATGAAAAACAAAAATGCTACCTATCTCCTAATGAAAATACATGAATCTCATCATGTCTCGAATTGTTTGTCAAAACAAAAATCTGCGAACAAATAGCCAATTTGATAATGAAAAAGAAAGAAGTACAATATATAGTACTCTATACCATTTATACAAGCATAATTCGCTAATCTATATGCTTCCTCGTTACCCATTAGTTAGTCTATATACTGGAATCCATTGCACTCTTGCACAGATGTCGCGTAGACTAAACTGATTTATTTGGGAAAGTATATTATAGGCTATCGAAACACCTCTGATTCCAGAGGCGGATCGAGCCAAATGTTGGATAGCAAGTTTTGCTGTCCGAGTATATAATAATTTTCTTCCAGTTATACCCTTCAGCATACTTTAGGGCTTCGGATATTGCAATGAGTTCAAAGGCCATAATACATATGTCATATATAACTTTAAAGATCTAGAAACTGCTTGGGATGGGTCGAAAAAAGCAGCTCCTTGTTTATTGTGTTGTTATGTGTAGTGTTCGCATAAACATAAGAAATCATTACCGGAACAAGTATATTAAGGGGGGACAGGGAGGGTTACTATGCGGGTAAGTATATTATGATCAGTAGAGCATACCTGACCAAATCGAAGGTGATAAAAGCCTTCGGCAGCATGAACTCGTTGTCCCGTTTGAACCACAGCCTCATGAGCGGAGTGTCCTGAAACATTATTGTGATGATTGTATATTTGTAGGTGGGGGGGATATTAGCACCATCTCCCTTATAGAAACTCAATAAAAAAAAATAATAAAAAAATTCCAGTTGCAAGCGCGGTTTCAAAGCGTGGGAAATCTGGTAAATATGAGATTGAGACAATCTACATTTGAAGCCGATGTTAAGCAGTGGAAGTTAGGTTATAATGAACGAATGGGGCATTCCATTTTAATCAGGGTTGACAACGCATGTGCACTGTGATTTTTAACCGAGATGCAGATATCTATGGGTCACAGCATCCACTTACAATCAGGTAAACTGTGTGCTCGTTTTTTATAGTATAAGAGTGACAAACGAGCACATATTTCACCTGATGTTAAGTCAATGCTGTGGCCCATAAACATCTATATATTTATCCTCGATTAAGGATTAAAACGCAGATGCGTTGTCACTCCTGAGGACTAAGATGGAATGCCTCGTTTCCAGTAAAAAAGGGTCTCCGGATCTCTACACTCACCATACAAAACTCAGCAGTATTAAGCTGTTATTTTACGCTGGTATTCTGTGAGAGCGCGGTCCTGCCCCGGTCGAGCCGACCCATTCGTGCTACAACCATAATATAGCTGCAGCGTGGCTGTGTTACGTATGAACTTATGTCATCCTTATTCTATTTAAAAAAAAACCTGGAGATTCGTGAGATTCGAAATAATTGGATGGTGTTTTCTTTCTTGAGCATAATATTTCAAATACAAATGGCTAGTAATACTTGCGGGCATCGAACTATATAAAACTACAGTTTAAAGAGGTCTTAGGTGATAAAACTTTATTTTTTATCTACATTTCAGGGTTTAAGTTTCATAAATTATTATGTCTTATCGAATTTTATTAATTCTATGCTTTTTGGTTGACCTAGAGGTCGAAATTCCCACTCCACAAACGGGTTCTCGCCTTGCCGTGGTGGGGAGGCTTTTTGACCGGGGTGTGTCATCTATAGTGAATGAAGAAACACCCACGTGGCTTGTCCGAACTGTCCGTTCCGAGTGGGCTCATTGTCCACTTGAAAGGATCTGCTTCACATTCTCCTGTACCGTTGCAACGCGGGTGGATTTGTAAGAAGAGGAGTGTTGATACATTGGCTGCGTTTGGCAGAAAAAAAGCGCTAGGAAGCGCTTGTAAGCAAAATGGCGAAACTAAACAGTTTTCGGCCAGGACACGTCTGCTAACTTCAGTAACGCTGACACAATCCGCCATTTTGCTTCTTTATTTTGTTTGTTTTGAAGCAGAGTTTACAAGTTGTTTTGTGCAAATAGTTTCAAGTAATATAATGACATGAATAAACATAATACACGTTATTAAAAATTCATGATTGGTAAGTTTTTAATATGAATACTTTACAAACATATATTTAAATTAGGTTAGGTTTCACGGTTAAAGCTAACTTAGTGTCCTAGAGGAAACTAGCTATTTATCAGTTAACAGCGCTTACCGCTTACGATCGCCATTTTGCTTACAAGCGCATGCTAGCGCTTTTTTCTGCCAAACGCAGCCATAGAAGCATCCTCCGCAAATCTGCGGTTGTGCGACGTAGAGGGCACGTTATGAATTTCAGTCGTTAAAAGTTGGACGTAATGTTGTACATAGTATTATATACTGGATGATATTTTTTACCGTCAGGAAAAAATAGGGTTCTAACAGGTGAACGGAATAGAAGCCTATGGCACTGATATTTAACTTTTTTTTACATTAACATATTACGAAACTGATCGATCAAAAAATACTACTAATTTGGTGTGCATTATTTTAATTTCGATAGTTTTTTTTTTATTGATTTATTAATTTAGTTAAATTTAAAGTTTATATTCAGATTAGTAGTATTCATTGATAGATTAATTTCATAATATGATAATGTAAAAGTAAAAAAAAAATGTAAAATATTAGTGCCATAGGCTTCTATTCCGTTCACCTGTTAAACCCTATTTATATTCCAGACGGAAAAAAAATCATCGTGTATAGTAATGTAATGTATATATATATATATATATATATATATATATATATATATATATATATTAATGTAACATGAATAATGTGCATAGGCTTATCAGGTACCTTGATGATAGCAGGCGCCACGGAGTCCAGCGTGGGGTCAGGGCTGCGCTCGAGCCGTAGCACCGTGGGGACGAACTGGTTGGGCTCCGGCAGATGCAGCGTGTCCCCCGCACGCGCGTTCCGCCACACCTGCAACCAATTCAACGCTTACCACGTGCCACTGCCGTGCCTGGCTAACTCCATATAGCACCATAATGCTGCTGTGTTTCGTATACTGGGTGTAGAGGATCAGGTACCTTTTTACTGGAACCGACGATTTTCATCTTAGTCCTCAGGGGTGACAATGCATCTGAATTTCGATCCTCAATCAAAGTGTCGCACAGCATTTATTCATCATTAGATGAGGCTATGTGCTCGTTCGTAACCCGTACTTCTATAATAGAAATTCCCCCCCCCCCATCTTAGTAAGTACACCTGCTAATACACAAATCAACTATCGCGTTCATCATACTAAATCAAACGCTAAGCAAATAGAAAATTCACTAGGTCAACTGCATTACAGCAAAACTAAAAAAAACTATGTTACTTTTTTTAGAATTAGTGGATGCTGTGACCCATAGACGTCACATCTAACCTCCATTGAGAATCAAAATACAAATGCGTTGTTACCCCTGCGAACTAAGATGCCTCGATTCCAGTAAAACGGGTCTCCGGTTCTCTACATTCACCAGCATCAAGCTGCCATTTTACGCTGGTGTACTGTAAGAGCATGGTCCTTCCCACGTCGAACTGAGCCATTCGTACCACAACCATAATATAGCTGCAGCGTGGCACGTATGTACATGTTACAAATTCATTCATTATCATCATTTTCATTACAACAAACTATCAAAAGTCCATTACTTAACATCGACTTCACCAATAGATCGCCTCATTGGAGGGATATTTGCTACAGCTGCCACGTTTGAAAGGCGTAATTACACTAGCAGTTTAATTTTTTTTGTCGCTTCTTACGACAGCTACGGGATTTTATCGGGTAGAAGATTCTCTTGCGTCATCACCATACAAGCCATCTAAACCACACACCAATCATTCAATCTACAAACTTTCAAAGCTCACACACACTAACCAACCAACCTACACATCAACCATTCAACCCACACACCAAGCCCCGTAGAGTCTGGCTACCTCCTCAGACAGAGCTCGCCTTCGTCTCCTTCGGGCTCTAGTGTACTGGCACCGACACCGCGAGCAGGCCTCTTCAGCTGAAAACAAAACTGCAAAACCCGAGCATACCCCTAACCCACGCGCACTAGCTCCACAGTCGCAATTTTGTGGACTGTCGTGACTGCTGGGCACCGCACCCAGCATATCTCCATGCTTTTGGGATATTTCGGCGGATTTTCCCGATTTTTATGTCATCTACCGAACAATCTTTGCCTCAGCCGTCTTTTTTTTTATTAACTGGCTTTACGGCTCTGGTTTCTAGACCTTCTGAGCCTATCCTTTCTTTTGGAATCTTCATTTTATGTTCCTTCACATTGCGAAGCCCTTGGGAGATTTTGACGACAGCTCAACCCAGCGGACAGTTGATGACGACAGCCACTCAAGTCCATGAGGCACCCAAGCGATCAAAATAACTTGAGGTTTATATCGACATCAAAGCATTTGTTTTGTCATTTTCTCTAATAGTTCACACGCGCGGACACTTAATTCACAAAATCGCATCACTTTTACGAATCAAAATCCACTTCAAACCATTATTCAAGCGACAAAACTGGAGCGACAATCTGTCCACGGCCAAGTTCCCGCCAAAACTCCGCCTCAGCCATCGCCGCAGAAATGTCCAAAATACTAACGTCGTCGTTAAGGTCCCTCAGTCGTACGTCGCTCGTTTTAACTGGCCGATTGATTCGCACGTTCAGGTCTGAAAGAACCTCATTTTGGCCGCCAGCTTGTCCGCCTTCACGCCGCAATCTGTACCTTTAATTTCCAGAAGGAATCCTGTGGTTATCTCCCGCTTCTGGCGGGTCGATGACAAAATCGGCCTTCCTTTATACGGGGATTTTGTTATATAGGCCTTTGCCTCCTCCATTACTTTGTCATGGGTAACAGAGGAGCTTTCTGACACCGTAAATATTACCACCGCAGATGTTGGGGCACGCAATACTTTGTTTTTCAGCCTCAATTTTGGAGTATTCGGTGGCCCTTGATCATTTGAGCTTTTTAACTACTTTTACCTGGTTATTCGATACTGTCGCAGCAACAGGGGGAAGGTCGACCAACGGTGGAAAGGCAGGCTACTTTTTCCTCTTCCGGCACAAACTTTGCCGTTTCGTTTTTGTGGCTGCGACGATTGAGCCGATTGTAAAGGTGGTGATGGCCGTTGAGGTAGCGATAGCAGCGGTTGCGGCCAATGTGTCAGCGGCTGGTTCGCACCTGCCAGTGGAGGTCAGATCACCCTATCGGGAAATATCTTGGCCACAAATATAGCCAGTTTTTCTTCAACAAGGGACTCGCTTTTCTTCGATTAGGGATTCACGCCGTGAATTCACGGCACAAGTCGTGCCCTCCACATTCACCGGATGCGTACAATCGTTCGTGAAACCCGCCGCGAAACGGACGTAGAAGCTGCTGCCGCAATAACTTTATTTATTTATTATATATTGTATACGTGGTAGAGCCATGCTGCAGTTATATTAGTAGTATAGTTGTAGCACGAATGGGGTCGGCTCGACCGGGGAAGGTGCACGCTCTCACAGAATAACAGCGTGAAATAGTAGCTTAAAGTGGCTCAAGTCGCGGGCTCGAAATCATTGGTGGGCGCGGCCAAAAAGCACGTTGTCTCACCTGGCATCGTGCCCGACAGAGATAGTACCAGTGAAGAGCAGTTAGAACGCACGTCTTGTTCGTACGGCGTTCCGAACCGTTAGAACAAAAACGAAGTTACACGAACACGATGCACACATACATACCACCCTATTCTGTGCCGCTCGACGCTTGCTAAGAAATCAGCAGTACCTACCTACAAACTCGTACTAAATTATTAGGCACTGCGCTACGTTATCGCTTTATACTATACCTCTATGGCTCTATAGATACCTAATATAGATTGCTTATTTTATTATGTTTTGTTTTCCCCGGGTGGTCATGCAGCGATCACTCAAGAGTTCACGACGCCGAAGCATGAACTGGAACAGTCATCGCAATTTATATCCGTACTAGCTGTTGCCAGCGGCTTCAAACGCGTGAACTCGAAAATTATCCCACAGGAACGAAATACCTGAATAAACGGTATCAAAAAATGTGTTATTCCAGACCAGGTATAACCTATCTCTGAGCTAAATATCATCCAGATCCCTTCAGCTGTTCTGGCGTGATTGAGTAACATACATCTATCCATCCAAACTTTCGCATTTATAATATTTAGATATTAATTGTGATTAGTTCTGCCTACCTATAAATTGTTTTCAAAAATACTTACCTGTCTTCTTACTTTTTTTATATACACACAATATCACCAGATGTAAACACATGTTTTTATCAAGACAAGTGACCCTTCAAGACTGTTTCCTTAGTACCGACGTACTTAGGCAGGTAGTAGTAGGTAGGCAAAAACGATTACTACTGAAAAACTAAATAGGTACCTACCTAACATTCAAATAAAAATATTCTCAAAAAGCTCAACCAATTCAGAATTTAATTTTGTTAAAAGAAAATTGGTCAAATAAAAAATAAAGGATGAAAATAAAGCATATGGGAATATAAAAATAAATCGTATTTATTTGAATAAAACTATTATTTACGGATTTTATCGCGTTTAATTACTTTAATTTATTTTTATTATTATCCCGACGTTTCGGGTGCTTTACAGCGCCCATGGTCACGGGGGGACCCTGGGCGCTGTAAAGCACCCGAAACGTCGGGATAATAATAAAAATAAATTAAAGTAATTAAACGCGATAAAATCCGTAAATAATAGTTTTATTCAATGTGTAGTGTTCGCGTAAATTTAAGAAATCGTATTTATTTGTTATTTCGAGTTTTACAAGAAAAGCATAATATTTACTGGAGAGAATTATTTTATTATTATAATAGTACATGATATTCCCTTTAAAATGACACCAATATGAATAATATCTTATATCTATATCTACAAATAAATAAAATTTAAGTGTCTGTTTGTAATGTTAAAATAACAGCTTTTTATTAAATGCATATGAAAGTACTAGTAACAAAAACACATTTTTTAAAATTTCAAACACCACAATCTCTAATTTTTTACTCTGCTATCTTCAGCGCTGTACACGAACGGAACGATGTCGTTGAGAGCCGTGGTAGCTCACATGGTTAGCGCTCGTTATAGGTATCACAGTACGGGAGCAACCCGGGTTCGATCCCCACTGGCACCAATGAAATTGTTGCGTGCTGATTTAGCTATCAGTTGGAAAGTCTTGTTTTTCTGGGCCGTTTTGTTTTGTTACACCGACATCTCGCAAGTCACCTAGGGACATAGGAGGTTGTCGGTTGCTCATTTTTTATTTTTCTTTAAAATTTTCGTCGGTAAAATAACATATTTATAAAAGTAAAAAAAGTAAAGTTACAGCCTATATACGTCCCACTGCTGGGCACAGGCCTCCTCTAATTTCTGAGAGGGTTTTAAGGCAAGGAAATGTCCGCCACGCTGCCTCAATGCGTGTTGACGAACTTCACATTTCTTCGAAATATATATTTTTTAATTTCTCAGACATTAAAAAATATATATTTAATTGTGCTGATTTACCACGTGCTCGGCGGTGAAGGAAAACATATTGAGGAAACCTGCACGTCTGAGAATATAATTATAATCGAATGTAAATCAAATTGACATAGGTAAGTACAGATAAAATTAGCGGAACATTAATAAAATTTTGAGATCGTTTTTTTTTTTTCAAAATTTTATTTATATATTCCTCTATTTTTGTCTGTGCTTATATCAATTTGATTTAATCCAAAGTTCAAGCAGGGGTCAATGTAGCGTAGTAATTTAGAGCGCAGGTATAGCTATAATCATACGAACGTCACAGGCCGCAGCTGACAATGACGTCGAATAAAAAAAGCGCGCGTCACCGCGCATGCATGTGTGTGTAAGTGTCGTCCTCCCGCACCGCACCGGGGGAAAAATTATTCAGTGAGATGCACGATAATTCATATAAATACGCGCGCGTAAAAAAAATACGAATAGGCCTTTGGAAGGAGGGGTTTTATGAAAAAACCACTGCATGAATCAATTACCAATAAAATTTATTGAATTCTTCGATAATTGAGCTGTGTCGGTACCGACTTTGTTTTGGAAATTTTACACTGCTTTTATTACTAATTTACGCCCAAAGTTGTGTTAAAATTGGCAATAAAAACGAATCTTTGGTAGCTCGTAACTTTTTACTGACTTTTTATTTTACTATTCTGTTTCGGTACAGACAAAATTAATAATGAGACAAAACGATATCATGTTTAACTTTGGATGTACACTGTCAAACAGCGGAGTAAAACCCCTCCGAAATTTCTATGGAAATAATGTCGACTAGAGTCACCTTAAGCTACTACTACTACTTCGTACAGTGAGTGTAGAGAAACGTATATCCTTTTTACTGGAAACGAGGCATTCCAGCTAAGTCCTCACGGGTGACAACGCATCTGCATTTTTATTTGTAATCGAGGATAGATGTAGACGTCTATGGGCCGCAGCAACCACTTACCATCAGGTGGACTGTGTGCCCGTTTGTTACCCTGTCCTATAAAAAAAATTGCTGTGGCAACATACTCGTAGTATATTTAGACGTCCAAAACAAGAAATTTATTAGAAAGCATTGAGAAAAAAAGAAGATGGTGTATGACTAAATTAAATCGTCCGTATTCCTTTGTAGTCCAAAACGAACTGGCACGGTGCCGTGAATGTGGATGTGTACGCGTGAACGCCGCGCGAAGGGTGCGTGAACGCTTCGTCGCGGGTCAAAATACCGACTCTGATCGGGGAACAGGCGCGAACGCGCGTGAATCCCGCGAAACCATCCACATTCACGTTCACGCCTGTTCACGGAGGTTCACGGCAATAGTGTAGAGCGGCGGTTAAGTTTTTCCGTTTAAGCCGCAAGGCTGGCCAGCTGTGATCGCAATTCCTCGTTCTCCTTTTCAAGCCTTTTGATGTTTTCGCTTGTCGTGTTTCTTCGCACAAGTTTTTGGGCTGCCACATCAGTCGTTCAACCCACACAACAAACATTCAACCCACACACCAACCATCCAACTTATATACAAGCCATCCAAACCACACATCAATCATTCCACCCACACACCAATCATCCAACCCACATACCAACCATCCTACTTACACCTTGCCATCCAAACCACACATCGATCGTTCAACCCACATACCAACACTCCAAACCACATACCACGATGATTAAAAATGGTTCCCGAGTGGCAGCCTCGTACTGGCAGGCGAAGTGTAGGGAGTCCCATCTACTAGATAAGTGACGACCTGGTAAGACATGTAGGAAGTCGATCTATGCAGGTGGCTCAGGACTGTGCTTTGTGGCATACCTTGGGGGAGGTCTATGTTCCGCAGTGGACTTGTGAAGGGCTGTAATGATGATGATCAGGAAGTTTCTACTGCCCATGTCCTGTTTCAGTTTTGCCCTGCCACCTCTTACGCCATTACGGGATAATATGGATTAAACATATTCTTACACCACCACTGCTAAGCGTGCAGTACACGTGCAATACACTATTGGATTGTTGAACAAATTAAGTAACTCACGTCAAGCGTCGCCTCCTCGATGTCCTCCTGCAAATATTTGGTTCCATACCATGGTTCAGTTTGCGTGCACTTGTCACCGAAACGCCTGTAGGATGAATTTTTGTTAATTACGTTGTAGAGCCACGCTGCAGCTATATTTGGGTTCTAGCACGAATGGGTCGGCTCGAAGGACCATGTCCTCACACAATACCATCGTGAAATATCAGCTTAGTGCTGCTGTGTTCTGTACGTTGAGTATAGAGAACCGTAAACCCTACATTTTGATTTTTAATGGAGGATAGATGTAGAATTTTTTTATAGGATTGGGTGACAAACGAGCGCACAGTCCACCTGATGGTAAGTGGTTGCTGTGGCTCATAGACATCTACATATATCCTCGATTAAGAATCAAAATGCAGTGGCGTACAAAGTATCTACGTTTTGATTCTTAATCCAGGATAAATGTAGATATCTATAGGCCACAGCATCCACTTACCAACCATATGAACTGTGTGCTCGTTTGTCACTCTTAATCTAAAAAAGAAGCAAAACAAATCCATCCTTCTTCTCCAGGACTTACTTGGCAACAATCCCAATCCTGACGTTGTCCGGCGTGAGCTGATCCAGCAGTTCCTCGATGAGCTCTGGCCTCCACTCTGTCATCAGATAGTATGCACTCAGCACATCCTCCATTGGAAACTCCTGCATAGGAATTAATGACAAGTTAAAACTAAATACACAGTTATTCCAACTAGACTTGTAGGACTACAAATAATTAATTTTATATTTTAAAGCCTGTGATATAATAGAACGAGAGCCCAAGAGAGGTATTTTTTGGATTTACTCAAGCATATCAGATTAAGGTGAGTTAATTACGAGCTAAAAAGAGTGCATTTAGAAAATCTGACGATTTGAGCGTAACGTATGGGAGTAGAAGAGTTACAAAGTTGCAAATAAAAAAAACGTTGTCTTGACATTCCCGTGCTCGGGATATTTTTTATTTTCAAGGAAATAATGCAAAAATTACAAAAAAAAACATAATCTGCCGATTTCCACACGCCGAAATACTAAAAATCGTCTACGAAGATGACAGAGCGTGCAGCTGGAGTAAAGCATGTATGCCCCACTCCGCGCCTCTCTCCCTTTCATTTTTTCTCTATCTCTGACTCTCTCGTGCCATCCCCACCTATTCACAGCCAAAATTTTATCGTTATTGAGAAAGAAAATCATAAAAAATATTTCTAGCAGTCAGATTATTAATATGCCTCAAAATAATAGTCAGATTTAAGATACCATATCTGGGCCCTCAAGCTGAACCTTCTGTATAATAATCTGACACGTTCGAGTATTTCAATATGACGATTGTTTTTCGCATTTTCAAAAATCCGTTACGAGCGTACGTCACTTCCGAATCGTCAGTCTTTCGAATGGGAGCATTTTTAAGATTCACTTAACATCCCCTTTGAATATCTGACGCGCTAGGGTTAATTTTTGAACATCCGTAGTAACTTGCAGCAGCACGGGAAGGGGAAATATTATATAACTTTTTACCGACTTCAAAAAGGAGGAGGTATTCAATTCGACTGTATGTTTTTTTGTATGTATTACCTCATAACTTTTCTCTGGGTGAACCGATTTTGATGATTCTTTTTTTATCTGAAAGTTGGTGCTTATCGTGTGGTCTCATATAAATTTAATCAAGATCTGACCAGTAGTTTTTGAGTTATCTTTAATAACGCGTATTTATTTGACTTCGAATACATGGATGATGTTCTGATTTTAATTTATATTAAAGTTGGTTGTACAAACTTTTTGATTTTACTTGTGTTTCCTTTCTATTAACTATGTACTACAGGAATGCTGCAGTTATATAAGTAGTGTAGTTGTAGCACGAATGGGTCGGCTTGACCGGGGAAGGACCACGCTCTCACAGAATACCAGCGTAAAATAGTAGCTTAACGTTGTTGTGTTTCGTATGATTAGTGTAGACCCTTTTTACTGGAAACGAGGCATACCATCTTAGTCCTCACGGGAGACAACGCTACTGCATTTTGATTCGTAATCGAGGATAGATGTAGATGTCTATGGGCCACAGCAACCACTTACCATCAGGTGGACTGTGTGCTCGTTTGTCACCCAATACTATTAAAAAAAATCTATAAAATCTAATAGTTCCTACGACGCTCGAGTAAATCCCCATTTAACATCATGGGCTTCCCTACAATAATTCTATACTCTGCACCAATTTAACAATGTGAATTTATTTTATTCTTTTGCAGTGGCATTTGTCTCTCTCCTACCAGAAGTGTAATAAATACATTTATTCCTGGGTTTAGTGAGCAGTAATAAAGAGATATAGTAAGTAGTCAGCCGTTTCTATTGGCACGGTCATAGTTCTTTGATGTAGGGATGCATACGATACAGATGGCGATATATCGTCGATACTAGAAGTTTGCCGATATATCGGCATCGGCGATATTTTTATGGCCGATTCAACGATACTTTTCAAATTGCGCGTTTCAAAAATGTAATGTAAACGCGCGTATTATCTTGTCTATTTCGTTGCAAACGAAACTGTCTATAGTTTTAAACGGTTTCATTTAGTTTGTCCTGTAATTTATTATTTTTATATTATTATTTTTTTATACGTGGTAGAGCCATGCTGCAGTTATATTACTAGTATAGTTGTAGCACGAATGGGTCGGCTCGACCGGGGAAGGTGCACGCTCTCACAGAATACCAGCGTGAAATAGTAGCTTAATGCTGCTGTATTTCGTATGGTGAGTGTAGAGAACCGGAGACCCTTTTTACTGGAAACGAGGCATTCCATCTTAGTCCTCACGTGTGACAACGCATCTGCATTTTGATTCGTAATCGAGGATAGATGTAGATGTCTATGGGACACAGCAACCACTTACCATCAGGTGGACTGTGTGCTCGTTTGTCACCCTATCCTATAAAAAAAATTAAAAAATAACCTGACTTGTGTTTTATTTATTTTACCTTCATTTTTGAATTCAATAAGCGTATGAGTATCGGTATCGCCAATATTTTATAAGACTATCGGTATCGGTATCGTATCGGCAAAAAAGCGTAATCGAGGCATTCATACTCTGAAGTCAGCAATAAAAAGTAAAACTTTTTATTGAAAAGTTTTTTTAATAATAATCTTTATCTAAAGAATAACTAATCCCGACCTACGACCGAATAAATTATCCAATCAAAAACTCTAATACATTATGCTCTGGTTACTAATAAAGACCAACCAAAACTTTAAGGGTTTTTCCTTGTATGAAGGCGAAATACTAGAAAAAGAAAGTTGTTTACTCAATATAGTTTATAAATAATACTTATTGAAAGTCACTCTCAAGGTTAATTAACCACTGGTTCAGAAAACAGCAAGAAACAGAGCGTGACATTTTTAAAAACGAACAGTTTACAATCATTGAAGTTATACAACAATTAACAACACAAGACAAATTAGAAATAGCTTGGTAGCGATCACCCTTCCCAGGGGTTATCATCCATAAATTCCTTGATATTATAATAACCCTTTTCTTACAATCTTTGTTGAATAAAAGTTTTGATCTTGACGGAGGACAAATTTTGTATATTTTCTGATATTTTGTTGTAAAAGCGTATACATCACTCCGAGAGTAAATCATCATCATACTAAAGAGCAGCCAACATCACCTGCAGTAAGTGCACGTGTCCCACAACAAAACCCCGCGGCTCCTGGACGTCCTTGAACCTGAACTCTGTGGCCATCAGCTCGCGCTGCTCGTCCCACACCCAGCGCTGGGCTCCCTCTGCCCGCAGCATGGAGATGTACTGTAAAAAAAATTTGAGACTATAATCTTATGCCGTGCGAATGCCAATGGGTGTCGTAAGAGGCGACTATGAATAGATTAGCTTAGAATAGCATGGAATAAATAGAATATAATGGAATAGAATAGAATGGAATATAATATTTTTTTTTTCAATTAGATTACAAATAATTTTTTAGAATGCCCCCTGCAAACGAGCATGCGGCTCACCTGATGTTAAGTGACTACCGCCGCACAAGATCAACCGCAACACCAGGGGAATTACAGTTGCGTTGCCGCTCTTTTAGAAAAGAGTAGGCACGGTTCTTAAAAGTCTCTAATTCGTATCGGTCCGGAAAAATCGCCAGTGGTAAACAACAGAGGTCGTACAAGGAAGAAAACTCTTAGTAAAACGCAACGTGGTGGACCACAAAGCATCCAAGTGGTGTGGATGGTATCGTGAGTTTTATCGCGATGTGCATTAATGCGTTTGTGAAATTTGGAAGCTGGAACTAATCCGAAGCAATTCTTATTGAATCATTTTTTTATTTTTACCACTGTTTCAGAAAAAAAAACTACTGTCCTGAGAACAATCAGCAAGAAATCCAGGACCCATCCCATATGGGGTATGCCAGGACGATTTATTGATAACAATCTCCAATCTAAATGAATGAGAAACAGCTTCAAATGCTGTAATGAATCATCATCATCATCATCATTACAGCTCTTCACAAGTCCACTGCTGAAGATAGGCCTCCTTCAAGGAATGCCACAAAACACGGTCTTGAGTCACCTGCATCCATCGACTTTCTGCATACTTTACCAGATCGTCACTCCATCTAGTGAGTGTCGTCACTTCACCCACCGGTACGAGGCTGCCACTAGAGAACCTTTCTTTACCATCGGTTGTCGGTTCTTGGAACTATATGGCCGGCCCATTGCCTTCATGAATTCAACTGTAATAAATAAATGAATAAATATACCTGAAAGACCAAATTGACTATATCATCCACGTGCTCCAATCCATCCTCGGTCAGATCCACCTGCACACCGAAGAAGCCAAATCCACGGGCACCTATCCTTGTCCCACCCACTAGGCTATGGGAAGAAAAAGATTTAAATTTATTCTTATAAATTCTTTCTTTTACCTATTTAAGTTACTGCTGAAGGCGTGATAGAACAACGCAATAGCGAAAATTATCTGGCTCGAAGGACCATGATCGCACAAAATATTAGTTACTTGTGTAAAATAGAACATGATGCTGCAGTGATTCGTATGTGACAAGTAACGAATTTTTTTTAATACTAATAAAAAGTCTTATTCGTCAAGAGTGAAAACGCACATATTTCTTTTTATTTAAGGATTTACATACAACTTAATACGAGTAATACATACGAGTAAGTGAACATTGAATTAATACGTAAAGTCAAATTTGTTTCCACTTTTTTTTATAGAATAAGAGTGACAAACGAGCACACAGACCAGCTAATAGTTAGTAAATGCTGAGGTCCATAGACGTCTACATCCATCTTCGATTAAGAATTAAAATGGGAATGCGTTGATACTTCTGAGGACTAAGATGGAATGATTCGTTTCCAGTTCTCCGGTTCTCTACACTCACCATACGTAACACAGCAATTGAGCTGCTATTTCACGCTGGTATTCTGTGAGAGCGTGGTCCTTTCCCGGTCGAGCCGACCCATTCATGCTACAACCATAATATAACTGCATCATGGCTTTACCACGTTGTAAAACATTTTTAATAAAATAACATTGAATAGACACAGATTGTTCTATTAAAGCCTTGCACAATAATTAAACCGTGAACAATTACTGTTTAGACAAATGCGATATTAAAACGTAAGTACACATTATTTGCTTTAGTACTGTTAAACTTTCTCTCATGAAATATTGACTCTTAAGGGGAAATATAACCTCAAATGGCTTAGCAAGATCCTCCGTTATGCCGAAAGTATTGCAGCATTAATTTTGAAATAAATATATGGTAAAGTTGAGGATTAATGTTAAGGTTTATGTTAGACGAAAACACGATTCCGTAAAATTTTCTCGATAGAAAAAAAATCCAAAGTTACCTCCAAACTGAACAATAAACCGCTGTTATTCATAAAATACTTTAAATAAGATCATGAAACTTTGCATACTAACTGAACTAACTATAAAGCAGTGCTTATGTTATTTACTTTTTTAAAATACCATTATTTTCACTGTAAAAAGAAATTACCTAAACTATCGGCGTCTTGAGCTTGATTCCTGTCGCACCGTTAGTATTGCTCCGGCTTTTGAAGGGAGAAGTTGTGTCGCTTACGATCGGAAAACACATTACGCAACAGGAAGACGTAAAATTAAAATGGGAAATAACCGTTATAAAAATAAGAAGCGACTGGGTTGGCGTTAAGAAACAGGCATATATATGATAAACATAATGAAATAAGTATCTAACGACCTATCTACTTAGAGTATTAGTGATTACAAACATGTCGGTACATAGCATACGACGCGCGGGGAAGTGGGGGCGAAATTAGAATTTGAGCTGACTTACTCTCACCTCTTAATTGATAATAGATGTAGGTATGTACGGGCTACATCATCCACTTGCCATCAGGTGAGAGGTCTCCGTTTTTCGTCACTCAGCAAACGAACAACAGTAGCATTAAGCTGATGATACCTCACGCTGATATTATGTGAGAGCGTAGTTCTTCCCCGGTCGAGGCGACCTTTTCGTGCTACAACCATAATATAGCTGCAGCATGGCTCTTCCACGTAAGAAGGTATCATTTTTAGTCACTCAGCACAGTGCTGCTATTTACGTTGGTATTCTATGAAATTATGGTCTTTCGAGCCGGATCACTCGTGTAGCAGCGATAACACAGATTTAGCGTGACTCTTATTAGTCGAAAGTTGTTGTTAAGTATGACATGAGTATATGATCACCTGTTGCACCAGCCCCGTCGTTTGAGCTCCGCCAGCAAACTCCCGGCGCCTTCGTGACCCAGCAGGTGCGATACATAGTGCCCCGGCTGAACAACCCAACAGATTTGTTTATCTATAAGTACTATTTATCTACAAAATAGTTATTCATGTGTTCATCATAATTATCACCATCCTTAGTTTTTCACAAGTCTACAGCTGAACATAGGTCTCAAGGAATGCCACAAAGCACGGTCCTGAACCACCTGCATCCATCGACTTCCTGCATGTCTTATGAGCTCATCATTCATGTCCTAATAGCATGCAATTTAACCACCCCCCCTTAGCCAGTTTTTTAAATAGTAAAGACTTACACTTCAATTTTATTTATAGATTAGCTGTTTTCCGCAACTTCGTCCGCGTGGAATTTATTACGAATTGATTTCATTGGTTTTAATTTTCTTGAACCGTAATTTTTTTAAACCGTAACTTTTTTTCTAAAATAATGTAGCCAAGTTACTCCTTATAAAATCAGTCATCTGTCAGTGAAAATCCCATCCGAAAGCGGTCTGGCTATTTCGGAGATTAGGCGGAACAAGTACACAGACAAACAGTCAAAAAAATTTAAAATTATTTTTTGTCATAAGTACCGTATATACTTTCATAATATTCGTTTAATAAAAAGCTGTTATTATGATATTACAAAAAGACACTTCTTATATAGAATAGATATAGAATAAATGTGATAGATATATTAATTAAACTTAGTTTATTCGACATTTAAAGCTAGTTAGAACAATGTAATATTAAGACAATCTTAATTTAATAGTTATTAAAATAATAATAACATAAACATAAACACTCACGCCTGTCACCCAGAGGGGTAGGCAGTGACTACAGACTTCCATTTGGCATGATCCTGACACACCTCTCTCGCCTCCTTCACATCCATATACCTACGCATACATGCTCGTCGGTTAAGGGCACTCCTAATTTGGCCCGTTTTCAATAAATCGCCAATTTGGTCGATAAATTTTCGCCTACGACGTCCCTTTCCGACTCTGCCATTCACTTCTGCAACATAAATTTTCTTTGTCATTCTTTCCTCATTCATTCTTTCCACATGACCAAACCACCGAAGCATTACTTTCTTAATCTTGGTCACAACATCATCTTGCAAACCACACTCTTCTCTTTTATCACACAATTTCTCACCCTGGCATTCAGATTCAGCCCTAAAATACTCCTTAACGACCGCATTTCTACTGCGTTTATTCTACTCTCGTGCTTCTTCTGCCACACCCAACTTTCACTACCATACGTTAAAGTAGGGACCAACACAGCATTGTGAATTGCTATACGTGCTTTTTTCGACACATTTTGTGTCGAAAAAGGCACTATGGCAATTCTTCACAATAGAGTGTAGGGCCCCATTTACTCTATTGCCTGCATTCACTCGTCGTTCTATTAAAAAAGTTAATAAAATGTGTTAGGATTATGAGTTGCGAGCAGTGTGTGACATATTAGACTAAAAGACGTCACACACTGCTAAATTTCTAATAGAATAGATAGATCTTTCGAAGGTGCTGAGGCCAGATACAGCATCCGTCGCTTCTGATAATATGTTCTCATCTTAACACTTACCCCACTCTTGTAGTACTTGCGGGTGTCCGGAATTGGGAAGTCGATGGAGAGCGATCTCAGATCCTTGACGGGCAGGCAGTAAGCTCGTTTGCGACACAAAGCCGGCGGGAACGGATGCTGCGGCCAAGACGGTGCAGTGACCTGGCGATCCTGGACCTCGGCGAACAGGGGCACCACTACACCCTCCAGCTCGTCCAAAGACTCTGCAGGTGATGTTTACAGACTCTAATGTAGACAAGTGTGGTGTTAGGCTTCGGTAAAAATATCGAAATATCAATATATTCTGACAAAATTATCCATATTTATCGTCGATATTTTTAATAGCAATATAATAAATATTCGATATTTACTTTAGAGTATCGTTTATATTTTAATTTAATAGAAAAAACATTGTGGCGTAGTAGCTCAGATGGTTAACGCTTGCTGTAAATTTCACAGTACGCGAGCAAACCGGTTTCGATCCCCGCCGGCACCAACGAAATTGTTAATTGCAATTTTAAGTGCTGATTTACCACGTGCTCGGCGGTGAAGAACATCGTGAGGAAACCTGCATGTCAGAGAAATAAGAAAAAAAATATTTCAAAGACATGTGAAGTTCGCCAACAAGCATTGGGGCAGCGCGGCGGACAATTCCTTGCCCTAAAACCCTCTCAGAAATGAGCGGAGGCCTGGCCCAGCAGTGGGACGTATATAAGCTGTAACTTTACAAAACATTAAGCAACAACTACAAAATCATTCATATGCTGTATTTTTTTCGTGGCGTTAAAATTTTGGCTGCAAAACATGACGATATATCAATATTTCATACGCGATAATTATCGATACTACTTGATACTGTTATATTTTTTATATCCAATTTTTTCCAGACGGTAAAAAAGATCACCAGTATAGTGAGGGTAAATATAATGTATATACACAAAACAATGCCTCAATGCCGTATGCTTTAATTTTTTAAAACATTTTTAACTTCTTTAAATTTTTCTACTTTAAGAATATCTTTAGTTTGGTTGTATTTCTAATGAATTTAATATAAAATATAACGTCTTTGTAAATTGTTTTTTAAACTTCCAAGCGTGTCTCTATATTACTTTTTATCACATTAAATGCGTCTATTATACACTGCTTTAAATCACTAACACTTTATGCTTTTCCTGTCTTCTAATCTTCTGTGTCTAATCGTTTTAATTCAGTCCACAAATAAAAGTCTAGAGGTGTGAGGTCAGATGATCTCACCGGCCAGTGCACAGGTAAACCGCGACATATCCACCTACCACCGAATTGGCTTAGTTAGATACTCGACATTAGAGTGTTGGTACATGTTTACGATACACACGCGGAAACATCGACGACGACGACGACGGCCATGCGACGTCACGCCACAACTAATCACTTTTTATTTACAATGCATGGATTTTGGTTAAATGAGTGTAAGCTAGAGTATACCTTTGCCGATGACCACCAACGTCATGATGTTGGCAGAATACCACTGCTCGTGGAAGTTCAGCAGTTCTTTTCGAACATCGATGCCCTTCTGTTTCGGTATCGTCTCCAGGGTTTCTCTGTTACCTGTAGAGGTGAAGAATTGGTTAAAGAACAATGAGTTACGCAGACGATATGGTGTTGTTGAGTGCATCTGTTTGCGGCCTACGAAGACTGGTGAAGATTTGTGAAGCTTACGCCCTCACTCATGGTTTGGGTTATAATGTAAAAAAGAGCCATGTCATGATCTTTGAGAGCGGGAGTAAACGACATGACATAGTACCACTTAGTTCAATTAATGGTAATTTTTTTATAGAATACGGGTGACAAAGGAGCACACAGTCCACCTGATGGTAAGTGGATACTGTGTCCTATAGATATCTAGATCTATTCTCAATTAAGAATCAAAAAGCAGATGCGTTGTCACCCCTGAGGTCTAAGATGGAATGCCTCGTTTCCAGTAAAAAATGGTCTCCGGATCTCTACACTCACCATACGAAACACAGCAGTATTAAGCTGCTATTTTACGCTAATATTCTGTGAGAGCGTGGCCCTTCCTCGGTCGAGCCGACACATTCGTGCTACAACCATAATATAGCTGCAGCATGGCTCTACCACGTATAAACTTAAAATATTACAAAGAGCGTTTAAGGTTGAATATCTTGACCATGGTCTGACTCATCTGCTCTAGTAATTATGCAATATGTTTTTGAAGTTATGTTGCCATTATTAACGTTACAGCCTATTTAAAGTCCAGTCCTGATAGGCTTCCCTTATAGATTACTCGATATATATTTACCATAGTTGCCATGCTTGGCAAGCGGGTTGGCAACCGCAGTTTTTTATTTTAAGATGTTATTACGACGACGCCGCTACTCATCTCTAGGTTTCTTTCCCTCTACTGCCCCTTACGACTACCACCGCATGATATAGGGTAGTGGACAGTCTTACACCGCCACTACACGGTCAATACACACAATTAAGTACACAATTAACTACATAAAACAAATTAGCTTGTTAGTGATTACATCATTCCCAGGGGATATTACCATATATAAATTATTAATGTATGGTCCTTCGAGCCAATTCCTACAAACTTTTTCTTTAATCTTAACTTTAATCGGGGTAGAGCCACGCTACAGCTACATTATGGCTGTAGCACGACTGGGTCGAATCGACCGGTGTAGGACCACGCTCTCACAGAATACCAGCGTAAAATAATAGCTTAATACTGCTGTGTTTCGTATGGTGAGTGTAGAGAACCGGAGGCCCTTTTTACTGGAAACGAGGCATTCTATCTTAGTCCTCACGGGTAACAACGCATCTGCATTTTGATTCGTGATCGAGGATTGATGTAGATATCTATGGGCAGCAGCAACTTCTTACCATCAGGTGGACTGTGTGCTCGTTTGTCACTGTTATCCCATAAAAAAAACTTTTTAGCTATATTAGCTTAGCTAAACTGGACATCATTGACTCTATAGTATTTATATGAGTATTCTCCTAGTCCACAGATTCCTTACAAGGGCGATACAGTTCCCCCAATGGGTGCTGGAGTCGTTGATAAGCGGGGAAGCGGATTCAGAGGAAAATGCAGGTGTTGAGGCAGTCATGAGCGGCGGTCATGGGCCTGTAAGGTATCTTACCAGAAAAATAAGGTTTTAAAACTTGTATCACGTGTTCATAAAACATTTTCAAGTTAGCATTAGGTATATTCTAATTTGATTTAATTTAGCATATAATATATAGAAGTCGTATGATTCGTTTTTAAAATTATTAAAACTATTTACTATACCACGAAATCTACGTACCTGTGCCAAACTTATGGTAAGGGTGCGATGGAGATGCTGTGCTCTTGTTGAGCTGATCCAATCTCCAGGTGTCCGATGAGGTGTTCTTCTCGTGCTCAGAGTTGACTGCACTCAGTTCCCTGCCCGTGGCCGACTCCGTGAAGAGCGGCGAGATGAAGAACTGGGCGAAGCTAGGGATTCAGAAAGTTATTGTTGTTGTTACGTTTTGCCATTTAATGCAGGCAAAGGTCTTATACCATACAGCCTTGTCAGTTTTGTATTTTGTTCATAAAATTCTCCACAATATACATGCATATGAAGTTATTGGCAGATATTGACATCAGATATTATACAAATATAGATGACAATAATATCTCAGGGACATTAAACGAATAAAAAACATGAGATTTCTAAAAAAAATCACCATCAGAACACTCATCTCTCTCATAAAAAAAATTACATTGTTCCCACTAATAGTTTACGTGCGAAGACATTCAATACACAAAATCGTACCACTTATTATCCACCAGCGGTTAAGTTCCCGCCAAAACCTCCTCCGCATATCATCTGTTTCTATATTGTAATTATTATTATAAGAAAGCTTTTATCGTCATCTACAAACAACGCTTAGAAATTAACTTCTCGTAAAATTAACGAGATAATAAAAAGCTAAGTTTTAATTGAAGATAGATGTAAACGTATATGGACTAGAGCAAACACTTACCATCAGGTGGACTGTGTACTTATTGTAATATAATAAATATGTAAAATTACACCAATATACGTTATTATTATGTCGTCACAAAGACATTAAAAAGCCGCCAGGAGTAAAAGGACGCAGCGGCTTTAAAGACTATATCTTCAGACTTTTGACGCGTTACGAACACATTATTCACACACTATTCTACTACACTACACACAGTATTCATTTATTACCTTTATCCTTAAAAAATCTGTCAATCTCTTGACGTGTTCATGTATTACAATAAGAGACAGCAAAAGAAAAAGAAGCTACTTACATATCCAAAGCCTTGCCAAGGTGAGAAGGCAAGACATCGAAGTAGTATGTGGTGTGATCAGAAGACGTGGACGCGTTTGATGACCCTCCATGCTCCGACAGGAACTTGTTGTATTCATTCTCCTGGGGAAGATTTTTTGAGTGAAAACTGCTTTAGAATCGTTGAGATTTGTAACTCCACGAAACGCACCGAAGCCCAAATCGCGCTATCAAAGTTCCCAAGTACTGTGGTGTATATAGCTCCATACAATCACACAGAGTGTTGGCCGCTTCCCAGGCTGAATACCCTGCCCGGCGGGAAATCTCCCCTTTTCCTTCCACAGCCAAACATTCATTAACAATTTTGAAAACATAATAATTAATAAAAAAAGAACAGCAAATAATTTACTAAATTAACGAATTTTAATTTTATCACTCCGTGTCCAAGTTTTGCCTCCCAGTATTCACTTAAATAATACGTCAGATTTAGAGTTATTCCATTCCTAAATTTAATAAACGTTATTAGAGACGGTGAAAAAATATAAGACATTATATTAAAGTAAAACAGTTGTAAATGAAATAAATAAACAAATGTACTGTATGTATTGTATTTTTTACACTTTGTTTAAAGCCCTAGGTAATCACGGAAATTCGTCCGTGACGTAGGCAGGGAAAAGATGCAAAGCGATACGGACACTAGCGCGCAGCGATAAAGTTTAATTTAGCTTGCGTGCGGGATTACTCTAATTTAGGGGTCTAATAATTATGTAGACTATTAAAACTTCGGCAAGCAGTCAATATCTAAGAAGTGCAACTTCTGTACTTAGTACTAAAGTTGATGTACCATGGAAGGCCACTCTAACAAATAAACAGTTATTATTCGTTAATTTACTGGATAAATAAAACGAACAAATATTTAAGTAATACTTTGTTTTATTACGTAACATATAAACCACTTTTTTAAATTGCAGATTTAATCAATATTGGTTGGACTTAAGTTTCATTGAACTCTTTCAAATGGCCTTGCTAGGAACAAGGTTTCTTAGAAGGCCATTATAATAAATCAGTCATTTATCACTAAAGTTTAATAAATAGCAATTAAATCTACAATAAAAAGAGGTGGTTTATATGTTACGTAATAATACAAAGTATTGCTTAAATATTTGTTAGTTTCATTTATCCAGTAAATAAACGAATCCCACCTTATTTTAACGTCGTCGATTCCCGAAATCAATGAAGCGAGGGACCGTACTGCCAAAATAGTAGCGCGAGCGATTCGCCGCCGCGTCTCTAGATTTTCAGTTCGATGGGTGTTTGTGTAAGTAGAAGGAATTTATCATCATATGACAATACGACATTTTAATAATTGGCCGTCCGAAAGAGCATGGCCTTCCATGATCCTATTATTTATTGTGTCTATAGCCTAAGCCCAAAGCCTACCTCTGGATATTTCTTCGTGCCCAAAAACAGCATGTGTTCACAAAAGTGCGCCAACCCTGGCAACTCTTCTGGGTCGCTGAGATATCCTGGAAATAAGAAAAGGTTGATCGTAATCCAGACCTTTATCTTTGTCGGAGTAGCTCCAATAAGCACAGGGGTACGAAAATCCTCAGGTTGTTTTTACGTTGAAATTAACGCTATCTTACAGCCGTTAGAAGCACTACTTTACCAACTATTTTTACACATTTTATGTAAAAGATCACGCCACTACCGGTGTATGATTTGTTTCAATCAATAAATACCGAAGTCAAAATCACGCTATCAAGTTTCGAAGTACTGCGGTTTAAACGGGGGTCAATATTGCAAAGAAGGTTCAGAATGAGCAATATAGGCAAATGGTGAAGAAAAATTAATTTATAAAATCTCAAATATTCTGTCCTTTTTATCTTTTAAATTCAAAATGCGTGGTAATGCATTATTTTAACTAGAGTTGGGTCGTACTTGCATAATCGAGTACCAGGGCTTCCAAGTACGTCCACCTTCAGATACTAGCGCCAAAAACCAGGGCTTGAGACACTTTCAAGTATTTCCTCCCTGCATCGAAAATTGATCCGTAAGTTCACATAAATAAGGAGTGCAATCGCATATGCTAAAATAATAAACTTTCATGCCTTGTTGGAAGAAAAATACTTGCATAGAACATTGATCCGTAACTGTATACAAATAAAGAGCACAATTGCGTTTACAAAAAAAAATACTTCCAAACCTTTAAAAGTTCCAACGTTCAAGCCTTGTTGGAAAAAATACTTGCAAAGAACATTGATCCGTAACTGCTTACAAATAAAGAGCACAATCGCGTTCACAAAAAAATACTTCCAATCCTTTAAAGTAAATATACCTTGATAGAGAACATTGATCCGTAACAGAATATATAATAAGGAGCAGAATTGCGTCGAGACGGGTCGGCTCGACCGGGGAAGGACCACGATCTCACAGAATATCAGCGTAAAATAGCAGCTTAATATTGCTGTGTTTCGTATAGTGAGTGTAGAACTCCGGAGACCCTTTTTTACTGGAAACGAGGCATTTCATCTTAGTCCTCAGGGGTGACGACGGATCTGCGTTTTGATTCTTAATCGAGGATAAATGTAGATACCATCAGATGGACTGTGTGCTCGTTTGTCACCCTTATTCTATAAAAAAACACGCTACAACCAACTATATTATTAATTGCAATTTTTAGCGGCGTAGAGGAATCTCAAGGTCACCTGAACAATGACAAGCACTGAGTTAGATCATCCTCCCTCAGTTGCATGCACTTTCTACACTAATCCCAACACCACTAAACTAGGAAAGACACAGCACCGTCGATAATACGACACGTGTTTTGCCTCTACATCTTACTTGCCACTCTTGGTAGGCGAGTTGTAAAGTAAAATGAAGTTACAACCTATATACGTCCCACTGCTGGGCACAGGCCTCCCCTCATCCCTGAGAGGGTATGCGAGTTGGCGCAACCGCAACTTTTCATTATTTGGTTATTATTGGAAGACTCTTCCGCCCAACTAGTTTGGCAAACAAACCAGGAGATTGGCAACATTAGTCGCCTCATACAACATTAACTTGATCAAATGAGGTAGTGGATATTCTTACAACAACACTACACAGTTTAATATACAAGGTGTAAATGTAAACACCGTTGTCACTAAAACCATAGGTAGTTGGCTTTAATATAAAAATATTTATCCGAATTAAAAATAAATAAACGCTATTTTCTTTCATAAAATTCAAAAAGTTTCTGTCCGATACCGTCCATAAATTCATGGATACCCTATGCGCCCGAGTGACGTAATCACTGTAAAGATCACCGCCCGCCCTAGCTACCTACACAACATTCCGATAAAAACACAATAGTTACACATAACCTGTGATGTAACTTTTCCTTCATACTTTTATCCTGGCTTAGGACATACAAAAATTGAGGAATTAAGGAAAAATTGAGATTTTACAAAAAAAATGTTGTTATTTTTCATTAAATTTACGTTTTATAAGTGAAACCAAACCACTGGTTTCAAGGATAACAGTGTTTACACTAACACCCTGTATATGTCGTGGCCACATCGTAAAATTGATCACTTCGTGAAATGTTAGAGTATTTCATGAAACAGTCGCATTTCATGAAATGTTTCATTGTCGGTTGACCACATCATGGAATGTATTGGCCAGATCAATGATAGGAAATCGTTCGTCGATATGCTAGATTAAATACAGGACTATTTCATGAAATGGCCAACCTTATTTTATCATATCGTGAAATAGTTACATTTTTTACCGCTAGAGGCGCTGGTTGCGCTTAGTTTTGTGTAAAAAAAGGCGGCAATTTGGTGTTTTATTGAGTGTAAGAGCTAGGGAAGCGAGCTCGGGACTTAGGGTCACCCCGAATCGGACAGGTTAGGTTAGAAGAGGATTCCCTTCGTGGTTATTTTTTTATAAACCACTCAGAGTAGGAGCCTCGCGAAGACCGCGTCGACCGGCCTTCCCTCGACTGCGCCACGTCACTTTTCATGAAATGATCAATTCTTCTACGATTTGGCTACGACATATATACAGTTAAAAAGACGTATGGCACTCGGGGACTGCCGCGGTAAAGCTATTACATAGCATTTTGTATCAACTTATGCAATTATAATTATTTATTTATTTTATTTATGCAGTATTTCTTTTTCTTTGATATTAATTCAAGTTACTTAGGTTAATCCAATCAAATTCAACCAGATTTAACCGAACCCGCGTTATAACGAACTCACTATTTGTGAAAAATGCTGTATCACCGGACCGCGTCGCAAAAAACTCAGGTTCGCGCAGTACATACGTCAGGGCGGCCGTACGGCAATTATATTAACAAGACGCGCAACTACTCAGTTCCACGCTCCACGGCAAGATTTGTCACTTATTATTTATTGTCCAATTAATTGTCTTTAAGTTCAAATGGCACGCTCTATTAACATAAGTCTAAGACAAAACAAGGAGACTTTCAATATATGAACAACCCGGCTTCGCGCAAAAACTCTCGCGACCCCTATAATGCGACCGGAGAACATCATCGGCGCAGGCGCCGCGTGCCTAGCTAGGAGTGCGCCCTAGCGGCGGGCCGGGTGCAGCCCGGCCCCGCCGTCTGTTCCCTAGCTCGGCTCGATGCCAACAGGGGTGACTAAAGATGGGCGAAACTGTTATATTTTTCTAATTCGTTATGTTGTTGTAATATATTTTTCTAACTGTTGTTTTAAACTGTTATAATATATTATAACAGTTTTAAATATTACATTGTACACGAGGTTAGTTCAGTTCAGTCGTCGGCTGTGTTCGCGTTTTGTTTAACGAACAAAAACAACAATAGCTTTTTCACGTAATATGGGGACCTGCTATCAAAACATTACGTATATAATTTAACAGATAACAGTGTCATTGTTATCTCAGCTAGACAGCTAACTGAACACTAAACTGATATATTATATATTACAACAGCCAAATTAAATAACAGGCACAACAGGCAACTAATGAAGGAAAAAATATATTTTTGTTTACCGTTATAATTTAGTGTTAGTAAAATAAGCTCTTATTAAGTTAGCTTAGAGTTTAAATTAGTGTAAGCTGTACGCAATCCTTGTGGCATAATAAATGTAGGTAGTATTTTATTGACTCCCATTGTCTCGGCCGACGCGACGGTTGGACCGTAAACGTAAACAGATGACGCTTTCTAACGATAATTAATATAATATTATAACATTATTCTAATGTGTTGTAAGATTAAAAATATATAATGAAATATATTATCTGTTGTATGTTATAACGCCCAACTTTAGGGGTGACCGACCGCGCGCACAAATGCAGCTAGCCTCCCCCCTCCCGCACCTCACTAATCGTCGCTTCACACCGCTGGAGATAAGACATCTACTATCAGGCGCTAACAAACCCCCGTCCCGGACATAAGGACCTATGTCCGCGAGTAAATTGGCAATTAGAAGACGCTTTGTATTGTTGGTTTTTACAAAAACGCTCAACTGGGCAAATGATATCTGGCCCTTTGCTTTGTGAAAAAGCATTACAGTTAAATAAAATATTAGGTGACGGCGGCTCGTTTGTCGCAAGTAACGGATGGTTATATAGATTTATATCTCTTCATGGAATTTAATCAATGTTTATTAAAAAATAATAATTTCTTAATAAACATTGATTTTCGTTGAAATTGTTGTTTTTAATAAACACATAACATTATGTATGTACATATGTACTACAAATGCACAAAACCCGCTTTTCTTCATACATTCGATCATCCGGATTTTCGATTATCCGAATCCCTAACGGCAACAATTAGTCCGGTTAATCGAGTATATATATATATACATATTGAGAATCTAAATTGAGAATTTAAACTATACGCGTGTGTTTGTGTGTATATAAAGAGGGCTACTTTTAATATCGCTCATTTTAATATCAAAAATTTAGGTTATCTTTATAGCAGTATTATATTTTCAATTCAAAATTAGTACTGCATTTGTGATAATAATAAAATGTAGGTATGTATATAGAGTACTCACTCATTTTCTTTCACTATTTTTTCGTGACTTTCTTCATTAATAATAAATGCACTTTGTTCATTCATATTCAAAATTTCAAAACACTTTATACACAAACACCGTGTCGAAGACTGAGGAAAAGAAACGACGTTAGACCATCGTTAGACAATGCACGGCCTTCAAGCCACACCTCCGTGCCCGTCGGAGAGCGTGAGGTTTTTTTCTTTACGAAATTTCTGGATTTTCCCGCACTCAAGGCCCGCGATAGAAGCTATGCAATAGCTTAAAAAGTATATATCTACCCAAAAATGAGCCGCCAGTTTTACGAAACCCGTACTTTGTACGTTAATCAAAATACAGACGCCTTGTAATCCCTGCATAACGAATATAGAATGCTTTGTTGCCAGTAAAGTCTCCAGGTCTTGTTACTCACCATACGAAACACAGTAGCATTATACCGTTGTTTTACATAGATATTCTGTGAGAGTGTGGCTTCTCTACTCCGAGTACTCACCAACGTTGACATCCATCGCAGCCGCTGATTTGTCAGTGTTCGGATCACTGACGAGTAGCACTTTGAGATTATTCGTAAGCTGCAGACCTCTGAAATGAAAATGATAATACTGGCAATCGCACTAAGCAATCTAATTTAATTTAATATGTATTACTTGTGAGATATATTATGTTTTTATGCGATGGCCAAGTCAATCTATATATTTAAAACATAAAACATTTTTAACATTGATATGGTCACTATAAAATGTTGTTAGGTTAGCTAATTACGTAATAACTTAAAACAGAAGGACCCTTAAGTAGGAACTGAATAAATTAAACGACTTGGTATTACATGGATCTCACAACTTGTTACGATAGAAGAACTGAGTTGCGAGACTTGGTTTTTTTTACAAGTTATGTTTTGATAGCATCTCATTTCTTATTGTAGATAAGATGGTCCTACTTTTTTACCTTTCCGGTACCTTCTACTACACCTGTTATACATATACAAGTACACCGATTCATTCATGCAAATGTAACTTTGTAATTCTATATATTCATATGGGATTACAAAGTTATTAACGTAGTTGGTGTATCTAGAAAACTGGACCGAAATTAACAAATATTTTAGTTTCTCCTTGATTTATACACTAAACACTAATTGTATTCTAAATTTGAAGCTTCTATGTCTGCTAGAAGTGCCTTAGAGTTTTGATGATCGGTCAGTCAGTGAGTGACAAAATTAAGAAACTTTGACTAGTTATAATTCTTAAACTACTGGTTCAAATTGAATGAAATTTGAAATATACCATTTTTATACAATGCCTACCCGGATACTGAATTCAGGCTTCTAGTTTTATTGACTACGAAGTTATAGGGGGTCGAAAATGGCCTGAATTGCTTCGAGAAAAGTATGGTACGGCCGTGCCGCTTTTTTGCTCGACTTGACGGTGGCAATGCCGTACCCCAGATATAGTGGAATCTCGATAAATCGAACCTCGTTGTTAAGTTATAATCCTCAGTAAGACTTATCAATGAAATTATTAATTGCAATTTAAGTTTCAAGGCACTCCCCTTATTGCCTCAGCCAGTATCGGAATCCTCGGCGTGGACATATCGAGTGACCTGCAGTTTCGTGGTCACTTGGAAGAGAAGCCAAATTGGTCTCTAAAAAGCTTGGCGTGCTCAGCAGAGCGGGACAGTATTTCATGCCGGCTCACTGCCTGCAGCTATAAAAGGCGCGGGTGCGGCCGCACATGGAATACTGTCCCCATCTCTGGGCCGGGGCTCCTCAGTGCCGTACGCGGAAGAAAACTCCTAGTGTAACGTACAGCGGTGGACCGCCAAGCATCCAGATGGTGTGGATGGTATTGGGTGTTTTGCCGCGACGTGTGTTCATGAAATTCTGCGAATTTTCACATCTCACATTTGAACAATTCGTCAGAGCACTCCCCTTGGTAGATGCGAAAGAAAATGCAAAGAGATGCAACATCTCTTCGCAGCGCCAGTGAATCGAGCCGATCAGAAAGCACTCGGTCGTCGACGATTCGAGCCGCTCTACACTGGCTGCGGTCAAGTGGAAGGAGCTGGCAAAGTGACTTTCAAAAAGTATTATTTATAATTCATATTGAATAATCTCTATTATCTAGAAGTTAGTGCTGTTAGTCTATGCGACTCTTACAGCTTCATCTTGTCTCAGGGCTCGCGGCCTCTCTGACTGCTCAGCTCGTGTCGGTCGATGGTTTGGGCGGTGAGAACATCCAGGAACGCGGATGTACGGTGTCAGGGATGTGAGCTGGAACGCGTCGTGCCCGTCTGCGGGTGCGACGCGTCCCATTCGTTGTCCTATTTGTGTTTGTCCCATTTAGTGTGGGTGTAGTGTCGTTGTGTGATGTGCCTGCGACGTTTGGGTCGACTGGATCGAGCGTATTGAATAAAAAAGTTTCTGTTTCTGTTTCAGCACTGGGGAGCCCCAGCCCAGAGATGGGAACAGTATTCCATATGAGGGCGAACCTGCGCCTTGTAAAGTTGCAGGCGGTGAGCCGGCATGAAATACTGTCCCGCTCTGCTGAGCACGCTAAGATTTTTAGAAGCCAATTTGGCCTTCTCTTCCAAGTGACCACGAAACCGCACGTCACTCGATATGTCCACGCCGAGGGTTCCGATACTGGCTGAGGCAACAAGGGAGTGCTCATGCACTTATATACTCAGCATTGAAGGGAAACATTGTGCAGAAACCTGCATGTCTGATGAATTTAAAATTTCAAGCACATCTGAAATCTGTCAACACAGATTGTAGCAGTATGGCGAGCCAACATCTCCATAACCCTAATATGAATGTGTGTGCCCAGCAATGGGACTTAAATTGCCTGTTACTATACTCTTGTGGGGTAGGCAGTAATTTCTCATTTTAAGAGCCATTTCACGTTTGCACGTAAAATTTATAATATTTAAGTCGCCCAATGTACCATCTCAGGTACCACTCTGAAAAAAATGTTAAATACATGTAAAAAAATAGACAAATCTTTGATCTTTGCAGTGATCAATCTCTAACAACTAGTTTACTGAAAATTAATTGCAGAGTAAATTTGAGAGATTCCAATATTTATCATTAATATTGACAAATTTGGTCGTAACAAAAATACAATAAGCAACAGGCATATAATAATGTTCTCTGGCCAAATTTTGGTCAAGGTGGCCAGTCCCAACAGAGTCTAGCCATCTGCGCAGAACAGGATTATAGTGCACTCTCCATTCCTCTCCACTCTCACATTCCGATGAGACGGTAAATCGACATGACTGGAGAAAGATTATGTGCAGGATCAACAGTTTAAATAGCTTTCCGAGGCACAAGGACGAAGTACCGCTAACTTCCTGGCTCCCTGCTGCTACTGAGAAATTCTTGACAGAAAACCCAATAACTGATTGTGACCTCACCTGGTATCACTAAGACCTCAAGATCAGACACTACCACTAGACCAATGGGGCAGTTTTGCCTGTTACTTGACTTGTGAAGTGTGATAGGGCAGTAACTTCTTCAAGGAAAAGTTGTTTAATTAACGATTCTCTGACAATTTCAAAGTTAAATACAAGAGGACATTACTAAAGAAAACTATTTCGGTGTATTCAGACAATTAGTATTAGGGTAGTAGCTGATGAAATGGGTGTTTATTGTGACAAATTAGACATGTGTTATTCATTCCTAGTGACCGAATCATTCAACTATTTATTCGTAATATGTACCGGTATATTCAGGTCGATCATTCAAATGGATCATTGCGGGCTTCAGGGTAACATTGTTTTTGCTTTGTAATAGCGCCATCTACTTTATTATATGTCACTTTATCGAACTAAACTGATTAACTCCCATGGTGATGTAGAAAAGACGCTAGATGGCATAAACACAAAATAATTTAATATAAATCGGTAAATTATGAAACCGTAGATTGTTATTACCTGTACTCCCTTTTGTCTTCTTGGGACTTCACAATATTGTCATAGCGCTTGAGCACAAATTCCGATGCGACACCGGTGTGTACCGGAGCCCGAGGGCCAGGAGGCGAAGCGCCCGGGCCACTGCCAACCGGCGGCGTCTCGCGGGGTGCGTAATGAGTGGCCATACTAGATCTCTGTCTTCGTTGGTACGAAAAGCTAAACAAAAAAATTGTTTTTCATTTATTTAAATATTTTTTCACACAAAAATACAGTCGGTTGTCTCTCATACTTCTTTCACCAAACTGCAATGCAGTTTGTTGGCGACTACATATCACAATATTTACATTCCAAGTACCTACTATAATTAATATAATGTCCTCCAGACCGAATTTCGGCCACGGCGGCCTGCCTCAACGGAGGCTAGCAATCGGCGCAAGACAGGATTATAGGATTATAATGTATGCGCAAGCACAAGTGCACTCTCTATTCCCTCACTCTCATAACCCGATAGGACGGTAAACCGACACGACCGGAGAGAGATCAGGCGCAGGACCAACGGCTTTTACGTGCTTTCCGAGGCACGGGGGTGAGGACACCGCCAACTTCCCGACTCCGGGCAGCTACTGAGAATTCCTTGACAGAAAAACTCAATAATGGATTTTTGGCCCGACCCGGGATTCGAACCCAGGACCTCATGATCAGTAGTCGCACTACTACAACCACTTGACCAACTTGAATTTAAAAGATAGAAAAATTTTACTTAGGCCACAGATTAGTAAATAGTTTACCAACTTAGGCAGTGTTATTTACACACCTTATTATATTTAAACTTATTAATAATTACACATATAAATATTAATTAAAATTATTGTTTCTAATTCAGATAATAATATCTATAATAGTTAATTACCATAGAATACTATAATACATACATAATAGAACGGGGAGTGGGCGGAGCCCGCATAACCAATAAAATGTCACTAACACGTCAATTCACATGTATAAATATCAACACGAGATGTGTTTTGACGTTACAATCGTTTCCAAATTTCGCATGCAAATTAGTTAAAAACTGCCAAATTGCACCCTATTTACAAATAAATATGTATTAAAATTTAAACGATTTTTTTTAATTATGATCTTGAACATTAATCAAAAGTCTAAAATGTGTAAATTTATTCAGTCTGTCAACACAGCGAATCGGGTTTGGCGACGCCAAACCTCGTACAAAATAAAGTTGAGAGCCATTCTATTCTATGTTAATTACTATTACACATATAATTATCGAGCAACCACGCTTTCAATCTTTCATTTAAATATCTCTTTATTACCACATTAGTCTTTAGAAAATATCACATATAAAATATGTGGTACTAGATATTTTCTCGTCCCTTTGCCGTAATAATTGTTAACCCTATGCTCATCACACTAGGGTTCTCTCCTGTATCGTGGTGGCAATTTACATACATAAATTGCACAAGGACAAATATCCAGGCCCGGAACAATTATTTGTAGGCCGCACAAATACTTGCTCCGTGCGAGATTCGAACCCGCGGCTCTTGATGCCGCTACTCATTGCTAAACCACTCCACCAAGGAGTTGACGACAAAAAGGAAAAACGCACTTAGAAAGAACTAAACAAATAAAATAGTTCCCATATAATAGCTTCCGAAGTTGGTGCCTAATAGCTTAATGCTGCTCGTCAGTAGCATCGGTAGTAGGCACATACACCTGGACTATCTGAATATTTCTGGGTTTTGCTTTTAACTCTAAAACTAAAACTCTGTCCAATATTGGTAGGAAACTGTGGACCTGATGATGTAAATGTCTGCTGATGATAACGGCCACACCGTTGTAGTGATTTTTATCATTATTACTGCTATTATACACTACTGTGTCATCCCGTACCAAGACTCCAGTTCCCTGGTGCCTAGACTCACTCACTCAAAGGATATTTATCTTAAGTCAGCATTTCCCATTCTATATTCACCATTTTATAGATGTGGTACATACTCTTGACGTTCCACATAGCAATTGTCATGGCTGACCCGGAGATTCTACGCACCCTCTGACCATCTAAGGTCTGCTGGGGTCTGAGGGCCATTTTTATATTGTTCTCAGCCATAATGATCTTCCTGGGGAAGTATATGTGGTGGTTTCCCGTTGCCTTCCACACGCTGTACTATTGCGGAACCGATGCACACCATCTCCTTCAATAGCTTCCTTTTCCAGAACAGTTCCAGCCAACTAGACTTCCTCTTCTGAAAATACTATTATGCAGCTGCCCATAACAGAGGAGTGCTTATTTACTGGCGGCACGAAATGCCAGGTCACAAGGCCATCATAGGATATTACAGCATTTATAAGCTATTCTTTCTTAAGGAATAACCACTGCATCCTAGTACCTTGTCGCTGAGTGGTCGAATGGTCGAAGATATTGTCACCACAGGTTAAAATGAGGATCGCTACATTAAACTTGTAGAGCACCAGGTTGTATGAGCATAGATCCCTTCATGCCTAAATAATAAAAAAATGAACTGTCAGTGTCATGTGTCACTGTTTTAATGCTGCTATATCTCGTAGCATGTTACATTACATGTCGTTTGTTGGATAGACCGCGTGCTATATAAGAACATTATTTCTTAATAAGTCGCATTATAGACTAAAATAAAATAAAGCAGTAAAGATAAACCAATGAACACTCTTTCATACTTTTCAGGCTTACGACTGTCTATAATCAATGTAAACATTATTTTAACCTAAATGTAAATTATAAATCAATTAAAGGTGTATTTAAAAGTTTATTGATTGTATAATCAACTATTTACATACGTTATTATATACACTTTTGTATCCATATTTTATCCTGCTTTTGTAGCAGACAACCGTGTCCTACAATCACAAATAAATATACAGTATACACTAACTAAACAACATCTAATACTAAACTAGGTCGTGCGCTACGAACAGCTTGCCACTAGATCAAATCTGTATCACACATCCACTCCTAACAGCGCTGCTGCTAGAACAAGTTGCCACTAGATACTTATAACACCAAAGCATCATAGCGCCATGGCAATTACTTACATAGCATGCACTTTGCACTATGGAAAGTTAGGACACTATAATATGATGCTATGTGCTCTATCTCTCTCGGTAATTCTCAAAACCATCATTAATCATAAGGGAGTGTGGAAATCATATACGGAAAATTGTAGTTCATGATAGGCAAAAAAAATGGTCATGTGTTTCCTCATCAAGCACACATTCACAAATTGAGCTACACTATGAAGTAGGACCCAAATCCTCAACTTTGCAAGGTGTGCTGGTGTAAGGAATGGTCACAATTATGGCGATATATAATAGAAGCAAATTGTTTATTAGCAGAAGTTTTTCTGGATACATCTGTAGTATTTACTCATGACAAGTTCCAATTTGCTCCAGGAATGTAACTCATAGGAGTGTAGCTCAGTCACCCAAGTACTTATAGTTCTAATTAAAAAGGTCAAGATGAAATTTCCACTACATGCTATCCATCCATTACAGCCTATAAAAGTCTACTGCTGAACATAGCAGCTTCCCTCACAGATTGCCTCATGGGGGGTTTGCTATAGTTGCCACACATGGAAAATGGATTGGCCTACAGTTTTTTATTATTCTGAGTGTTTATTACGAAGATGCTGGTGCCCACCTCCTCACACACCTATTTCTGACACTATTTTACTGTAGTAATATTGTATGTACTAATGTATTTTGTAAAACAATTCTAAGGTTCACTTATTATTTACTATTAAATAAAAATATTCAGAAGACAGGAAAGAATGAAGTCGACAAAAACATGTAATTAATTAATAATGTACTATTTATGACTTACAATTTTAAACTGTTAATTATATAGATGATCACTAAAAAAGGCTTTGTATTGATAACATGATTCTAACCTATTAAAACTAGCTCGGTAGGACACAGTCGGCGAGAAGCTATGGAAGCCCACTAGGAGTAATCTTCTCGATGCCAGCTTGAATGGTTTGAAGGTTCGAATAAAAATTCGTAAATTTTTATTTTTCTTCACAATAATGACGAATTTCGACTTTCGTGAAATAACAATGACACATGACACTGACAGTTCACTTTTTTTATTATGTAGACGCGAAGGGATCTATGCTCATACAACCTAGTGCTCTACAAGTTGAATGTAGCGATCCTCATTTTAACCTGCGGTGACAATATCTTGCCGATCGCTTTAAATAAAGAGTATTTTAGATATATTTCTATTCACTTCATTCTACACTGCATTTTTTAAACTTTTGTTTTAACAATACTAACTATTGAACGATAAAGAAGTTTCGTGTAATCTTAAAAGCTATCAAAAGGTAATCTAAACTTTTTTTTAAATTTCCCGAATTTCAAAAAATGATCAACCCAGATCAACCCTCCAGTTATTTAGACTTTAGTGTGACTAAAAATTCTCAACAAAAATTTATTATATAGTACATTAAGTGAAAAATTGGAAGGGTGGCTAACTTTTTCAACCCATTCCGAAGTAAATGGTTTCTAATTATTATAAAAATAAAGCTGCACTGTTTAAATGTTTTTGTAAAATTATTAACTTAAAACTCGCTTGGCTGCCAAATTATAGTGGCCCTTTTCGCGTGGCGACTTAACGTATCGTGGTTGACAAAGGCCTAAGGGCCGATTTAAGGCATTGTGGTAGATTGTCATGTAGAATGATTCGCTAATAAATTGAAAAATAAGCACTGTTTGTACTTTTCTTACCACGTTTTTATTAAGTCACTTGTTTGACTGTCTATCAGTCGTTCCGGATGGAATTTTACTACTCAAACTTCGAGCACCTCTCGATGAACTAGAGACGAGAAAAAAACGGGGTATATTTTTTTAATACAAATTTAAAAAAAAACCTCTTCTTTATCTTTATATTATCTATTTAACAACATAGATTCAACATAGAAAACAACATAAATTAAAGACAAGGCCGTAATGCGTAGACTATGGAGTGTAGAGGTATAGTCCGTTTCACGAAAGAAGTTCCTCCAAAAAATGTGCGAACTAAAATTTAATGTATGGAATTTGACACCAGATGTCAAACTTTGCAAAGACTGTGATGCCGCGGCTAAGCAATAGAGATATAATACATATGGATGCGGCGTATTCTACTATAGAAATAGTAGTTATACAAATATCTATAATATCGACACACACTTGTCAAAAATACTTTTGTTTCTTTTTAACAAAGCAGTAGCTTTATTAGAAAAGGGAGACAACAACAGTTTGTCAATTGCTTATTTTGACAACACTTTCGTGTGACGTCATTAGCTCATCCATGCGTGACTGCGTCGCCATGTTAAGCACTGAGTTTTGTGGTAGATCTGCTGTCAAACTGTTGAATGCTAAAAGTTTTTTTGTTGTGTAGTGCAGTGCCTTCATCTTATCTTATAGTAGGTGTTTTTCTTCTATTTATATTTTATTATGTCAAATAAGTGTCTTACAGTTTATTTCAAGTATTATGGTAGGGATGTATTTTTTAATTATTACTTTTTGTAAGATGCATAATTTTGTAATTTATTTAGCCAATAAAAAAACTGCTAAGAAGTTTTGTAATTATTAAAAATCACAGTATATGTATGTTTGTCGCTACTAGTTGGGGGAGAAAAAACAAAAACATTCAGGGGTGGTCTTCAGTATGCCTCTATTAGAGTCGTTATTTAAATTATTAAAAAACCTTATTAATTGCTGTATTAGAATATATTGCGGGATTTGTGGCAGAAAAAGGTTCAAATAGCATGCAAGAAGAAGCAGTGACAAACTGTCCTATAGAAATTAAATTAAAAAATAATTTTGTTCAGAAATGAACAAATAATAATTATTATAGTTTATATAAAAATTTATCACGATCATGAAACGGTAGATGAAATATCATATCCAGGATGTTATCCTGCATATCATATTTCGTGATCATGCCAGATTTTCGAATTTTTCGAAATTTGATAATATTTTTCATTTAAAATCCGAATGAATAAATAAAATATGATATACAACTTGCTTGTATAACTTACTATTTGTGATGAATTACGTACAGAATAAATTAATAATAAATAAGTATTGATTTTTCAAACAGTTTATTTCATTTTTACTCAACTAATCATTATTATTTTATATTAATAATATGGGATCTGGGATCACCACCCCAGTAATACTTTCAACACAAAAGAAGGATTTAATTTCTATCTACACAAAAGCCATAAATCAGTCAGTCACATTTATTCGCCAGATTAGTTATTTGACGATTGAAAATTCAGCCCTGTATCTATGTAAATACCTACGGAATAAAGTAAATTAAGCAACAAATCCAATTATATAAAATGAGAAAAAAATTCATATTAGTTAAAATATCGATATCAGCTGCGCATATTGCAGAGTTACAACCCTATAAAAGGCGGCCATTTTATGCGCCAGATTTTTGTAGGTAGTCACGCTAATTTTGTAGGTATGCCCAGTCCATATACTTCTAAGTCAGTGCGGCTAAGGGACTTATTTCGTGAAACGAACTCTTAGGAGTAGCTTGGTACATATCTTTTTATCTATGGTAAGGAGAAAAGACTGTATATTAGGCCTGTAACATACATACGGGATTCAGTTTCGAAATTCCGTTTCGGAATTCCGATTCGTGCTTCCGAACGCAGCAAGTCAGTATAAAATCAATGACCTGCCACTCACGTACCGTATTTTTTCGTACGAAATTTTCTCCAATTCGAGATTCCGTATGACCGCCTGCGCGTTCGGTATTCCGAACGGAAACAACCCGCTCCGAACGCAAGTCTTCCATAGATTTTGTATGAGTCGCAACACACATTCGTAAATTCCATATGGAACGCGTCCATTGTGGATCGCACAACCGAAGCGAATGAGTGATACTGGAGGATTATATTTTTCATCACGAGGAATACTTGTTGTGTACCGCATAGGAAAAGTAAGCGTATTAATTTCATATTACTTACATAGTTTTCCAAAGACTGATATAGGACTCTTGTGGGAGAAAAATATAGCAGCTCAGTTCAGAGGAACTGCGGAAGTTCTTTTTGTCCGTTTTCTTTTTTTGTCAATTTGTCACACAATGTCATTTAATTGAAAATATAGTTTTAAAGTTAAAAAGTTTAATAGTTTCTAGAGTATACTAGTAACAGACAAAACAATATCTCAGTGGTTTAGTTTATTTATTTTTAATCTAATTAATATAAAATATAATTAGTAGTATAAAAACAAACATTATCCTTTACATTTTTCGAACAAATTAACTTTTCCGTCATGAAATCTGTCAAATATTACACTTCATTTTTAAATGGCGCCGCCCTGGAGGCATAAAAAGTCACGGATATGTCATTTCCATAATAAGACTTAAGCATCATAGACTTTACACTCAACATGATTCTTTTACCCCTGTTACTGTTCCCTCTAGCTCATCATTAAGAAATGATGTAAGAAATGAAATAATTTGTCGAAAGTGTTTATAGACATCCGATAGTATTAAAAAAATCTGGATAGGCTCGTAATTTGGCTCTTTTTACATAATACTGGCTATCTTGTAATCTTAGGGTATTAAGGGGATGCACCCAGTAACGGTGGCATATTTGTTTTCTTCTTCTTCTTCGTCGTCCATATTCGCTGGCTGAATATCTGTACTCAATGGCTGGCATCTCTCAACTGAGCCTTGTCATTCCGAACGGAAAAAACGTATGTGTGTGATGTATGTATGGAATCCCTAATCGAAATTCTGAAACGGAATTCCGTAGGTATGTGACCGGCCTTAAAAAGTGTCCGTAAAAAAGAGTTAAATAAGCGCCACTGTAGCTAGAGGGTAAATTTAAAAAAAATTTATAAGATTTTATTTCACAGCACCATAATTCGTTTTATAATAATTATTTTACTGTTTTCAAACTTTTTATTTTCAAATTCACTCTCAATGTGTTTTACGGCGACTTTTTCTAGGTTATATTTATTAAATTATTTTAGACAACGTGAGTAGTTGAGGTTGCAGTCTCATCGACTAAACTTTAGCCACCACAAATATTAAATTCCTCAACTTAACACATTTAACTCCGTCGACAACTGCTAAGTTCATTTCATACCCTCTAGCTATTCCACGCTGTTTTGGAGAGTTTTTAAACTGTTATTTACTGCTTACAGATGGACACTTTTTCAACTATTCTCATATGTGAGTTGGTTCTCCTTACCTCTACACTCCATGGCTTAGAACATTAATTGAATGGTCTAAACCGTACTGTGACATCATAAGTAAGCTTTACTGACTTTTTCACTTATGAACTTCACTGAAAACTTCGCGCACTGCTGGCGTGGCTGAAATAGGATAACTTGATTTCACCAGCGCTCGTCAACTTTTATTTTAATAGGTAGATCGTTGAGCTCGGCTACACTGGTGTCGGCTTTGGATTAAGGCGCACTTCGTTATTTGTTTATACGTTTCATACGACATAGTGTTGTTGAGCCTATAAATTAACGCGCATAGGAAATTACTCGTATTACGTTTCTAAAAGTGCTGAGAGTCACGGTATCATTTATAATGTGAAAATAAATAGAGAATTATATTATGGTGTTTCGTGTTGAATCAAATTCTAAAAATAATCCTTTTTATACAGTATTTGTTTAATAAAATATTGAAATTGGTAATAGTGAAACCTTGTATATTTTTGGGGACTTTATTGTAATAGCGTATACATTGCCCCAAGAATGAATTACTGACTCTATGAAGTCGAAAAACTGGTACCACTAGCTTGTGATTGTTTCCAGTGTTAACAGAATGTATTTCACTTGTTTTACTAAAACTACTTTTGTTTTTGTTTCGTGTATGTAAGGTAAGTCATTAATAAAGACAAGAAATAAAAAGGGGCTGAGAATTGAGCTCTGAGGTACGCCTATTTGTACTATCAACCCGGAAGAATTTATACTGTTTATAAAAACTTTTTGCATTTTATTTCTTAATTATGAAATAATGAATTTCACAACATCGGTTCTTACACCATAGTGCTATAATTTCTTGATAAATGTGAACTAATCGAAGGCTTTGGATAGGTCACAGAATATACCTAAAGCATCCTTTAATTTAAATTTAATTTAAATCCCACAGGAAGTGGACCCGGTCGAGCCCCGACGGTTCGACAAAAAACGAGATTGACTTCATTATGACGACCAGACGCCAACTGTTCAGTGATGTCTCAGTGATCGCAAGGGTGAAAACTGGCAGCGATCACCGAATGGTTAGAGGCACACTGAACCTAAACGTTAAGTTGGAGAGGTCTAATCTAATGAAGTCAACGCTCCGTCCCCCTCGTGCTCTAATCCAGAATCCCAAAACCTTTCAGCTTGAGTTACGTAACCGATTTGAGTGCCTAGAAGATTGCAATGCAGTGGACGATATGAATGACAAGCTCGTGGAAACTGTCCATGCGGTCGGAGCTAAGTTCTGCAAGACCCGCCGCAGAAGAACACAAAAACTCTCCGATCACACTCTTAATCTCATGGCTGTTAGACGGAAGATGAGGCTGCAATCGTCTGCAATGCAATACTGGCAACTGAACAGACAGATCTCCAAATGCATGCGGCGAGACTTACGCAACTTTAATACTGCTCTTATTATAGAAGCGATCGAGCGGAACCAGGGCTCCAAAGTATTTGCCAGAGATCTGTCTGCCAGAAAGAGCCAACTGTCAAAGCTGAAGACTGACTGAGTGTGGCAGCATCGTTGCCGGGACACCTGAGATCTTGAGTGAGATTGAGAGGTTCTATGGGCAGCTGTACACATCATCGTTGGAGCCACACGTAAGTGTGAGTAACGATCCAATAGCAAGTCTTATCCGACACTATTCCGATGATATCCCGGACGTCAGTCTGAGCGAGATTAGAATGACCCTCCAGCACCTTAAAACGGCAGGGCCCCAGGCGAGGATGGAATTACAGCGGAGCTCCCGAAAGCGGGTGGAACACCGGTACTTGAAATCCTTCAGAAGCTCTTCAAATCCGTCCTCCATGGTGGCACTACTCTGGATACGTGGAGCAGAAGTGCGGTGGTCTTATTCTTCAAGAAAGGCGACAATGTCACAACAATCTCTTGAAGAACTATAGACCGATTACCCTTCTGAGCCGCGTCTACGTCCTGTTTTCGAGAGTTATTACGAATCGTCTCGCACGCCGACTCGACGACTTCCAGCCTCCCGAACAAGCGCGGTTTCCGAAAAGGCTTCAGTACCATAGACCACATACATACCCTGCGGCACATTGTACAGAAGACCGAAGAGTACAATCTGCCACTTTTCCTGGCGTATGTGAACCATGAGAAAGCCTTTGATTCCGTCGAAATTTGGGCGGTGCTACAGTCCCTTCAGCGGTGCCAAGTTGACTGTCGGTATATCGAAGTGCTGAAGTGTTTATACAGTGGGGCTACGATGGCTACCCGAGTACAGAATCAGAGTTCGAAACCTATCCAACTGCAAAGACGTGTAAGACAGGGTGACGTTATATCCCCGAAACTGTTCACCGCTGCATTGGAAGACGTTTTCAAGCTACTGGACTGGAAAGGATACGGTATTAACATCAATGGCGAGTACATCAATCACCTTCGATTTGCCGACGATATAGTCCTTATGGCAGAATCGCTGGAGGACCTAAGCACTATGCTCTATGACCTCAATGGTGTCTCCCAACGGATAGGTATTAAGATGAACATGGACAAAACAAAGATCATGTTTAATGTCCATGTCACACCTATGCCGGTAGTTGTTGGGAGCACTATGCTCGAAGTTGTTGACGAGTACGTTTACCTGGGACAAATAGTCCAACTAGGTAAGTCCAACTTCGACCGAGAGGTCAATCGACGGATTCAACTCGGTTGGGCAGCGTTCGGGAAATTACGACACATCTTCTCGTCAGGTATACCTCAATCTCTGAAAATTAGATTGTACAACCAGTGCGTATTGCCAGTGATGACTTACGGATCTGAGACATGGTCCTTCATTGCTGACCATATGAGGACGCTCAAGGTCGCTCAGCGAGCTATGGAGAGGGCTATGCTCGGAGTTTATCTGCGTGATAGACTCAGAAATGAGGATATCAGCAGTAAAACCAGAGTGACATAGCCCAACGGATTAGTAAGCTGAAGTGGCAATGGGCCGGCCATATAGCTTGAAGAACCGATAACCGATGGGGAAGAAACGTTATCGAGTGGCAGCCTCGTACCGGTAGGCGTAGTGTAGGGCGACCCCCCCACCAGATGGAGGGACGACCTGGTAAGACATGCAGGAAGTCGATGGATGCAGGTGGCTCAGGATGCTTCCGTTCCGTTCCGTGCTTCGTGGCACGAAAAGTGATTTATTATTGAAATATTAATAATTTAACTATTGCAATTGATGTGGGTAAAGGTAAGCGTTTGTATTTCATTAATCAACCATACTTTTTTTTTACAAATTCAAGTATTCTTTTAATTTTTGGACTGATTTTATTTTGTTGCCTGCCTACAACATTTCGCGTTTGTGGTAAATATTTTACCGGTTACTTGAATTTGAATATTTCTTTTTCAGTATCAAAATGAGTCATATATTCCCTAAATCGCTGTTCAGGAGCTTGAAAATATCCCAGGAGAATGAGAAGGCAGTTAAGATAGTTTAGAGTTTTCCGACGACGACGATGTTGCCTATCCAATATAAAACTTCCAGCCGAATGATCACAAAAGTTCTGATGAAAGACCAGAGCAATCACCTTACTTGCAAAATGTTCAGGCTGCCAGCACCCTAGCAACTACATCCATCAATACTCAGTTCAGTGGTACTGCAACGGACCCCAGTCCGGCCATAGCTTCTCCTGTGGTACGTGAGGGTAATATGGCCACCTTAAGCTTTGTCGCTCTATAAAACCAAAACTAAAAGGGGACAGAGACAAAAACACAAAGTCGTATACTATAAATAACATATTAAGAAAAAAAAAACAAACAAGCTTCGTCAATATTAGGGACAGTACGAAAAATCAACTTGAAAAAACTAACTACACTACACCTTACGAATACCGATTAAAATATTTAAAGTTGACCCTTTATTATTTGATAGACCGATGAAAAGCTATCGTATCGCACACGGTCATCTATGCTAACAAGACTGTAGTTTTTGAGTTATAAGAAAGTGAGCATATTAACTGGATGACCATATTACCCTCACGTACTATAGTACTAGTTCGGCAGTTGCTCCACGTGCATCTAATCGTGTGCGTACAACTAATATCATATTACGAAAAACGTAAAACCTAGACTGAAATGATGACCAACGACGTTTTCATGGATCTGACAATCTGACGTTACCTCCTAAAAATTTCATAATTGTAGGATATTATCAACCTTATGAGAGACCACACTAATTTATACTCTGTTCGAAAAGATTTTAACGTGGCTGTAGTTACTTGGAGAGATATATAAATTGTCACTTTATCATTGAATTTTGCAGGGAAACACCAAACATCTGTAGTAAGAAGGTGGGAAATGTCTGGAAAACAATACATTTCCGTTGAAAGTCCTTTTGTCGTAGCAGAATATAATCGACATATGGGTGGTGTCGATCTATTGGATTCTGTTTTGAGCCACTACAAAATTAAACTCCGTAGTAAACGTTGGTATCTGAGGTTTTTTTATTATTTATTAGACATGGTAATGTGTAATTTATCCTGAAAACTGTAGCATTTATTCTTTGATATAAAAACCAGTAAAACTCTCAACTCCGCTGAATTTAGAGTAGTAACCGTATTTTATAGAGCCACGCTGCGGCTGAATTATGGTTGTAGCTCGAATGTATCGGCTCGACCGGGGATGGACCACGATCTCACAGTATACAACACACACCCTCTCAGAGTAAAAATATAACAGAGTACAAATACTCAGAGTACAAATATAACACAGTAAAATAGCAGCTTAATGCTGCTGTGTTTTGTATTTTTTTTTTTTTTTTATAGAAGAGGGGGCAAACGAGCATGTGGCTCACCTGATGTTAAGTGACTACCGCCGCCCATGATCAACCGCAACACCAGGGGGAATTGCAGGTGCGTTGCCGGCCCTTTAGAAAGGAGTAAGCTCTTTTCTTGAAGGTCCCCAGGTCGTATCGGTCCGGAAAAATCACCGGTGGTAAATTATTCCACAGAGAGGTTGTACGCGGAAGAAAACTCCTTTTGAAACGTACAGTGGTGGACCGCCAAGCATCCAGATGGTGTGGATGGTATCGGGACGTTTGCCGTGTAGTGCGTTCACGAAATTTGGCGGCTGGGATTAATCCGAACAATTCCTCAGAGCACTCCCCCGTGATAGATGCGATAAAATACGCAAAGAGATGCAACATCTCTTCGCAGCGCCAGTGAATCGAGCCGATCGGAAAGCACTCTGTCGTCGACGATTCGAGCCGCTCTGCGCTGGATGCGGTCAAGTGGAAGGAGCTGGTACTGGGGAGCCCCAGCCCAGAGATGGGAACAGTATTCCATGAGCGGCCGAACCTGCGCCTTGTAAAGTTGCAGGCGGTGTGCCGGCATGAAATACTGTCCCGCTCTGCTGAGCACGCCAAGCTTTTTAGAGGCCAATTTGGCCTTCCCTTCCAAGTGACCACGAAACTGCACGTCACTCGATATGTCGACGCCGAGGATTCCGATACTGGCTGAGGCAACAAGGGGAGTGCCTTGAAACTGAGGGGATACGACAAAGGGGTTCTTTTTAGCGGTTAACGCGCAAACTTGTGTCTTCTGGGGGTTAAACTGGACTAGATTTAGTCGCCCCCAATCCGAGACTCTGTCCAGCAGAGACTCGACTTCAGACACAAGTTTGTCCCGGCACTCAGAGACGTTTTCCCGAGAAATATTTGCTCGGCCGGTGTAAAGAGCATCACCAGTGCTGTCATCTGCATAGCAATGAATGCTACGGGTTTGCAACATATCATTGATATGCAGAAGAAACAGCGTTGGCGATAGCACGCAGCCCTGTGGAACACCAGCATTAATAAGCTTGCAATCGGAGCTTGCACCGTCTACAACGACCTTGATGCTCCGATTTGCAAGAACACAACAATTTCATTTTCTCGGGAAGCCCATAGGAAGGGAGCTTCGAAAGAAGCGCTTTGTGCCAAACCCGATCGAAGGCCTTCGCAATGTCCAAACTAACGGCCAATGCCTCCCCCTTGGACTCTACTGCCTCCGCCCATCTGTGAGTTAGGTAGACCAGAAGATCACCAGCTGACCTACCACGGCGAAAACCGTATTGGCGGTCACTAATCAGCTGGTGATCCTCAAGGTACCTCATGAGCTGGCAGTTTACAATGGACTCCATTGTTTTGGAGAACAAGGAGGTGATGGCGATAGGCCGGTAGTTGGACGGGTCTGAGCGGTCGCCTTTTTTAGGGATCGGGTGGACGAAAGCCGTCTTCCATGATTTTGGGACTACGCCTAGGGAGTAGGAGTACCGGAAAAGACGCGTTAAAACCGGTGCCAACTCTGGAGCACACGTCCTCAGCACAATTGGGGGGATTCCATCAGGCCCACTCGACTTATGGATGTCCAGGGAGAGGAGTGCTTTGCGAACCGAGCGCTGAGTGAAGTGCACTTCCGGCATGGAGCACTCACACCGCGGGATGGTCGGCGGCGTACTCCCCCCGTCATCGAGAGTCGAGTTAGACGCAAAGAAAGAGCCTAGAAGATCGGCTTTCTCCTTTGCGGTGTGGGCCAGTGAGTCGTCCTCCCTGTGCAGAGATGGAAGAGATGGCTGACAGAAATTCCCCTGGACAGCCTTGGCGAGAGACCAGAATGCACGGGTTCCAGAAGGAAGACGAACTAGTCTCTCGCCAATTCTGCCTATGTGCTCTGACTTTGCCTTGGCAATGACTCTTTTGAAGGACCTAGAGGCGGAATTATACTTCTTTTTTAGAGCGCTGGTGTTTACATCCCTGGACGCTGATGCGTCAGCCCAGGCTTGGTAGCACTCCTGCTTATAGCATGATGCTATTTTACAGGAGCGACCAAACCATGGCTGAGATTTGCCTCCAATGGGCACCACAGAGGAAGGAATAAAAAGTTCCATACCCTGAAGTACCACATCAGCGACAGAATCCGCAACAACGTTGGGATCATCCGGCGAGAAGCAAACCCGCCCCCAAGGGTAGGATGCAAAGAAAGACCGCATCCCATCCCAATCAGCTGACCTATAGTGCCAAACACGGCGGCAGCCTGCAGAATGCAACCGCGATTTCAGCGTGAGTGGCACCACACTCCGGACAAGACAATGATCCGAGGAGCCTAAAGGGGCGTCGACGGAAATCTGATATCCGTCCGGGTGAGAGGTCAGCAGAAGGTCCAACAGGGAAGGTGCATGATCCTCCACATCTGGAATCCGCGTAGGCGAAGTAACCAGTTGTGTCAGACCATATGCCAAGGCAAAATCACGAACAGATCTCCCCGCATGATCGGTTAAACGTGAACCGAGCCATTCGGCGTGATGGGCGTTGAAGTCGCCGAGGATCACGATCTCTGCGGAGGGGATCTGCTGTAGCAACGAATCTGCAGCCATTTGGACGTGGTCGAAGAGTCGGTCTGTTTCGGCGTTACCGCTATGGGACCTATAGAGGCACCCGTAGACGCGCGGATGGTCGTCGCTGTCTACGCGTAGCCAAAGGATGGACAGGTCCGAACCTTCAAGTCTGCCGAGGCGTCGAGAACAGATGTCCTCTCTGACGTAAACGCAAACTCCAGCCCGAGGCACAAAGGAGTGTTCCAGTTTGTACCCCGGGTAGGAGAGATACGAGACATCAGCCGGAGAGGACACCTGCGTCTCGGTCAGAAAGAGCAGAGCCGGCCTCGCCGTCTCGAGATGGTAGTGGACGGCGTTTAGGTTAGAGTGAAGTCCCCTGATATTGCAGAAATTCACGGACAGCGTGGCAGGGGTCGCCTTGGTCTTGTTGCTCCGTTTGCCCCGAGCAGTTTTAGTCTTGAGCGGAATATTGCCCCCCCCCAGAATACGCGGGGCAGCCTGAGCACCCACGCTCAGAAGTGGAGAAACATGGTCGTGGATGCTCAGCGAGGGATTCTCCAGGGGTGCTGGTACCCTCCTGGGGTAGTCTATCATTTAATTCCGCTACCATGTTGATGGGGGGGGGGGGATTTGGGCCTCCGGCCACCTGCACTCACCAGACGAAACGCGGAAGCAGAGCTTCCACTTCACGCCGGTATTCTGTGAGGTCGTGGTACCACCCCGGTTTGAGCCGGCCCATACGTGCGACAGCAAAGCTGCCGCGTGGCTCTACCACTGTTAAATGTATGGTGATTGTATAGAACCGGAGACCCTTTTTACTGGAAACGAGGTATTCCATCTTAGTCCTCAGGGATAAAAATGCCTTTGAATTTTGATTCTTACTCGTGGATAAATGAAAATGTCTATGGGGCACAGCATCCACTTACCATCAAGTGGACTGTGTGCTCATTTGTCACCCTAATACTATGAAAAAAAAAACGCGGAAGTAATGTTAAATATCTCATTTAAGAGGATTGTGAAGCTGTAAATTTTCATATAAAAAGCGATAACGTTTTTCCTCCCGTAAACGTAGTCTCACTTTCATAGTTTTTAGGAAATTTTGTAAATATAATGAAAAACTAGGTCCATACGTTTTTATTTTAAGGAAATATTGCGTACGATATAAGTTATTAGCATCTAAATGTCTATATTTTTGGCTTAAAAACTCGTTTATTTTTAAACTAAACTGAATTACTTACAAGGAAAAACTAAATCTAATGAGACCAAAACTGTCTCATTTCATAAAGTTTTAGAAGGTTGAAAACGTTATCGCTCGAAACAATATTTAAAAAAGAAAATGTAGGCAATTAGTTCCAACATTTGCTACTCTCTCTACCGCATGACGGCGATACGGGGCGAGCGATGTGAAATAGATAGCATTTTTGAAAATACCTACTCGCACTGCGTATCGGCACTTCACAATCCTCTAAAGATAAAAGAGGAAAGGTGCAGCTCAACTTGTTCCTCCATAAGATGTGAGGTTGGACAATTCGGGAATTTTTCAGTTTGGGTGGATAAACGAAGGTGCAAATTTTCAGGCTGCAAGTGTATACGCATACGGTTTGCAAAATATGGAGGGTTAGTTTGTGTTATTAAACAAAACAACTGTTTTCAAAAATTTCTTGTTTCCTATCTTTCTTTGTCCCGTGTAGTGGCGGTTAAAAATATCCACTACCCCATATCTTCCCGTGGGTGTCGTAAGAGGAGACAGAGGGAGACAGGCAGGAGATGGGCAGCAGCATCTTCCTGATAGCAGCAACTGTACAATAAAAAACTGCGGTTGCCAACCCGCTCGCCAAGTGTGGCAACTATGGCAATATACCCCCCAAGGTAGTTACGAAGAAATGGCCCCCACTCCCCGGTGACCCCGCTATTCCAGGCTACAAAACTCACTATACGGTGTTAATGGGAGACTTCAACGCAAAACTAGGCACAAGAAAGAACGGTGCGCTGAAGGTAGGGAAATTTGGGATAGGGCAACGGAACCAATTACAAATTAGAATTTTAAAATCTATATTGCCTCAACACATTAAGGACAAATATCGAAATGATTACTCATACCTTTTCACGTAGGTACTGCAAAGTTTTATCCATACGTAAAAAGCTGAAATATATGATCTTAAAAGAATGTTATGAATACTCGATGTACCCAACCCCAGGGGAACGCATTTATAGCACTAGAAATAAAACACCTTATTCACTAATTAAAACTAATAATTACTACGGTAAGAGAACCCGTAAATTTCTAATACCATACATATTAAATTCTATACCTACGGAGATAAGAAGCCAGCTAACCGCACAAAACTTGAAAACAAAACTTAAACATTTTTTCGCATAATAAGAGTTCAAAAAAATCTATATATATTATTTCAATGAGAATCATAACGAGCTATATCTATCTATGCCAATAATTGTTAAATTGGACAAATAAACAAAACGTGTAACAAAATAAATTACATAAAAAAATATTCCCTAAAAATACACTCCATGTGTACGCGCATAAATGAGATAGTACAGTATATATCGGACAAGCGAACAATTGAAGACAACAATCACGTTTTTACTTCACTATTCCAGGTAAACAATAGCAAAAACTACATTCTCCACGAAAAAAAAAATAGTTTAAGAAATACATATTATAGATTTTATGTAAAATTTTTATGCCAAAAAATATTTTAATATTTTGTAGCACAATTGTTACATAGTACTTTATATTTAGTTTAAGTAAAAGTTAATTCCAATGTCATTTAAATAATAAGCTTAAGTAAATTAGTGTATAAGGGCAAACTGTGCAGTGCCAAGACAAACAATAAATGTTTAATGGCACGAAGAAATTGATTTTGTAATTAAAACTGTTACTTTGTTGAATAAATTTAAAAAAAAACCCAAGGGGACAGCAGCTGGCCGACTTTATGGAGAAAGAGGGCCTCTTTATGATGAACTTTTTTTTCCAGAAGCGGCCCCACAGAAAGTAGACCTGGTCGAGCCCCGACGGTTCGACAAACCATGAGATTGACTTCAGTGATGTCTCAGTGATCGCAAGGGTGAAAACTGGCAGCGATCACCGAATGGCTACAGCCACACTGAACCTAAACGTTAAGTTGGAGAGGTCTCGTCTAATGATGTCAACGCTCCGTCCCCCTCGTGCTCTAATCCAGAATCCCGAAACCTTTCAGCTCTAGTTACAAAACCGCTTTCAGTGCCTAGAAGATTGCTGTATGCGATGAAAGTTGAATGGACTGTATTTATTTATGTTAGGGGAGAAAAACTGGACTACTATGAAGAAGAAAGCTAATTACTGTGACATCTGTCTGACTAATGACTTAATTAATGATAATTGCTATTTTAAACTAACAGGGGTTAAGACGAAATTAAAGAAGTTCGAATTAATAACTATACTGTACATTATTTACAATTAAATTACGGCAGTTAATACTAAATGATGATGATACCTTTCTTTAATATTGTTCAGCTTGTTTGTTTATTGATGCAATGTTGCGTTCCCTCAATATTTTTTTTGGAATAATAAATACCCTTTTTTTAATGATATTTTTTTAATTATTTTTCCAGTCAATAACATCCCAATTGCTATCTAGTATCTAGAAAATTAACAAAAGGGTTAATATAATAGCTGCATAGTACCGGCGAGATTGTATTTATGATGCAATAAATTTAACGAAAATCTCTCTCCCACAAACCTGCGGTTTTCTTAATGTCGATGGTTTTAAAATATTTTACAAAATCTTCTGATAATACTTTACGAAATTCAAAATTCTTTTTTAGGTTCTCGACACTTACCACATGAAATACAGAATCATTATGCTGCTAATTAAAGTTGGTATTAGTGTTCCAGCGTGGTTATAGCAAGAATAGATATTTTTCCACGGTAACATTACACATTAAAATAGCTTGTACAATGTTTGGTGTAAAAATGTGTTAGAATGGCAAAATGTGAAAGAGCAGCTTTATAGCTGTAGCATGAATGGATAGGCTAGATTACGGGAGCAGCTTAATGCTGATGTATTTCATATAGTCAGTGTAGAGAACCAGATACCCTTTTTATTGGAAATGAGGCATTTCATCTGAGTCCTCACGGGTGACGAAGGATCTACTTTTAGATTCTTAAGCGAGGATAGATGTAGATGTCTATGGGCCACATCATCTACTTGCTATCAGATGGACTGTGTGCTCGTTTGTCACCCTTTTTCTATAAAAAAATGTAATCGCCACTGAGCCTCTTACAATAGCTATGATATAAAAATGGCAATAAACGTTCTACCGACAATCTATAAAACGTTACGTCGACACCAGAATGAAATAAATATTTTGGTACCAAATACAGCTTTTTCGGGTTCATTCCATAGGAAAAGAGACTCTTATTATTAGATTATTTTATTGTCAGTTTTTCTATAAGATTGTATGACAAGACAATTTTATGTAGTGGCCGACAGACTAGGCTCTTTTCTTGAAGGTCTTTAAGTTGTATTTAGTGTCCGAACGAAGGTTCAGCTTCGGCTACAACTTCGGCCAAAATACCACTTTTGTTGAAACCATCGGCTTGTTGAAACTTTAGTCGCCGCTGAAGGTGATCAAGCGCCGAAATCAAACGAACCCTTACGAATGAGCGAGAGCTCAATGGACGTGGCGACGCAATTCATATAATCTCTAGATCGACTTCTAGTGATGATTAAAATTACCTTTTATATAATACTTTCAATTTTAAGAGTTTTTTTATAGCATTTGGGTGACAAACGAGCACACAGTTCACCAAGTGGATGCTGTGGCCATAGACATCCACATTTATCCTCCATTGGGGATCAAAATGCAAATGTGTTGTCACCCCTGAGGACCAAGATGGAATGCCTCGATCCCAGTAAAAATAGTCTTCGGTTCTCCAGTCACCATACGAAACACAGTAGCATCACGCTGCTATTTTACGCTGGTATTCTGTGACAGCGTGGTCCTGCCCCGGTCGAGCCGACCCATTCGTGCTACAACTATAATACAGCTGCAGCGTGGCTCTACCACGTGAGATTAATTTCAAACTTTAATTTAAAAGTGTTAAATCATTTATAATATTAATTTTAGGCGACTTTGAATTGAATTACTTAGGGTTTTCAAGCCGTAGGGTTCGGATTCGGCTAGAAATCTACCTTCATTCGGACGCTTGTCGTATTAGACCGATTTAATAAATATTTTAACAGAGCTATGATATGAAAATTTTACATTTAATGTTGAACCGTCGTAGCTCAGAGCCTAAGCACTCGCCTAAAAATTCACAGTACACTAGTAACCTGGGTTTGAGTTTTCATTTTATCATCATTCAGAAAATTGAGTTTTCATCTATACATACATATATATATATATATATATATATATATATATATATAAATATATATATATATATATATATATAACATAAAAAAGTGAACACTCTGTTTAGACAACGTACCTTGACCCCTTGGAAGAGTGACAACGTTGCACGCGGGTGGCACGCCGACAAAAGACACCGCTGTCGATATGTCGCAATACCAATAGTTTGCACTGCGTGGCAACGTCGCTTTTTAATGTTCAAGGATTCAAGTTCATTGAATCATTGACTTAGTGACCCAATTCTAAAGAGTGTTCAAATTTGCTTAAAATTAAAACTCTACTTTTTGACCTAATTACTGGACCGATTACGTTCATTTTTTGTATATCGTCAGCAAAGGCGATAACAAGTATATGGTTTCATTTATTGCATATATGTGGGACCCATTCTGTATATATATAAATCTTGACGTCTCGAGGTCACAGGAAGCCACCCTGACAATTTTTCGATGGTGTCTGTATGTATGTATGTGTGTGTGTGTATGTAAACCTTTTATGGTACATATGAACTAAGCGGATTTCCAAAGGGTTTCATCAAACTTAGATTTCCTATAAATTTTAACTAATTCGGACCGGTAGATTTTGAGAAATCTCAAAAAAAAATTTGTATAACTGTTTTTTGGAATAACTTTTAAACGGCTTTACCGATCAATGCCAAAAACTAATCAGCTTTTAACTTTGAAAAACCACGTCGATCGCCACCGGTCTGGTCAAAATCGGTTGATTCGTTAGAAAGATATCTATAACAAAAAAATTTGAAAAAATTGATTTTTTTAAATTACTCTGATATTTCATATACAACATCATAATTTGGTGAATTTTGCGCTTTGCATTTAAAATTAGCGGAAAGTTCCAGGGTTGGCTTGCAGGGTCAATCAATTTTTTTAGTGTAGTAGCACACGCCGGGTATCACTTAGTTCTTTAATAAATGTTATTGTAACTTTTAAATCTATATAACTATTCTACTGCTCATGAAACTTGCATAGTGTAGTAGAGTCACGTTGCAGCTATATTATGGTTGTAGCATGAATGGGTCGGCTCGAAGGACCACAGGATTACCAGCGTAAAATAGCAGCTTAGTGCTCCTGTTTCATATGGTGGTAATGGAGAACCGAAGTATTTTTTTACTGGAAACGAGGCATTATATCTTAATCATCAGGGGTGACGACGCATCTGCATCTTGATTCTAAATCAAGGATAGATGTCTATGGGCTACAGCATCTACTTACAATCAGGTGGACTGTGTGCTCGTTTGTCACTCACACCATAGAATAAATAATAGTATGCTCATACTGTAAAAATGCTAAAGAAATAGAAATACTAACTGTTTCCCGCGACTTCGCACACGTGGAATTTATTACGATTGCATTTCTTAGGTTTACATTTTTTGCGGAGAATCCTAATTATTTTTCTAAAATAAAAGTAGCCTAAGTTACTCCTAATAACATCAGCTATCTTTTAGTCCCGTCAAAAACAGTCCAAGCGTTTTGGAGATTAGCGAGTAAAAACAGACTGACAAAGAACTCAAAAGAATTAAAAAAGGGAAAAAAAGAAAAAGAAGAAAGAACGAATAAAAGAAAAAATGGAGAACGTGGTTTCGAATTCGCATACTGTCAAGAACCACTCCTTATACAATTTTAAGCTTACCTGGACTGGTTGAAATGAATTTTAGTAGTAAAAAATACATGTAAAATATAATTATAGTATAAATCTTTCGTCTCCAATAGCAAGAAGATTATTTTATGTGTATGAAGTAAAGTATTTTTATTAGGTATACTTATTTTATAGGATTAGGTATTAATCGAATATACATCTCAGAAATGAGGGCAGCCCTGTTCCTGTTCCTGGGTTATTCGTCATCTCGCCTGACAAAAACTCGCCCGATCGGGCGACTTGGCACCTTTCGAATTTACCTAATATTTCTGTCGTCAACTCGCACGCTCGTACAAAGTACAGCCAGGAAAAAAATTACAAAATTTTAAAAACGACTTCAAATAAAATGGGTTTATATTAAATAAAAATTGAAACTAAATTAAAAAAAAACACAAAATAAAGCTACTGACTAACTATTGTTGTTTTATATCCGAAATAGATATATATACATATAACAATACAAAAAATACTTCGGCCGTAAAGAGAACAGCGCTCTTCTACACTGCCGAAGCTAAACAGGTTTATGCTCACAAAAGGATAGCGCTATCTCTTTCTTTTAGCTAACCCTTTATCTCTATCGAAATCGTAGGGCATTGTGACGTTGACATTGAATTATGTACCGAAAGTCTTGTATTATAATTTTTTAATATTGTATTGTATTATAATTATTTGACAATAAATAAGAACAAAAATCGTGATCTGTGATTATACTGACAATTATTGTATGTTGTAAGAAGTAGTTATAACAAGTCAAATGCTCTTGATATATTATTGTTTTTTATACTTAGAATGCTTTTGTGATATTGTTGATTATATTTTATATTTTTGATAACATTTTTATACTTAGATAATAACAAGCCAAATGCTTTTGTGATATTGTTGATTCTATTTTTTAATTTTCAATCATATTTTTATATCTAGTTAATAACACGCCACATATTTCGTGATGTCGTTAATTATATTTTGTTATTGTGGATCGTATTTTTACACTTAGCTAATAAACAAGCTAAGTGCTTTTGAGAATAATTATATAATTTTTTTTTGACTTTGATTATTATTTTATGTAACATGCTTTTATATTTTTGATATGTTGATTTGTGAAATATATCTAAAATTATATCATGACATTTTGTTTTATTTTAAAGTCCGACTATAAAACATTATACGTTTTTCAAAAGGAATTTTTTAGTTGACTGTACTAAGTTACCTCATATTTTTATGGTCAGACGAGTAAGATTTAATACAATGTCGTTTTATTTGAAGTCGTTTTTAAAATTTAGTTAAAATTTTTATTTAATACAATGTCGTTTTATTTGAAGTCGTCTTTAAAATTTAGTTCAATTTTTTTTCTGGCTGTACGAACTTTGTACGAACGTGCGAGTTGACGACAGAAATATTAGGTAAATTCGAAAGGTGCCAAGTCGCCCGATCGGGCGAGTTTTCGTCGGGCGAGATGACGAATAACTCCTGTTCCTTGAAATAAGCTGTAGTAATACTACCTACTTTATTTCTACCAGTAGGGAATCCGCAAAGAGTATGACTCATTTCGCACTTGACTATATTTTTTTATTATGGCGGTAAATTGCGGCAAAATGGGTGCTTTCCGTCAAATGTCAAACGCAGCGCGCCATTTATTCCGAAGAAAGATTTAGTGCCAAAATGTGTAGTTCTATTTTTGTTATCTGTGACCGATATATAATCCAATAATTTTACGAGGTTTTAAGTATGTGAACGCATTTTTATTCATTCTTTTATAATAATTATGTAATAAACGAGTTAATACACTGGTTGCTTAGAAGCGGCCTACGACCCATGGACAACTGCGAAAAACTTCAAACAAAAAAGGCCACAGATGCATTATTACTTTTAAGGACTAAGTTGGATTGTTAGTTAATTAGTTAGTTACAACCTATATACGTGGTTATAGTAGCTTAGGTACATACAGTCCCACAACCCGTGTTATATTTTATCCAGTTAAAATATAAAAAAATTCAGAATTATAATTATTTAATTTTGAGATCGCCGTATTAATATTATTGATAAGTGTTATTTACGGTTACCGTTACGGCGTATAAAGTCCACTGCAGAACACAAGCCTCCTTGCATCATTTGCATTTGCCATAGTTGCCACGCTTGTTAAAAAACTACGGTTATCAACCGGTAGCCACGATAACCAGCAGTGGGACGTATATAATAATAATATAATAATGTCCTCCAGACCGAATTCCGGCCACGGCGGCCCGCCTCAACGGAGGCTAGCCATCGGTACAGGACAGGATTATAGTACCCAAGTATATGCGCAAGCACTCTCATAGTCCGATGGGACGGCAAACCGACACGACCGGAGAGCGATCAGGACGCAGGACCAATGGCTTTACGTGCTTTCCGAGGCACGGGGGTGAGACACAGCAGGCAGTTACTGAGAATTTCTTGACGGAAAACTCAATCATCGATTTTTTGGCCCGACCTGGAATTCGAACCCGCAGATCACCAGTCGAACTACTACAACCAGTAGACCAACGAGGCAGTTACAGTTCAGATTAAATATAGCCTAGGTTACTCCTGGTATAGCTAACTATCTGTTCGTAAAGTTTCACATTCGGTTCTGCCATTCAAAAGATTAGTTCGGACGGGCAGACATATAAAGAGACAGACAGACGAAGTCTTTGTCATAAAGCACCTTATCTCCTAAGTTCACCACCTGAGCTTGATAGAAGCAAGTTATTCCAATTTAACACACAAACACTTCCATTTTATTTCAAGTAACTGTCTATAATATTGTATATTATGTTTAAATTATGTTATGTGAATAAATATGTAAATAAATGTAATTTTTATTTCTACTTTTGTTTTAAATAACATAGCCCAAATGTGCCCCAAACTGTACAAAAATAAAACTATTGCTATTAAGCTCATTAAAACAAACAAAAAATTTCGAATAACTAATTATTAACATTTCATAGCAGCTGTTGGAAGAGAGAGAGAGAGAGAGAGAGAGAGAGAGAGAGAGAGAGAGAGAAGGAAAGAGAGAGAGAGAGAGACAGAGAGGGAGGTAGAGAGAGAGAGAGAGAAGTATGAAAGTATTTAAAATGATTTATTCTGAAGTCACTCTATAGCATTAAAGTACCTTTAATGTGGCCATATAATATTAAAAAAGATCAGAGTAGGGAAAAAACAATAACTAAACTCAAAAATGCTTTTTTATGATATGTTATCTATAAAAACAAACCTCTATTAATGAATGAATAGATCAAAATGATCAAAATACATATATAGATAGGGTTTTATTTATTTAATACAGCAACAACTTAAACATGTGGAATTACATAGTAGGATGTGATTATTTTATTTTAGTACTTCCAAAACTGAATTCATCCGTCAAGTGTCAAACTTGATTGAATAGTTACAAACATTATGTTTTCGTATACTTAAAAACTTGAGAGTAATTACACACATAATTATTCCGAGCTTAAAAACTTAGAGTAATTACATACATAAAAACCTGCTGTCCCTGTTTCTTTTTAGTTAAACTACTAGTACCCTACACATCTGGGAAAATGCATGCACATTAACCTATATAACCTAACCCACATGAAAAATTATAATTTTATGAATATCTACATTTTGTAATAATGATGGAAAACATGTGAAAAAATCTATTTCTTTAAACCTTCATAGCTTTTGTTCACTATTGCGTAGCTATATGCACTTTTCTAATTCTGTGTATAGAAGATCTGTACTTTCAAATGACATAGATTTCATCTCTGTCATTTTGGCCATCTCCTTTTCACTCTATTTGTTGATTTATTAAAATCAAGAAAGATTATGAAATCGCTTTTGTGATACCTACTTAGGATCCTTTGAATAATAAAAATTAAACCAAAACCTGGTACACCTACTTCTAAACTTAAAGACTCAGTAAAGCAATTCCGAATGTAAGGTAAAGCATTCGCAACGCCAAATAATCAAACCATGAAATCGGTAGTAACTAACTTATTCAAGAATTAAATTAAATCGTTCCTATTTCCTGTAATTATATTATAAAAGTATTTAATATCTGCACTGTAAAAATTCTAATCAAAAATTTAATAACATCCTGTAATTGGTAACTAGATGACATTAATTTAAAACCTTGAGACGTCATTGACAGGAGCCGAGCGTTCACTCGCATATCCATGTAGAGAAGTGACGTAGCATATCACCAAAAAATCAAGCACTACGCTCGAAAATATATTTAATTTTTTATTTTTTGCAAATATTTTGGCCCGACCGATTGACTTGAAAATCTAATCAGTTCAAAGTATCAAGGAACACTTTCTAACGCCGTATCACACATCTCGATCGGTTGATTCGTTCTAAAGATATCGTACGACAAAATTAAAATAATATTATTTACATATATACAAACACACACACAAACACACACACACACACACACACACACACGCACACACACACACACACGCACACGCACACACACACACACACACACACACACACACACACACACACACATCCACACACACACACACACGCGCGCGCGCGCACACACACAAACACACACACACGGCCGGACGGCCAGCCGGGAATAGTCAGGACTGCTTCCTAGGACCTCAAAACGTGGAGATCTGATGAAAACTCGCATTCTCAAAATCGGACCGAAATCTATAACTTCCTAATTTTGAAAGTTAATTTTCAACGCGGCAAGTAAAAAATATAAAATCAGTAAAGTGAAACGCGGTTAAGACTTTACCATCAGAAAGTAGTACTTAAATACTAGGTGGTAGGATTTGTGGTGTAGCTAGGAGTCCGTGTGCTGAGGTATCACGCTCTCATCTATTTTCTCATCAAAGAGCAGTACTGCTGTAGGTATATAGTATAAAAACAGACTGTGAAGATTTCGTTACTGCAGGTGTACGTGAGCTGCTATTCTTAAACAATTTGAAATTTGAATTTAAACTCGAAATTGTTTCTGAAAACCAACCTTATAAGGCGTATGTTACATCTCTTGTTATTACTCTTGATGTTTAGTCTTACGTGGTAGAGCGTAGTACGATATGCTGCAGTTATATTAGTAGTATAGTTGTAGCACGAATCGGTCGGCTCGACCGGGGAAGGACCACGCTGTCACAGAATACCAGCGTAAATCAATAGCTCAATGCTGCCGTGTTTCGTATGGTGAGTGTAGATAACCAGAAGCCCTTTTTACTGGAAACTAGGCATTCCATCTTATTCCTCACGGGTGACAACGCATCTGCATTTTGAATCGTGACCGAGGATTTAAGTAGATGTCTATGGGCCGCAGCAACTACTAACCATCAGATGGACTGCGTGCTCGTTTGTCACCCTTATCCTATAAAAACTATCCCTTATAGCCTATAAAGCCTAGAGCTGAACGTAAGCCTCCCCCATAGATTGCCTCGTTGTGATTTTGCCATAGTTGTCACGCTTTACAGCCCGGTTGTCAACCGCTGTTTTTACTATTATGTGTATGCGTATGTTAAATCAAGGTCGTTGTAGACGGTGCAAGCTCCGATTGCAAGCTTATTAATGCTGGTGTTCCACAGGGCTGCGTGCTATCGCCAACGCTGTTTCTTCTGCATATCAATGATATGTTGCAAACCCGTAGCATTCATTGCTATGCAGATGACAGCACTGGTGATGCTCTTTACACCGGCCGAGCCAATATTTCTCGGGAAAACGTCTCTGAATGCCGGGACAAACTTGTGTCTGAAGTCGAGTCTCTGCTGGACAGAGTCTCGGATTGGGGGCGACTAAATCTAGTCCAGTTTAACCCCTAAAAGACACAAGTTTGCGCGTTAACCGCTAAAAAGAACCCCTTTGTCGTATCCCCACAGTTTCAAGGCACTCCCCTTGTTGCCTCAGCCAGTATCGGAATCCTCGGCGTCGACATATCGAGTGACGTGCAGTTTCGTGGTCACTTGGAAGGGAAGGCCAAATTGGTCTCTAAAAAGCTTGGCGTGCTCAGCAGAGCGGGACAGTATTTCATGCCGGCACACCGCCTGCAACTTTACAAGGCGCAGGTTCGGCCGCTCATGGAATACTGTTCCCATCTCTGGGCTGGGGCTCCCCAGTACCAGCTCCTTCCACTTGACCGCATCCAGCGCAGAGCGGCTCGAATCGTTGACGACCGAGAGCTTTCCGATCGGCTCGATTCACTGGCGCTGCGAAGAGATGTTGCATCTCTTTGCGTATTTTATCGCATCTATCACGGGGAATGCTCTGAGGAATTGTTCGGATTAATCCCAGCCGCCAAATTTCGTGAACGCACTACACGGCAAACGTCCCGATACCATCCACACCATCTGGATGCTTGGCGGTCCACCACTGTACGTTTCAAAAGGAGTTTTCTTCCGCGTACAACCTCTCTGTGGAATAATTTACCACCGGTGATTTTTCCGGACCGATACGACCTGGGGACCTTCAAGAAAAGAGCTTACTCCTTTCTAAAGGGCCGGCAACGCACCTGCAATTCCCCTGGTGTTGCGGTTGATCATGGGCGGCGGTAGTCACTTAACATCAGGTGAGCCACATGCTCGTTTGCCCCCTCTTCTATAAAAAAAAAAACTGATTCTATAGTATTTTCATAGACATGACTAAGTATGTGTGGAAATCCGTCGCATATATTTCTTAATTTAGTAGAGTTTAGTAAATCTATTTTGGACATTTAGAAAAGAGTGACAAACGAGTACACATTCCACCTCATGGTAAGTGGATGCTGTGTCCCATCGACATCTATATCTATCCTCGATTAAGAATCAAAATTCTGATGTGGTTTCCTCCTCGTTTACGGTACTCTACAATCATCATATGAAAAACAGCAGCATTAAACCGCTAAATGGTTCTAGTATTTTGTGAGAGTGGGGTTCTTCCCCAGTCGAGGCGACCCATTCGTTCTACGACCATAATGGTCGTAGAACGATATTTGTATCGTGGCTCTACCACGTAAAATATTTCTTTGGCATATTTTACGTGGTAGAGTTATGTTGCAGTTTTATTTATGGGATAATAATGTCCTCCAGACCGAATTTCAGTCACGGCGGCCTGCCTCAACGGAGGCTAACCATCGAAGCAGGACAGGATTATAGTACCCAAGTGTGCGCGAGCACAGGTGCGCTCTCTATTCCCTCACTCCCATAATCCGATGGGACGGTAAACCGACACGACCGGAGAGAGATCAGGCGCAGGACCAACGGCTTTACGTGCTTTCCGAAGCACGGAGGTGAGACACCGCCAACTTCTCGACTACAGGCAGCTACTGAGAATTTCTTGACAAAAAAACTCAATAATTAATTTTTTGGCCCGACCCGTTATTCGAACCCAGGACCTCATGATCAGCAGTCGCACTACTACAACCATTAGACCAACGAGGCAGTCATTTATGTAATATAGACATACGGTACCACGAATTTGTGACATGTATAATTATTAAATCGGTGGTGTGTTGCCTACTGTCGATGTTTTTCATGATACTTTCCCTAAATATAGGAAAAATGTAATAGATCACATTATAAATGTCTAATCTAACGTTGCCAGCTGCTGCTTTGTTATAAATGTATTTTTTTTTATTAGTTAGTTATATATTATGTCTAGGTTTTTTTGCATCATATTTCTTTATTTGCTATTCTAACTTTGCTCTGTTTTCTTTTTTATAGTATTTTGTAGTATTTTATACTTGATAGAGCGATGATGCAATTTTATTAGTAGTATGGTTGTAGCAAGAATGGAAACACCACGCTCTCACAGAATACCAGCGTAAAATAGCAGCATAAGTAGAGAACCGGAGAAACTTTTATTGGAAACGAGGCATTCTATCTTAGCACAGTATATTAAAAAATATGAATTTATATAAATTTTTAAAATTATGAATTTATATACCGTGATCTTAGTAATAGTAGATCTTAGCCCTCACGGGTGACAACGCATCTGTATTTTGATTCGTAATCGTAATTCGTAATGTCTGTGGGTCACAGCAACTACTTACCATTAGGAGGACTGTGTGCTCGTTCTTATAAAAAAATCTGTGTCATCTACAAGGGTGCACACATCATTACCATTAGATTAAGCCTACATTAGATTAAGCCTAGCATTAAGCCTAGCATTAGATTAAGCCTACTACGAGTACCAAAAAAATATAATAAATGTGCACTGCTGGTATCCCATGAAGAAATAAATAAATAAATTGTAGACAACCGGAGATCCTTTGTGCTGTTAAGCAGGCATTCTGTCTTAATTCTCAAAGGTGACAACGCATCTACATTTTGTCTTTTAATTGCCTACATACATGTATATGTCTATGACCTACAGCGTCCACTTACACCATCAAGGCTTTGACTTTTTTTTAAAGTTTAATTATGCAAATGTACACATTGGTACTCCGAAACTCAAAACTAAGTGAATTTTATTTAATTTCGTAGAGTTTGTGAAAATGACAACGTGTTAAACAAACGTGTTCCTTCTGTGAGTTTGATAACTGTTACCGTTATGGCCTATTATAATCCACTATAGTACGTAAGGGTAATATGGTCATCCGGTAAATATGGTCACTTTTAAATTCAAAAACTACAGCCTTGTTTGCATAGATGGCCCTGTGATACGATAGCTCTTCATCAGTCTATGAAATAACCGTAGACAGAGAAACCTATATACAATTTGACGCCTTCTTTCGCATTCGCACACGAAAAAGATAGATTTATGCATACGTCTTGCATAGAAATGAGATAGAGCTGTGTGATTGTTTGTCCCTTTCTCCGTGCCGGTTTTTTTGTTTAGCAAACTACACTTTGCTAAACAACTTTGACAGTTCGTAGTGATCTAAGAAGTTCACAAGTTTTTAGTGGTCACAAGGTTTAAGTGAAAAAAAGTGTTTTGTGAGCTTAAGATTTGTGAATCTTGTTCAGTTCAGTTCTTAGAACAATTAAAATTTTTATCTAAATATGTTTAAAAGTCATAAAGATTATTGTATAACTCTAAGATATTTCTATAAGATATTTCTCACTCGAGGCCACACTAGTCATTAATCTATAGGTTTCTCTGTCTACGGAAATAACAGAATCACAAGGGCGCTGCTTTATCGACATCATTTTGACAGTAGACATCATAGATAATATATTATATAGTTAGACATCATAGTAAATATTTTAATCGATGTTAGCATTGTGAAGTGTAGTTAATTTTTGTAAGTTGATTTTTCGAAGTGTTCCTGATTATTGTCAAAGCTTGTTTGCTATTTTTTTTTCTTAATATATTAGTTATATTATACGACTTTAAGTTTTTGTCTCTGTCCTCCGCCTAGTTTTGGTTTTATAGCGCGGCAAAGCTTAAAGTGACCGTATTACCCTCACGTACCTTATAATCTACGGGGAGACCTATGAGCATAGACCAGGCTTGGCAAGCGGGTTGGCAACCGAAGTTTTTTTTTTTTTAGTCTTTACTAGGTGGACGCTGCTGCACATCTCATGAGTTTGATAAAGTATGTGAGTGTATATCTCCTACATGATCATTGTAGTTTATCGGAAGTCCGGAATTCCACTTAAAACCTCTACTCTATGCGAGTATTTGACCACAAACCGATTAAATGTTTGACGATAGCCTTAGCACGTAAGCTTGTAATTACTCTAAGATTTTGTACAAGCGACGATTCTGTGTTTGACATTGTCAGTATGAACATAAATAATGTTTATTTTATTTTATTTATGTTAATGTATTTGTAGCACATCTATATACAAATAAATAAAGTTGAAGTGTTTGTTTGTAATGTCAAAATAACAGATTTTTACTAAATACATATAAGGTATGTATATAATGTATAACTAAAAACATTTTTTTTAAATTTTGTCTGTCTGTCCGTTTGTTCGGGATAAGTTCCGAAATGACAGAACCGATTTAGACGTGAATTTCACTGGCAGATGTCTGATGTTACTAGGAGTAACTTAGGCTATTTTATTTAAGAAAAATAATTAGGGTTTCGCGTAAAAAATTAAAACCTTAAATTACACGCTGGCGAAGTCGCGGGGAACAGCTATTATTATATATAAAGTTTGGTTTCCTGTTCTCGTTCTCCATATATACTTTAACTATGCGAAAGCTCACTCTCCTACGAGCGCGTAATATGCTTAATAGCGGTAAAAAGTTTTCACGTAGTAATAGATTAACCCACAATCGACGAAGAAGAAAAGTTCTCTAAAAAAGAGGGACGGCCTGGTAAGACATGCAGGAAGTCGATGGCTGCAGGTGGCTCAGGACCGTGCTTTGTGTCATACCTTGGGGGAGGCTTATGTTCAGTAGTGCTATAATGATGTTGATGATATAATTATTTGATGTTTAAAATGTCCTTTTTTGTAGGGTTTTGTTTTGAAAGAAGTATATTATAATATCAGACAATGTCGTCCAGACGAAATTTTGGTCCCGACGGCAAGTCTTCATTGAGACATTTGCGCAGGACAGGATTATAGAGCACAAGTGTATACGCTCACAAGGTGTATTCTCTGTTTCCTCAGTCTCATAGTCTGATGGGACGGTAATCCGCCACGACTGAAAAGTACAGGCGCAGCACCAACGGTTTTACGTACTTACTGGCTTTCAGAGGCGCGGGGATGAAACACCGCCAACTTCCTGACTCCGGGCTGCTATAATATGCCAAATAACTTTTGGCACGACCTGGGGTTGAACTTGGGATCTCACGATCAGCAGTCACAGTCACGACCTATGAGGCAGTCAATATTACACTGTACACGCAGGATGTTTAAATTTATTTCTATTACCCTCCGGTTTTCACGTCTTACTGATTACGGGCTGCTACGCTAATTTTTTGACAAAAAAAACTCGTCTGATTTAGGCTCAACCCGGGATTCGAATCCAAGATCTCATGATTATCAATTGCATTTCTGACCACTAGACCAATGATGTCAATAATCTTATACAAAATATACGTGTGTGTAGAGTTATGTGGAGTGACGACCTGGTAAGAGATATAGGAAACCGATGGATGCAGGTGGCTAAAGATCGGGCTCTGGCGTTCGTTGATTTGTTTTTATATAGGATAGGGGTGACAAACGAGTATACAGTTCACCTGATAGTGTTTGCTGTGGCCCATAGACTTCTACATCTATCTTCGATTACGAATCAAAATACAGATAGAATGTCTCGTTTCCAGTAAAAAGGGTATCTGGTTCTCTACACTCACCATATGAAACACAGCAGCATTAAGCTGTTATTTTACGCTGGTATTCTGTGAGAGCATGGTCCGCTAAACCATTCGTGCTACAATAATACTACTAATATAGCTGCAGCGTGATTCTACCACGTACAGGGTCGAGACCTTTCTTCCCCACTGTTTGTCGGTTCTTTAAGCTATATACGTGGTAAAGCTATCCTGCAGCTATAACATGGTTTGACTCGATCAAGGATGGACCACGCTTCTACAGAATACCAGTATAAAAGCAGTTTACTGACGGCTGTATCTCATATGGTAAATATCGGACGCCATGAGATCGATCTGGCGTTACCGTAGTTGCCTGTTATGACACCCAAGGGATACATTGGGATGATAGATTCTCTATGTTCCTGAAACAGCTAGATTACTATTGCTCAGCAGGAGTAGGTAAAAGGTTAATTTTTTTTAAATAAAACTTAAGTGGAACACGAATATAGGGCCTACCTGATGGTAGGTAGCTACTGCAGTTCAAGAATACCTGTGGTCAACTTGAAACAAAAGGACGGTACAGTCTGCCGTCTGGAAGTACGTGAGGCAATTAAGGCCCCGACTGGAAACCGGTGCTGTGGTATCCCACAAATTATCTCTGAGGCGGGATTCTTTTTGACATCACTGCTGGGTAAATATCAATTTGTAATCTCAATTTCTGTTTCTTAATGTATTGTTTTTTATATTTTATTTGTTTTATATAGGATGATTTTTCTACCGTCAGAAAAATTAGGGTATAACATGTGAACGAAGTAGAAGCCTATGGCACTAATATATTTCAAAAATTAAAAACAAAAATTTTGAATTAAAAAATATATTAAAGTAGGGTGGATATGATTTGGATTTCGATGGATTTTAATTAATTTACTTATTTTATTAAAATAAATTGTTTTTATTTTTTGTAAAATATCAGTGCCATAGGCTTCTTTTCCGCTCACATGTTACACTATTTTTTCTAGACGGTAAAAAAGTCATCCAGTATAATAAACTTTAATCCACACTTAGATTTTCTTCTCTATCGTGGGTCCATCCACACATAATATATATTTCACAAGGACAAACATCCAAATCTAAAACAATTATTTGTAGGCCGTACTAATAATGTCCTCCAGACCGAATTCCGGCCACGGCGGCCTGCCTCAACGGAGGCTAGCCATCGGCGCAGGACAGGATTATAGTGCACAAGTGTATGCGCAAGCACAGGTGCACTCTCTATTCCCTCACTCTCATAATCCGATGGGACGGTAAATCGACACGACCGGAGAGAGATCAGGCGCAGGACCAACAGCTTTACGTGCTTTCCGAGGCACGGGGGTGAGACACCGCCAACATCCTCACTCCGGACAACTACTGAGAATTTCTTGACGGAAAAACTCAATAATTAATTTTTGGCCCGACCCGGGATTCGAACCCAGGACCTCACGATCAGCAGTCGCACTACTACAAACACTAGACCAACGAGGTAGTCTATAGAGAATATAAAGAGATCATACTATGATATGCTCCAAATCATTGCTAATATTCTACTGCCTCACGGAGCCGTCTTGTATTGATCAAATAAATGTTTGTTTCTTACTTAAAGCTTTTTTTTAGGATAAGGTGACAAACGAGCACACAGTCCACCTGATGGTAAGTGAATGCTGTGGCCCATAGATATCTACATTCGATTAAGAATCAAAATGCAGATGCGTTGTCGCCCCCAAGGACTAAGATGGAATGCCTCAATCCCAGTAAAAAGGGTCTCAGGTTCTCTACACTCAACATACGAAACACAGCAGCATCAAGCTGCTATTTTACGCTGGTATTTTGTGAGAGCGTGGTCCTTCCCCGGTCGAGCCGACCCATACACATTTATGCTACAACCATAATATAGCTGCAGCGTGGCTCCAGCACGTACAATACAGTCGTTTTCGCCAGGAAGCAGAGAGCAGCCAAGCGTCCTGGTAAGAAGGAAAGAGCAGCCAAAAGGATGCAGAAAGAGTCCACCTCGCCGAGAGGTGAACACAAAAGAAAAGGCTGCAAGAAAGAGCTACGCTTCTGCTGCTAAAGCAGATTTGGGAGTTGCGGGTGCACATTCAGGTCGCATAACGAAGGAGGTAGCTGATGATATCCTCGTGGCCATACAGTGGAAGTTAATCAGCGAGGCCTGGAGTAGCCGGCTCCCTGATGCGTCTGGGCCAGTTTTTAGAGACAAGCCCGTTAACACTGAGGGTGTCCTGAAGCTGTGGTACGACGATCAGAAGGCTATGGATTGGTTGAAGGGGAACATTGCTACCCTCAACCTTAAATCCAACACCTCGCTGATCATAAACAAACAGTCGGAGATACCACAGATAATCAAGTGTGGTATCCTTATCCCTGATGCCCAAGGTAACTGAAAAGACTCACGCGACATCGGTTGTGTGCTGGCGTAATAAAACCTCTGGTTAAACATCAGAGACTGGCTGCTACACAACGTACAATAAACATTGTAAGCTCTCACAATCTGTAATTACCATTACTGGCTAGCTATACACTTCTGACCGGAAACCAACAGTGCAAGCTTTATTTATTTACTAACACAATTGTTATTACAGGAGTGGTGCCTAATGCAACAATGTGATCGTCATAGAACACTACAATACATACATATGAAACGGGGGAGCGGGCGGAGCCCGTGAAGCCAATAACATGTCACTAACCTGTCAATTCACACGTATAAACGTCAACACTTTTGACGTTATTATCGTTTCCAATATTCGTGTCAAGCGTCGCTGCATGCAAATTATTTGTAAATAGTTAGCACAGAAGGAGAGTTAATTGAGCAAGTGGATGAGTTCGTATATTTGGGATGTGTATTCAACAGGGATGGAAGATATGATAAGGATATTGAACGACGAGTGAATGCTTTCCTGCATTAATGAAATTAAGTAAATGGGGCTCTACATTCTATTGTGAAAAGTCAGAATTAGTCAAAAAAGGCACGTATGGCAATTCACAATGCTGTATTACTCCCTACTTTAACATATGGTAGTGAAAGTTGGGTGTGGCAGAAGAAGCACGAGAGTAGAATAAATGCAGTAGAAATGCGGTCGCTAATGAGTATGTTAGGGCTGAATCTGAGTGACAGGGTGAGAAACTGTGTGATAAAAGAAGAGTGTAGTTTGAAAGATGATGCAGTGACCAGGATTAAGAAAGGAATGCTTCGGCGGTTTGGTCATGTAGAAAGAATGAATGCGGAAAAACTGACAAAGCAAATATATGTTGCAGAAGTGAATGGAAGAGTCGGAAAGGGACGTCCTAGGCGGAAGTTTGTCGACCAAATTGGCGATATACTAAAAATGGGCCAAATTAAGAATACCCTTAAGCGACGAGCATGTATGCGTAGGTATATGGATGTGGAAGAGGCGAGAGAGGTATGTCAGGATCGTGCTAAATGGAAGTCTGTAGTCTTTGCCTACCCTTCTGGGTGACAGGCGTGAGTGTTTATTTTTTAGTTAGCACAGCGAATCGGGTTTTTAGTAGTGATAATACGATAATAATAATAATACGCATGTACGTGTGCTCCCGGCGACGCCGCTCCTCTTACAAAATAAGGTTGATAGCCATTCTATTAGGTATTATAGTATTCTATGGTGGTCACTAATGTAAAAATGACAAATGGTTCAATGTTACTCTCTCGAATTCCGCCAATGTACAAGTAAATATGTCCAGTCGTTGTGCTACGATGTTATGTATGATGTTAAGCATTCTAGCTGCGCGAACAACCTGTGTGAACTTTAACAGATTTGTATGAGCAGTAGTTCGAGCAATCCTTCCCTTGGCCCCAGACACGAGGAACCGCAGTGATTCCAGAATTTCCGGATTGTTTAATCTACCACGTGAGATCAAGAATATGTACTTAAGTTTTGGTTGAATGGTCTAAGAATTAAGTAGAGCAAAGTTATGTCTAACCTCCGACATATAATATTCAACCATTCCTATTATGAAAAGGGTACATAATGCAATAAAAAGTGCCCGACTGCGCGACGCAAAATAGGTTCATTAGCCTACGTATGTATGTATGCATGTTTGTTACTTTGTGGCCCTCTAGACACCAAACGCGTGAGCCGATATCGATGATTCATATGTCAATTGATTTTTCTTAATCTTGTAAGTGTCACTAAAGACATGTTAGTAACCAAAATTCAATATGGCGACAATCAGACGCCATATTGTGAATAAGAAGAAAAGGTAGGTCAACGAACTATTTCTCAACCGGGCATCATTGATTAGGTAGGGAAAATAATATCACAAACGATAGTTGAGTACAAACTAATAAAAATTGAGGATTATGCATTAATTGTTCAATTAATTATTTTCTAAGGTATTAGTAGGCTCACGGAGGAGTTTTAGTAAAACATTTATAAATTGATTACGATTATATCGAAAGTGAATATTTTAAAGACGCATAACTGTGTTAAATTGTATTTAAATTGTGTTGCTGTTGAGTTAAGGGTGAGTAACATTAAAAGTTAAATTATATTAAATTTGAGGAAAATTAACAGAACATTAAAAGCTTGTTAGCTATGTGGCGGTTATTAACACAAAAGTCTCCGTGAACTTACGGCGTTAGATAATAATAAGGCTAGAAGCTAGAACTTCATTGGGTCCACCTACGCTGATCTCAAGGTGTCAGATTTAGACACTTATAATAATAATGTCTTTGAAAATCATCTTAAAGTTTCTCTAATCATTTTTAATTTTGAATTTTAGGATCTATAACGAATTTAAAGTGGGTTAGCGACCGTTCTCGCATTATAATGTCCTCCAGACCGAATGTCGGTTACGACAGCCAGCCTCAACGGAAACCAACCATCAGCGCAGGACAGTATTATAGTGCACGAGTATGCATATGCGCGAGCACAGGTGCACTCTCTATTGCCTTTTTTTTTTGGTTGTTTTTTTTTGCTTCACTCTCATAATCCAATGGGACGGTAAACCGACACGACCGGAGAGAGATCAGGCGCAGGACCAACGGTTTTACGTGCTTTCCGAGGCACGGGGGTGAGACACCGACAACTTCCTGACTCCGGGCAGCTACTGAAAATTTCTTGACGGAAAAACTCAATAATTGATTTTTTGGCCCGACCCTGGATTCAAACCCATGGCCTCATTATCCGCAGGCTAACTACCACAACCAAAAGACCAACGAGGCAGTCTCGCATTATAAAACTGTGATATAATGATTAGTAAATTTTTACGTGGTAGGGCTTTTTTTAAAACATATAACCGACTCTAAAAAAGGAGGAGGTACTCAATGCGATTGTATTTTTTACTAGATTTTTACCTTTTTATAGTGAACCGATATTGATGATTCTTTTTTTATTTGAAAGTTGATGCTTCTCATGTGGTCCATGTAAATTTGATCAAGATCTCACCAGTAGTTTATGAGTTGTTCTTAATAATGAGTATTTAGTTGACTTCGACTACATTGATGGTGTTCTCGTTTTATTTATATATTGATGTCGGTCGCACAAAATTTTTAATTTTACCATTTGTGTTTTTGCACATTAAATGAGCCTACACTCGTGATTATAATTGCTATAAAGTACTTAAAACGTAGGGAATATATATAAGTTAATTAAACGCGATAGAATCCGTTAAAAACCAGTTTCGTTAAAGGTAATAGGGGTTATATCATCCCAGTTTGACGTAGTAGGGATAAGATATATAAAATAAAAATCCAGTAAAAAGGGTTTTCAGTTTTCTATATTTACCATACAATACACAGCTTAGCTCTATTTCATGCTGGTATTGTGTGAGAACGTGGTCCTTTCCTGATCGAGTAGACCCATTCGTTCGTGCTACAGCCATATTAAAGCTTCAGCGGGGCTCTACCGCGTACAAATTAGAGTGACAAAGTAGCTAAAAATCTATCTGAAGGTGTGTGCCAAAAGTTCATGAACACGTGCTAGTAACGACAAATAGAGACGACCAGACATTCGTCAAGTAGGTAAACTAACCCTGACAGTTTTTATTTTGCACAAATTTTGGTTGGAAAAATTCAGAAAATAAAAATGCAGAACATAAAGAATGCAGGAAATAAAGTAAATGGGGCTCTACACTCTATTGTGAAACGTCAGAATGTGTCAAAAAAGGCACGTATGGTGTGGCAGAAGAAGCACGAGAGTAGAATAAATGCAGTAGAAATGCGGTCGCTAAGGAGTATGTTAGGGCTGAATCTGAGTGACAGGGTGAGAAACTGTGTGATAAAATAAGAGTGTGGTTTGCAAGATGATGCGGTGACCAGGATTAAGAAAGGAATGCTTCGGTGGTTTGGTCATGTAGAAAGAATGAATGCGGAAAGACTGACAAAGCAAATATATGTTGCAGAAGTGAATGGAAGAGTCGAAAAGGGACGTCCTAGGTGGAAGTTTGTCGACCAAATTTGCGGTATACTAAAAATGGGCCAAATTAAGAGTACCCTTAACCGACGAGCATGTATGCGTAGGTATATGGATGTGGAAGAGGCGAGAGATGTGTGTCAGGATCGTGCTAAATGGAAGTCTGTAGTCTCTGCCTACCCCTCTGGGTGACAGGCGTGAGTGTTTATGTATGTATGAAAATTTTGGTTGGTTTGGTTTATTTGTAATAATAATTTATTTATTTATTTAGATAAATATAATTTAACTAAATTTAAATAAAACTAGTTTTTACGGATTTTATCGTTTACATTATTTTTTTATATCTCCGACGTTTCGAGCACTTTGCAGCACAACATGACCATAGAATATGCAGTATTACTCAGACACTGCCTTACATCGGGCTACTTAATGTGGTAGGAGGAGTTCTACAAGCAAGTAGATGGTGTGACGATGGCCTCACCTGTATCTCCCATTGTCGCCGACATATTTATAGAAGACTTTAAGGAGAAAACCCTGCTTACTTCTCCCGCAAATCCATGATTCAACAAGCGGTACGTAGACGACACTTTCACAATTCTATCTTTAGATAAAGTAACTGCATTTTTAAACCATCTTAACTTAATAAATACTAAAATTTTGTTAATTATAGTGTTTAAAATCCTTAATTTTTTTCCATATTCCATTATTCTGAAGTAGAAATTACAACATGTAACAAGGTTATTGTTCCATGTTGTATAATTGTTATACAAATTGAAGCCAACATTTGTGTAAACACAAACTGTTTGTCAGGGTTAGTTTTGTTGACGCATGTCCGGTCTTCTTTATTTGTCGTTACTAGAAGGTGTTCATGGACTTTCGCCACATACCTTCAGGTGTTTTTTAGCTGCTTTGTCAGTCTAATTTGTATGTGTTAGGTACGCTGCAGCTTGGATTGTAGCACAAAGGTCGGCTCGAACGACGAGAACCACGCTTTCACAAAATACCAGAGTAAAATAACAGCTTAATGCTGCTGTGTTTCGTATGGTGATTGTAGAGAACCGAAGAACTTTTTTGCTGGAAGCGAGGCAGCATCGCAGAATTCAGAGGTGACAGCGCATTTTCATTTTGATTCTTTATCAGGATAGAAGTAGATGTCTACAGGCCATTGCATTTACTTACCATTGGGTGGCTCGTTTGTCACCCATGTTTTATATTTAAAAAAAATAAGAAACTGATACGAAGATTGATCTTAGTCAACCTGATGATTAGTGACTATGGACACCAGCGACCAGCCTAAAAATAAAAAAATATAGCGGCTTTGTCATCTCTGAGGACTAAAATGGGATGCCTCACAACCTCTCACCATACTGGCTCCCTATAACCTTCAGACCCGAACACAGCTGTGCACTCACCACTGTTTGGTGGCAGAGAACAGAAGTAGATAAGAGGCTGGTGCACTGACCTGGTCTCCAACTCCAGGTAGGGAAGAAATCTAACTACCTAGAAGGCAAATAAAGATCTATAAATATAAATAAAATCGAAGTGTCTGTCTGATGGCGATTCATTGCGAAAAAGATCGATTTTTAAATCAAGTCGAATCGAAATCTGATGAATCGATTCAAAAAAAATCGAGGTCTAAAAGATCGAATTCTCAAATATCGATCTTTTATCGATTTGCTTTCAGAGTTTATATTAACAATAACAAAAGATACAACAAAGTGTACGTATTACAAACCTCACGTATATTTTATTTCTTTAATCCATTACAAAGAGGTGAAAGAAACTGAGCACACAGCAGTATTGCGAGTTTTTGCACAGAAAAATTGTCATTCTTTAAGAGTTTGGGTACATTCAACTAATTGTAAATAATTTTATATTCCGATCTCGATTTTCTAGGGTTACATATGGATTCACTGGATCTATTATCGATTTAAAACACAGTACTATATGTCGATTTAAAACCGATCTTTTGGCACAAAAAATCGATTTTTCGATTAATCGATCTCAGATCGTGATGACTACTCAAGGGGTTATTTGTACGCTACAAAGAAATGAATTATCCTTTTTAAAATTTTCGCCTGTCTGTCTACACCGGCTAATCTTTGAAATGACTAAACCGATTGTAATTAATCTTCACAAATAGAGAACAATGCAACAACTGATCTAGGTTATATCTTATAGATATAAAAAAACGAAAAATCAATAAAATAAATGCTTTAGTTACCCAGATGAATCCGGGTCGAGTTGCTAGTAATAAACATTACTTATTCGTGGTAGAGCCATCCTGCAACTATGTTAGTAGTATAGTTGTAACACGAATGGGTCGGCTCGAGCGGGGAAGGACCACGCTCTCACAGAATACCAGCGTAAAAAGCTTAACACTGCTGCGTTACGTGTGGTGAGTGTAGAAAACCGGAGACGGAAACGAGGCATTCTGTTCTTAGTCCTCACGAGTGACAACGCATCTGCATTTTGATTCGTAGTCGAAGATAGTTGTAGATGTCTATGGGCCACAGCATTTACTTACCATCAGGTGGACTGTGCGCCCGTTCGTCACCCTTAACTTATTAAAAAAAAAACTAATAACGGATTATATGGTTTAAGACACCTCTGGTTTAAGGCACTACTCACCACACCATTGGTTAACTGGCAAAGAACGTCTAATGGCATTAAGTCCAACCCTTGTAAACTTTAGAGTCAATACTTTATTTTTAAAATAAATTTTAATCACAGCGGCCAGTCTCAACGTAGACTAGCCATCGGTGCAGGACAGGGTTACAGTACACGAGTGTGAGCAAGCACAGATGCACTCGCTATAGCCTCACTCTCATAGTCCGATGAGACGGTAAGCCGACACGAGCGGAGAGAGATCAGGCGCAGGACCAACGGCTTTACGTGCTTTCCGAGGCACGGGGGTGAGACACCGACAGCTTCCTGACTCCGGGCATTTACAGAGAATTACTTGTCAGAAAAACTCAAATATTAATTTTAGCCCGACCCGGGATTCAAAACCTTATGATCAACAAACGTGTGTACGATCACTAGACCAACGAGGCAGGGAGGTTTAAAATACACAAAAAATTAAGAAAAAAAACTCAGAAGCTACGTATAACGCCATCATTCTTTGCTCTACCTGTTTTTTGTACAAAACATATTTTAATACAGCTTAATTCGATATTTATAAGACAAAGAATTGAACACCAACCCCGACCCTTTGAAGTACACGTATACGGCTTACCCAGCACTCAAGGAAGGGCAATAAAAGGGATCGCCCATTTCTCTCTCGCAAATAGAACTTTCTCTCTCTATCAGTCGGGTTAGTGTGCGTGACGCCCTTTCATGTAATACGTAACCCTGTGAAAGGTTTGCGCCTGTGTGCGTAATACAGGTATCACGCCCAGTGATACCAGTTTAGGAATTTATGAAATTTTTGGATATATTTTTTTAGTAGAGACGAATATTTCGTGTTTGCCAAAGCTTTTCTTTTTATTAAATAATTTTCACGCAAAACGAAGACTCTTTTTACAGGGTTTTTAATCGACGACAGAAATGTGTACTCAGTTTATTTTGATGGTTAAATAGACTATGACCTATGAGCACCTAGATTTATTTTCGTTTAATAACCAAAATGAAGATGGTCACATCTAAGGACTAAATTACTCGTAGAATACCTCGTTATCAGTAAAAAGGGTACTGCGGTTCTCTATACTAAAGATACGAAACAAACAACAACCATAATATAGCTGCAGCGTGGCTCTACCACGTTGACTTTACCATGTTGCTCTCTGATCTCTGATGGAAATTGTGATCGTCTTCATTTGTAGGTTTATATTTGATTTTGTTGTATGGATTAAATGACTGAATATCAATTATAAACCGATGTCTCTCTTATAATTATATCTTATTTTGGGATACAAAATATTATCAAGGTAAAACAACATATTTGCGAAATGATTTCCTGGGGCGGTTGCCACCAGAGTTACACAATCAAAATGCTGTCCTATACCAAGATTTTGCTTCAATTTTATATTTTAAAAGTTGTTGTTGCTACTGTGATGAATTTGTCTAAGGGCCGATTTTCAATCTTAATTTAGAGAACCGGATACCTTTTTTACTCAAGAAGAGGCATTCAGGGGTAATAACATATTTGCATTTTGATTCTTAATCGAGAATATATGTAAATGTCTATGAGCCACTTAACATTAAGTGGACGCTGTGCTCATTTATCACCCTTATTCTATGGAAAAAAAATCGTAGGATAAAATGCATCGTAAGCAATTCGAAAACATACAGTTGTATGTCTAGTTACTGGATAGATAGATAATTGTTATCTGACGATTAAAACATCGGACGTAAAAGGGAGAATTAAGCTCAGGATAATAATTTCGAGAAGCTGGCAATCCGTTCACGGAACAACTCCGCGAAACGAAATTCCTGTCCCCAGTCCGCGTTTGACCCGCGTCGCTTCCGCGTGTGTGTGTGCTGTTCACTGCGTTTTGTGTATTTTGTGGTTGAATCGTGTTAATTTGTGTCTTTGTGAACGAAACATCGCAGCTCTCCTCGTCTTGGGGAAATACGGTACGTTCTTTTTTAACAATAAAAAACATTTACTTGAATTAAAATTATTTATCTGTGCTGGCCAGTTGTTTTGGCCTTTGATTTGCTCGTGTCATTTTAAGCATGGTTTGATTACATTCACAACTTTTCACCCCTCAGTGTAATTTTTTATATTTAATATGTGTTTTATTTAGTTGATTATTTTAAAGACTATATATTTTAATACTGTAAGACGAATCGTCAAAAGATCGTTAAAATTGTCTGTTTATTAATTTAAACATTTTATAGAACTTTTTCTTTTTGCAAATTCGTTCACTTTTAGTAGGTTAATATTTTATGAGATTATGTCTTACAAATAGATGTATAATTTTATGTTAATGATTATTAAAGCCATAAACATCAAATTTACATATATATTTATAGTGCGAGCTCATATATTAAACTGTAAATTAATTACCTTGTAAAAAATAGAGTCGCTAATCTGTCTGTCGGTGTCAGCTGTCCGCTAAACTTTCAAAACTTACCGGTTCTATTTTGAATTTGAGAAAAGTTTTAGTTTATATATATTCACATTATTTTATAAAAGAAAATAAAACAAATGTCACGGAATATATTGCGTTTAATTTAAATTTACGTGGTAGAGCCATTGAAACAGAAATAGAAACTTTTTTATTTAATATACATTGTAAATAATACTTATTGAAGGACACTTTTTTATTTACCACTAGTTTGGATAAAAAACCTCTGTCCTGGGAAGAACCATCAAGAAACCCAGCAAGACTATTTTTTTAATAACAGCTTACAATCATTTATGTTACAATTAACAACAGTCCACACTCTGCAGCTATATTACACGTTGCAGCTATACGAGGAAAGACCGCGTGGTAATAAATTTCCCCAAATTTTTTTTACGTTGCAGAAGCCTTGCTGAAGCTGTTTAATGATTGTAGCATGAATGTGTCGGCTCGAGGGACCAAGCTCTCATAGAATACCAGAGTAAAATAGTAGCTTAATGCTGCTGTGTTTCGTATGGTGAGTGTAGAGAACCGGAGACCCTTTTTACTTGAAACGAGACATTTAATCTTAGTCCTCAGGGGTGACATCTGCATTTTAATTCTTAATCGAAGATAAATGTAGATGTCTATTGGCCACAGAATTTACTTACCATGGACTGTGGACTGCTCGTTTGTCAGGCCCAAATATATTAAAAAAACTGATGTTTATTTTCCGATATTGCGAATACTTTAGAGTTGGGTACTTTAACCCATGGTCACTAGGATACAGAAATACATGATGTCTTGATGACTTATACAATTAAAAATCCATTTACTCGATAAGATTCGTAAAGTTGGTTTTATTCCATGTGTAATAAGTGCGATAGTATAAACGATAAACCTTTTAATAGAGAATACTTTGCGTTTGATAATCAAGTCATAAATGTGAAGTTGGGGCAAGATGTTTGTTTTGATAGTACTTTATGGAATAAGTGTGACAAAATAATGATAGTCGATAAAACACAAAGTAGATGCTGTAGCCTACAGACATATATCTATCGTTGTCAGACGTCCGGATAAAGCCGGACATAGTCAGGCTTTTTGGTTGCGTGTCCAGCCAAATTATACGGTGTCCGACTTTTTTTAGGCTTTTTAAATTTGATCATTTCTTTACATTTTTCATGTACTTACATACATAATATTGTAATTATTGAAATTAATATTGTATTGAATATTGAATGATTAATAATAAAACTGATTTATTCAGTTGTTGTTATTTCATTAGAATTTAAGATTATATTGTAAATGATAAAAAGCGTTGTTTTACTTTAAAAAAAAAGTAGTTTAAAAAATTAGGGGTGTCAATTCTTTTTACCAAAACGTTCGGCTAAGTTCGCTGGTCTGTCCGGCTTTCCGGTTTTAAGGCCTGGCAACCCTATAACATATCCATCAATCTTCGATAGAGAATCAAAATGAAAATACCTCACCCCTGAGGACTAAGATTGAGTGCCTCGTTTCCACTAAAAAGTATTCCGGTTCTCTACACTCACCATACGAATCACTGCAGCATTATTATTATTTTTTTATTACTACTAAAAATTGATAAATTGGCTACTTATCATTCAAAACAAGATTTTAAGAAGTTTTGGAAATCCACGAATAAGCTCAACGTTGGACCTAGTCTTGCTGAAGCAGTAAATGGGGTTAGTGACATGAAGCAAATTGCAGATCTCTTCAGGGATCATTTTATGGTCTCGTCACCCTTAGGGTCGTCGTCACACCCCGTGTCCAATGCTGAAACCAAGCGTGAACTCAAAATGGTAGCAAGTGACTAAATGATAGCACGAGTTATTAGGACTATGGTTGCAGGTAAGTCACCCGGTCACTATGGTCTCAGTATTGAGCACTTTCAATATGCAGGTGTGCACTTACCTAGAGTTTTGGCACTATTATTTAATGTTTGTGTCTCGCGTACCTACTTGCCTGCCGACTTAATGAGGACTTCAGTTGTCCCCATTGTAAAAAACCGTACTGGTGACGTATCAGAGAGATCGAACTATAGACCAATATCCTTGGCAACGACAATAGCCAAGATATTTGACAGTATGCTTGACTCTATTCTAGAAAACCACTGTATGCTACATGATGGCCAGCACGGCTTCTCTCGTGGTCTATCAACAGAAACAGCAATAATGAGTTTAAAGCATACTGTCAAATACTACACGGACAGGCGCACCCCAGTGTGTGCCTGTTTCCTAGATCTGAGTAAAGCTTTCGATCTTGTCTCGTAAGAAATCTTATGGCGTAAGTTAGAAGGCGTAGGTTTACCTTGTGGCTACACCAATTTACTCAAGTACTGCTATAGTAACCAAGTGAACTATGCGAGATGGGCGAATGAGTATTCTGAGCCGTACAGGATGGAGTCCGGGGTGAGGCAAGGGGGGCTGACATCACCGAGGCTCTTCAACCTGTATATGGACGCACTGATTCGAGAGCTCAGCAGCATGCGTGTCGGATGCCATATACCGATATGGCATAAGGTGTGTGTGAACAATATCAGCTACGCGGACGATATGATTCTGCTGGCACCCTCAGTTAGTGCGATGAGAGCTCTACTCGGTGTTTGTGAAAAATTCGCTGTCTCACATGGTTTACTATACAATACCGAAAAGTCGCATTTCATGGTATTTAAGGCTGGCAGTAAATGTCCTAGTGTGGTACCACCTATAAAGCTTTATAATGAACCGCTAGAAAGGGTCTATAGTTTTAAATATCTTGGACATATTGTGACTGACAGCCTTAAAGACGATGAAGACATTGAAAGAGAACGTAGGGCACTGTCGGTCAGGGCGAATATGTTGGTGCATAGATTTGGTCGCTGCACTGACGCTGTCAAGATCACGCTTTTCAAAACATATTGTGCGTCATTTTATTCTTGCAGTCTATGGACCAACTACACCAAAAAGACTTATAGTGCCCTACGTACTCAATACAACAAGGCATTCAGGGCGCTGTTGCGGCTGCCGCGCTACTGTAGCGCGTCTGCGATGTTTGCACTGGCGGGTGTGGATAGTGTTGATGCAATAATACGAAAAAAGACCGCATCTTTGCTAAACAGAGTCAGCGGCCACAGTGTACTGAGTGAGATTGCCAACAGTGGGGACTGTCCACTGATCAAAAAAATGATCTCCAGGACCATGTTCTGCTTAATAATTAAATATTAAAATAAAAAACAAAAATGTATAAATTATATTACTAACATATATGTAAGTTTTTCTCTACTAACAATTCCTATGGATTTCAAGTTGTCCGAAATAAACAATTTTTATTTTTATTTTTTATTTTATTTATTATTTATTAATGTTTTATTACATAAAAATACAGTTGGTTGTTACTTATACTACTTTCGCCAAATTGCAGGGTAATTTGTTGGTGAATATATCAACCACTTACATTCTATATACCTACTGTAATTCTACAAACTTAAAATAGAAAATTAACACTTAAGATAGAAAATTAACACTTAAAATAGAAAAGCTTAAACTTAAAATTAAAGCCTTAACTTTAATTAAATTTAAAAATTAAAATATAAAGTTAAATGTAAACTTAGCGCTGTTACTACTTACTGTTACATACCTAATTATAATTATACATATTTAACCTTATTAATATTGAAACCCATTAATAATTACACATATATATATTATTTTAAGCCTGTATTTTTAATTAAACAATATTAACTTATAATTATCCAGCAACCACGCCTTCAACTTCCTTTTAAATATTTCTTTATTAGCACATTCGTCTTCAGAAAATATCTCATTGAAAACACGTGGTATCAAATACTTTCTCGTCCTCTTGTCATAATTATTGTAAGCCCTAGGCACAACGTATTTGTTTCGAGAAGTAATTCTAATATTTTTACAAAATGTTCAGACTGTTTTAAACTCTACAGATTCAAATTGATCTACATATTGCAATTAAATACTAAGGTTTTACATGTATGGGTAATATTCTAAAATATTTATATAAATTATTATAGATTCCGTCTATGTTATGTTTTCACTTCATTTTTTCATCAATAAACTATTAACCTAACTTGTAGCTTAAGAATTTTAGTTGTATATGTTTGAAAAGTACGTCCATAGGTAAGCTGCTATTTTACGCTGGAATTCTGTGAGAGTGGTCCTTCCCCGGTCGAGCCCGACGCATTCGTGTTACAACCATTATACAGTTTCAGCGTGGCTCTACCACGTATAAATGGGTATCTGCATGTTATTTATCGTTAAAGTTATATTTTAAAAAGCTAGCTTGCACTATGTCTCAGAAATTTTATATCTATTTATTTATGCTTTATTTGCACACCAAGTACAAACTTAATGCAACAAGATAACCTCTACCCTCTACCAGTCTTACTTCCAGTTTTAGCAGGGAAGAGATCGTGGGTGCAAAGTAGAGCTAAGTTAAAAATATCTATATGTACATATTACTACCAACATGGTCATCCGGTTAATATGGTCACTTTTTATAACTCAAAAACTATAACCTTGTTTGCATAAATGGCTTTGTAAATAAAGGGTCATAAGGGAGCTGCTTTATCGACGCCATTTTGACAATTGTAGTAAATATTTTACTCGACTATGTATGGTGTAATGTAGTTATTTTTTTGTGTTCCTAATTATTATCAAAGCTTGTTTGCTATTTTTCTTAATATATTAGTTATAGTACACAATTTTTGTTTTCGTCTCTGTCCTTTTCCTAGCTTTGTTTTTATACAAACATACCTTACTACAAACTAAGAAACCTTTTATAAACATAATTACAAAAATATGTTATTTAGATATTAGAGCCGTGGTAGCTCAGATGGTTAACGCTCGCTGTAAATATAACAGAACGCGAGTACCCCGGGTTCGATCCCCGCCGGCACTAATGAAATTGTTAATTGCAATTTTAAGTGCTGATTTACCACGTGCTCGGCGATGAAGGAAAACATCGTAAGCAAACTTGCATGTCTGAGGAATAAGAAAAAAAATATTTCGAAAACATGTGAAGTTTGCTAACACGCATTGGGACAGCGCGGCGGACACTTCCTTGCCCTAAAAAAACTCTCAGAAATGAGGGGAGGCCTGTACCCAGCAGTGGGACGTATAAAACGCTGTTACTTTACTTTTATATAGATATATACACGGTCCATCTGATGTGTAGACAAATGTCTTCGATTAAGAATGAAAATGCTAGAATAGATAGCTATAAGGTCGGCCACATACATTCGGAATTCCGTTTCGAGATTCCGTTTCGGAATTCTGATTCGGCATTCCGAACGCAGCAAGTCCATATAAAATCAATAACCCGTCACACACCCACGGTATTTTTCCGTTCGAAATTTTGCAGACAAAACGTGATTACGTATGTGTGGCCAGCCCGTTCATTCCTTTTCGGAATTCCGTATGTATGTGGCTGACCTAATGCTTCGTTTCGGAATTTCGAGTCCAAGTTACATCAGCACTTAAAATTGCAATTAACAATTTCATTTGGTGCCAACGGGAATCGAACCCCGGTTAGCCGCGTACTGCGAATCCCTCTGTGAGCGCTTAGCCGCAGTCATCACGATTAATACGTATTAATATACTATTACACCGTTACAGCCTGTTAAGGGGATATAGTAAGTCAGCTCAAATTCTAATTTCGCCCCCATTTCCCCGCGCGTCGTATGCTATGTACCGACATGTTTGTAATCACTAATACTGTAAGTAGAAAGGTCGTTAGACACTTATTTCATTAGGTTTATCATATTTATGCCTGTTTCTTAACGCCAACCCAGTCGCTTCTTATTTTTATTACGGTTATTTCCCATTTTAATTTTACGTCGTCCTGTTGCGTAATGTGTATTCTGATCGTAAGCGACACAACTTCTCCCTTCAAAAGCCTAAGCGATACTAACGGGGCGACAGGAATCGAGCTTCAAGACGCCGATAGTTTAGGTAATTTCTTTTTAAAGTGAAAATAATGGTATTTAAAAAAAAGTAAATAACATAAGCACTGCTTTATAGTTAGTTCAGTTAGTACGCAAAGTTTCATGATCTTATTTAAAGTATTTTATGAATACCAGCGGTTTATTGTTCAGTTTGGAGGTAACTTTGGATTTTTTTTCTATCGAGATAATTTTACGGAATCATGTTTTCGTCTAACATAGTCCTTAACATTAATCCTCAACTTTATCATATATTTATTTCAAAATTAATGCTGCAATACTTTCGGCATAACGTAAGATCTTGCTAAGCAATTTGAGGTTATATTTCCCCTTAAAGCCTACTGCTGAAAATTGGACTCTTCTATAGATTACCTCATAGGGAGAATTGTTTTACAAAGTTGCCACGCTTGGCAAGCGGGATGGCAACCGCAGTTTTTTTTATTTTTAGTCGTTATTAGGAAGACGCTGCTGCCCATCTCCTGATTTGTTACCCTCTGTCGCCTCTTACGACACCCACGGGAAGATATGGGGTAGTGGATATTCTTACACCGCCACTGCACGGTTATGTTTCTTTAACAATTAAAAGAAATAAACACTTTATTTTGGCACATACATACATAGTTTATTTATTAAAAAATACGAGATTTAAGTCGTCGAAGGCGAGCCAAAAAGGTCTTAGCATGAGTTATGGCGAAACCACAACTCCGATGTTCAATAATAACCGAAGAAAAAACAGAAACAGAAACTTTTTTATTCAATATAGATTATGAATAATACTTATTTTAAATCACTCCTTTGTTTAATTAACACTGGTTCGGAAAAAAACCTCTGTCCTGGGAAGAACCAGCAAGAAACCCAGTGGTACTTTTAAAAAAATCAGCTTACAATCATAGTAAAGTAAAGTTACAGCCTATGGACGTCCCACTGCTGGGCACAGGCCTCCCCTCATTTCTAAGAGGGTTTTAGGACAGGGAAGTGTCCGCCGCGCTACACAAGTGAGTGTTGGCGAACTTCACATGTCTTCGAAATGTTTTTTTTTTCTTATTCCTCAGATATGCTGGTTTCCTTACAATGTTTTCCTTCACCGCCGAACACGTGGTAAATCAGCACTTAAAATTGCAATTAGCAACTTCATTGGTGCCGGCGGGATTCGAACCCAGGGTACTCGCGTTCTGTTACGTTTACAGCGATCGTTAACCATCTGAGCTACCACGGTTATATTCATATGTGTTACGCAATAAATCAACACAAAAGAAATTAGACGGTTGTTAACGACCACCTCATTCCTATGGGTTATTATCATCCACAAATTCCTTAACATTATAATAACGCTTTCTATACAAACTTAGTTTCGTAAGTAGTTTCGACGTTCCCAAATTTCCGAAGCGCGGGTGTGAAGCACCGTCAAATTCCTGTCTCTAAGCTGCTATTGAGAATTTCTTGACATTCAAACTCAGTAACTTGTTTTTGTTTATGGCCTGACCTGGGATTCAAACAAGTCAGAATCAACCAGGATGAAAATATTACCATTTCCGTCTGCGCCGTCAAAAACAAGGAACACATAGAAACGTTTCGCAAAGTTCTTTTAAGCGAATATTGAAGGCTTTCACACTTTAAAGGTTTCCTTCAATTTTCACTTTTGTGGTTAAGCTTGCCTAATCATATTTAGACGGATTTTTTTCATATTTATGAACACTGTGATGTTTTTTTTTAAATATAAGGTTGAGAAGCGAACACACAGTCCACCTGATGGTAAGTGGACGCTGTGGCCCATATACATCTACATTTATCCTTGATTAAGAATCAAAATGCAGATGTGTTGTCAACCTTGAGGACTAAGGTTGAATGTATCGTTTCCAGTTAAAGGGTGTCCGGTTCTATACACTCACCATACAAAACACAGTAGCATGAACTGCTATTTCACGCTGGTATTCTGTGAGAGCGTGGTCCTAGCTCAGTCGAGCCGACCTCTTCGTGCTACAACCATAATATAGTTGCAGCGTGTCATAATGATTTCTTATATTTACGCGAACGCTATACATTGATTAAAACTACTTTTAAGGATTTTATCGCGTTTTATTTACTTTTAATACCCGACGTTTCGGGTACTAAACCCAAGCAAACCACTGCAAGACTTCAAAACACAGTTAGTTCATTCTGCGTAGATCGGATCAAAGACAATAATTAAAAAGCTGAAGGTACTCCGGGTTAACTTTGACATCGGGACGTCAGTCACCTGTCCCCCGTGACCATGGGTGCTGGAAAGCACCCGAAACGTCGGGTATTAAAACGCGATAAAATCCGTAAAAGTAATTTTAATCAGTGTCTCTACCATGTTTAGTGCAATTTATGCGTGGTAGAGTCATGCTGCCGCTATATTAATTCTTTTACGCCACCCCTCCACGGCTGTACAGTGCACAATCTACTCGGTATCCATTAAAAAAATTAAATCCAAACCCAGGTATAACTTCAAGATACAGAAAATTAATTTTTATTAGACCGGACTAAAAGTCAAAAGCTGAATTTATCCCAATACGTGGTAGAGCCATGCTGCAGTTATGTTACGGTTATAGCATCACTAGGTCGGCTCGACCGGGGAAGAACTACGCTCTCACAGAATACCAGCGTGAAACGAATCATGGATAATAGTAACCCCTGGTAATGAGGTGATCGCTACCAAGCTATTTTTTATTCTTTGTGTTGTGTGTAACATATATAAGAAGATTGTTAGCTGTTTTTTTTTTCTCAAAAAGAATTCCCGCTGGGTTTCTTGCTGGTTCTTCCCAGGTTTTTCCGAACCAGTGGTAAACTAAACAAAAGAATGTCTTTTCAAATATTATTGTTTATAATCTATATCGAATAAAAAGTTTCTGTTTCTGTATCTGATCGACGTCTCATAAACTTTCTCCCTTTTAAAAGTATTTTACTTATCAAGTTTTTAATATTGCCCATTATTGATTATGTGGATGTGCGTTAACCAGATCTATCACAATGTCTCGATAAGTTGGAGTGTTATCTCAACGATTGTACTAGATTATACTTTAGCTTATGTAAGTAAGATCATGTTTCCCAATACCGAAACTCAAATCTAAGCTCAAATGGCTTTCTATTCCTCAAAAGAATTTTACAGGTTCCGAACGAAAGAGTGACTTTCATTTAGTATTTTTAACCGACTTCAAAAAGAAGGAGGTACTCAATTCGACTGTATGTTTTTTATGTGTGTTACATCAGAACTTTTCTCTGGGTAAACCAATTTTGATGATTCTTATTTTATTTGAAAGCTGGTGCTTGTCATGTAGTCCCATACATATAAATTTGATCGAGATCTGAACAGTAATTTTTGAGTTAACCTTAAGAGGATAGAGTAAGTCAGCTCAAATTCTAATTTCGCCCCCACTTCCCCGCGCGTCGTATGCTATGTACCGACATGTTTGTAATCACTAATACTGTAAGTAGATAGGTCGTTAGATACTTATTTCATTAGGTTTATCATATTTATGCCTGTTTCTTAACGCCAAGCCAGCCGCTTCTTATTTTTATCACGGTTATTTCCCATTTTAATTTTACGTCATCCTGTTGCGTAATGTGTATTCTGATCGTAAGCGACACAACTTCTCCCTTCAAAAGCCTAAGCGATACTAACGGGCGACTGGAATCAAGCTCAAGATCAAGACGCCGATAGTTTAGGTAATTTCTTTTTACAGTGAAAATAATGGTATTTTAAAAAAAGTAAATAACATAAGCACTGCTTTATAGTTAGTTCAGTTAGTATGCAAAGTTTCATGATCTTATTTAAAGTATTTTATGAATAACAGCGGTTTATTGTTTATTTTGGAGGTAACTTTGGATTTTTTTTCTATCGAGAAAATTTTACGAAATCGTGTTTTCGTCTAACATAATCACTAAGATTAATCCTCAACTTTACCATATATTTATTTCAAAATTAATGCTGCAATATTTTCGGCATAACGAAGGATCTTGCTAAGCCATTTGACATTATATTTCCCCTTAATAATGGGTATTTAATTGACTTCGAATACATTGATGATGTTCTTATTTTATTGATATTGAAATAAATTGTACAAAATTTTTAATTTTACCATTTTGAATTAAAAGTTTCTGGTTCCGTTTCAAACAGTAGAATAATCTCAGCTGTGTTTCGTTTAGTGAGTGTAGAGAACCGGAGACCCTTATTAATGGTGACGAGGCATTTCATAAAGTCCTCAGGGATGACAACGCATCTGAATTTTATGCGTAGTAGAGCCATGCTGCAGCATAGTACCGTGGAAGGACCACACTCTCATAGAATACCAGCGTAAAATAGCAGCTTAACGTTGCTGTGTTTCGTATAGTGAGTGTAGAGAACCGGAGACCCTTTTTACTGGAAGTGGGGCAATCCATCTTAGTCCTCACGGGTGACAACGCGGCTGCATTTTGATTCGTAATCGAGGGTAGATGTTGATGATATGATCAGGTGGACTGTGTGCTCGTTTGTCACCCTATCCTATAAAAAATAATTCTTGAACAGGCCGCTAGCACGTAAACATAAAAGAAGCGGAAACAACTATAAAACATTAACGATTGAACACATGAAACTTTCTGATCATTAATAACTGATTAGAACCGGTTTCATTAATTAATACAACAAGTCCATCGGGCAATAACACGCCGGGATTGTTGTAAGACGCTTAGAATTTATTAGATACTAGTCATCCGCCCCGTCTTTGCACGGGTGATTCCTGGATCTCGACAACAGCGCCACCTATAACGGCTCTGTGGTCCCATGGCTTATCAATGGATTGCAGCACCGAGTGCCGCGGGTTCGAATCCGAAACGGAAGATGCATTTGTATGGCCTACATATAATTGTTCTAGGTTGTTTGTTTGTTCTTGTGAAATTTATGTATGTAAACTGCCTCCACGATACAGGAGAAAATCCTAGTGTGGATTTTTTTATAGGATACGGGTGACAAACGAGCACACAGTCCACCTGATAGTAAGTGGATGCTGTGGCCCATAGACATCTGCATTTATCCTCGATTAAAAATCAAAACGCAGATGCATTGTCACCCCTGAGGACTAAGATGGAATGCCTTGTTTCCAGTAAAAAAGGGGGGTCTCCGGATCTCTACACTCACCATACTTGCTGGCGTGGGTTTGTTATGCCTTAAAATCCTGGAGGATTGTGATCAATGACACAGAAAGCGGGGGTTTTGGTTGTATATTCGTAATCGAGGATAGATGTAGATGTCTATGGGCCGCAGCATCTACTTACCATCAGGTGGACTGTGTGCCGGTTTGTCACCATATCCTATAAATCATTATGTGTAAACATTTTGTGGAATTAATTACGATTGAATTTTATTGGTTTTAATTTTTCGGCCAGAGCCACAATTATTTAAAAAAAAATAAAAGTAGCCTAAGTTACTCCTTATAACATCAGCTATCTGCCAGTTAAAGTCCCGTATAAACTCGAATACACACAACAATTCATCAAAATCGGTCGTGCCGTTTACGAATTTAAGCGAGGCTAACGGTTAGCCAATGATTTTTATATGTAGAGATTAAGTTCGTCCGAGTTTTAATAATAAAGTTAATGCAAAAAAAGTGTTCTGATAGAATTACTCACTCTAAATTCTTAATATCAATAAACTGTATGATTCATTTAAACAAAGCATTGGGGTGTTACCGTGTTACCACACCAATCGTTGATGAAGATTGATGTCGATCAGTGGCATCCACCGACGATAGTTCGATTGGTCTGATAAAACCCTGGTATTTCTTTTGTGAGGCCTATGTTTAGCAGTGGACTTGTGAAGGTCTCTGACGATGGTGATAATGATGATGATGATATACGACTTCCTTGACTGAACTCTAAAAAGTCAAATTACGTAGCCGTGTGATTATAAGGTGGCTTAAATATGACCGTGAAACGTTTTCACACGAATATGGCCGGCCTTATCTAATAATTTCGCGTATTTCGAACGTGGGACCGCAAATATTGATAACAAAAACGTAACGTATGGCATCTTTTATCAAAAGTTTTACTCAAATGTGTCTTTCGTGCAATTTATGATAGTAAGTTCCCTCCAGGATACAGGAGAAAATCCTAATGTAACGTTTTTAAAAAAGGAGAAGGAGATAGAGGATAGGCAAATAATAGCCCGGTATCAAAATTGTCTGGTCAAAATAGACACACAGATTCGAATAATTTAGAGTAGAGAACCGGAGTCTCTTTTTACTGGAAACGAGACATTCTATCTCAGTCCTCAGGGGTGACAACGCATCTGCATTTTGATTCTTAATTGATGATATATGTAGAACTGTGTGCTTGTTGGTCCCCTTTATTCTATAAAAAAATCCCACTGTCTATAGATATGAAAAAAAAAACTGTCTAAAATGATTACGTAAGCGTTACCACGAAGTTGACAATTTAAGGAAAGATCTAAAGCCTTAGCCTCAAGAGGAGAAAGGACGAGAGCAGAGGTAGGCTCAGGAGTTAAGCGCCAGCTGTAAATTTTATTTGAATGTGAGCAACCCGGGTTCGATCCCCGCTGACACCAATGAAGTTTTTACTAGCAATTTCATATTGATTTAACACGTGCGTAAAATACACACCAAACACAACAGCATTGAGCTAGTTGTTTGGTGTGGTGAGTGTAGAGAAACGGACACCCTAGTTTCAATGGTAAGATGTATTCCATCTCATTCCATCTTAGTCATCATTTGACAATGAGCCACAGCATTTTCTTACTTGAGTCCTCGCTTATCAATATTGCGTAAATGCTAACAAAACTTTGCACGGGGTGTGATGCGAACCTAGGTCTCTAGATTCAGTAGTAAGGTTCGTTGATTGTTTATATTTTCATATAAGGTTGCTTTTTATTGGATTTTTTTAATTTCCTCTTCGCACTCCGATGGAAATAAGAAATCTAGACTTCAAGACACCAGTTTATGGAGTCTAGACGGGAAATGTGTTATTCCTAGACGAAATTCAATTTGCGCTATCAATTCATCTCATTTTGTATTCACTGTGATGCTGCGGAGATAAAGCCTTTGCACTCGCAGTATTTTGGCGTGAATAATATATGCTTTGGGTATAAAGAAAGGGTCTGAGTGTTAAGTGGTTAGTGTGCCTAGGTAGGCACAGGGTAATAGGCTTGAATTCATGTCAGATGTAATAATAAATACGAGGTAGAGCCATGCTGCAGTAATATTAGTAGTATGGTTGTAGCATGAATAGGTCGGGTCGACCGGGGAAAGACCACGCTCTCACGGAATACCAGCGACCGGAGACCCTTTTTACTGGAAACAAGGCATTTCATCTTAGTCCTCATGGGTGACAACGCATTTGTATTTTGATTCGTAATCGAGGATAAATGTAGATGTCTAAGGGCCACAGGAACCACTTGTTGGAATACCTCGTTTCCAGTTGAAAGGATCTCCGGTTCTCTACTCTCACCATACGAAACGCACAGAGTTAAGCTGCCATTTTATGCCAGTATTCATTTGGAGTAAAGCTCTTCCAAGTAAGTGCTTTTATTTTTAAATGTACGTAGGTATACTCATACAAAAGACAAACAGTGCTGGACAATTTCCATACAAATTGTAATTGTTCAAGTTAATATTTCACACGACGCGTCGAGCGCTCAGTTAAATCGATAATTTATGCAAATTGGATTCAGGCGCATCACTATTTGTATGGGTTATCTGCGCCTTGCAGCGCAATCCTATGCGTCTGAAGATAGTGATGTCCGATGTTTTGTCGATTAACGTGTAGGCATAATTTTCTTTTGAAATTAGAAAAAAAAAAATAACTTGCTATGAAATCTAGTTATTTCTTTAAAATCTAAATAGAATAAAAAAGAATTATTTTTATTAAACTTAGGTTACCAGTAATACCTATTCAAAATCGTTTATGCTATGCTAAGCACGTAAAGCCGTTGGTTCTGCACCTGATCTCTCCCGATTCTATCAGTTTGTCATCCTTTCCAACTATGAGACTCTGTTGAGACCGAGAAGATCTTGGCCTATCCAGTCTCTGTTGAGACTAGTGGCCGTAATGAAAATTCAGACTTGAGGACATTTTACAATGTAAAGTATACATTATGAAAGATGTAAGCATAACGAAAACCGATACTCTGGGTAGAACAAGCAAGAAATGCAGCGGGACTTTTTTTAAATAGCTTATTATTGACCGTAATTTAGAACCGTGTTGTAGTAATGTAAGAATATTCACTACTCCATATCGCTGGGTGTTATAAGAGGCGACAGAAATAAACTGAAACAGGATATGGACAGCATGCATCTCCCTGATAACAACTCAAAATAATTAAAACCTACGGTTTCATATCTGCCTAACAACCGTAACTACTGTGGAAAATTCCCTCGTGAAGCAATTTATGGGAGAGGCCTATGTTCAGTAGTGGACTTTTGTAGGCTAAGATGATGATGATGATGATAAATAACCAACATGTCAATTTTTTTTAATGGGCCGAGATATTTTTTAAGTCCTGTGGCAATGTATTAAATATGGTAAAAGCCGTGCGATATAATATACTCGTATACTGTGTAGTGGCAGTGTAGCAATATCTATCACCCCATGTCATACCGTGGGTGTCGTAAGAGGCGGCAGAGAGAAACAAAGGAGTTTAGATTTAGCTTGTTCTTAACAATAACTAGAAAAAAAAAATGACAGGCAACCCGCCTGCCAAGCTTCGCAATTATGATAAGTATCCCGTTAATGATACCTGCCTACCTAGCGTGACTACTTCAGCAGTGTAAGCACTGCTGTATGGCAACTCAATAAGTACGAGGGTGTTTCCTACCTAGATGATTTAATAAAACTTAATGTTTTTTTATAGGATAGGGTGACAAATGAGCACACAGTCCACCTGATGGTAAGTGGTCGCTGTGGCCCATAGGATCTACATCTATCCTCGATTACGAATCAAAATGCAGATGCGTTGTCAACCGTGATGACTAAGATGAAATGCCTCGTTTCCAGTTAAAAGGATCTCCGGTTCTCTACACTCACCATAGCAGCATAGGCTACTATTTTACACTGGTATTCTGTGAGAGCGTGGTCTTTCTCCGGTCGAGTCGACTCATTCGGGCTACAACTATACTATTAACATAACTTCAGCATGGCTCTACCACGTAAAAATGTTAAACTGACAAAATTATTTCTTTACGTACTTTGTAGAGCAACGGAAACATTACAAAAATCAAACATCAACTTGTGTCAGTATGTTCGATATCGACATCGTGCGTGGCACGACACTAATTGCGCGTAACATTAGAGTGTTCTCACTATCTCCCGTTCGATTGTTTGCTCAGCTCCAATGACTGGCGTCCCAATGTCCTGCTTACACAGCATCATTTATCATCATTATTTTATCATTAACTGCAGTCTGATATGAACAAAATCTAGACTTTTTCTATATTATATACGACAACCGTGTCGTGGCGGTACCATATCATCCTGTGGGTGTAGTAAGAAACTAAAGAGGGAAACAAATACAAATTGAAAATGGGTAGCAGTATCTTCCTGATAACGATTCCATCCTGCCTGCCAGGCGTGGTAATTGTGGCAAATTCCTCCCAATGAGGCAATTTTTTATGTTGGAACCATGCTACATGCTGCATACTATGGTTGTAGTATACATGGGTCGGGTAGACCGGGGAAAGACCATGTTCTCATAGAATACTAGTGTGAAATAGCAGCTTAATGCTGCTATGTTTAGTTTCTTTAGATGTCTATTGGCCACGGTATCTTACCATCAGGTGGACTGTGTGCTTGTTTGTCAACTTTATACTATTTTAAAAAAGACATATCATATAGGCCGTTAAATACTTGATTGTGCGGGAAAATATATGTATATTAAATTAGGGGTGTTAAATTTAGTTGCCGAGTGGCTCCTAATGATAATCAAGCACTATCCGGCGTTAATTTGTAGACCCCTTGTGTAGACGACAGAACAATTTATTTATATATTTTTATTAAAAAAAATACGTGTGGCACTCACTGACTCTCGCGGTAAAGCTATTGCATAGCATTTTTTATCAACTTATGCAATTATAATTATTTATTTATTTTATTTATGCAGTTAAGTCTTTGATATTAAATCAAGTTACACTTTTTGAGCGTGGTGACCGATAAGAAAACAATTTTTTTCTCTTATTGAATAAATGAGAAGTTAATATTGTTTAAAATATTTTTAATATCTTACAATAAATGTAGGTTATTCAGGAATTTTTATCATTGAGTTAGCAGCTAGTGTACACGCACAAGTCTAGTCGCACGCACACAGACACCGTGCCGAAGTCTGCCGAGTGCCGAAGTCTGCCGAACTGAAACGACGTTAGACGATGCACGGCTTTCAACGGCACACCTTCGTGCCCGTCGGAGTGGGGAGCGTGAGGTTTTTCGTTACGGAATTTCTGGATTCGGTCCCCGCGCTCAAGGCCCGCGATAGAAGCTATGCAATAGCTTAAAAAGAGACTAGCAACGCTATTCACATAACTAATATTCCCTGAAACTACTACTGGTAAGCTTAAAAAGCTTGTATTTGAAGTGGTCACTACAACAGTCGAATGGCAATGGCATATTGGAACCCATGACCCTTTGAGTGCTTTGAGGAATTGTTCGGACTAATTCCAGCCGCACAATTTCACCATCGCACATCGCGACAAAAGTCGTGATACCATCCATACCATTTGGATGACTGGCGGTCCACCACTATGCGATTTAAAAGGAGTTTTCTTCCTCGCACGACTTCCTTGTGGAGTCGACTACTAGAGATTTTTCCGGTGCCATACCACTTAGGGACCTTCAAGAAAAGAGCCTACTCCATTTTAAAAGGCCAGCAATGCACCTGTTGCTGGCCAGCAATTCCCCTGGTGTTGCAGTTGTTCATGGGCGGCGGTAATCACCTACCATCAGGTGAGCCGTATGATCGTTTGCCCCCTCTGCCATAAAAAAAGTTTGCGGTCCGTAAACTGCTAGTTAGACTACTGTCGCTTCAAATATCACATTTCTTCATTTTTTTATTATAGGGCGGTGGTGATGAGGCGGGGATCTAACCTGCGTTGCTCGCATACCGTGAAATTTACAGCGACTTCTTCTTTGTTTTTATATAAATATCAGACCGCAGGGGATCTGATCGTAAAAATTAATTAGTTTATGCTATGTGAGGGGAACAAACAAAGGCTCTAGCGACCGGCAAATGGCGCGCGCATTTAAAAATGCCACAAACTGGTGGAAATAGCATCGTATTTACTGCTTCATGGTAAATACTCCGCTTTTATTTGTGTATATTTCAAATTATATACATACATTCAAAGAATATAATAAAATACAAGATCTGTTAGACATCCAGACAAATTAATATTCAGATAAATAAATTTTTATACCCGCTAGATCTATGACGGTAGACGAATAGGTCGGCTTGACCGGGGCAGGACCACGGTCTCACAGAAAACCAGCGTAAAATAGCAGCGTAATGCTGCCGTGTTTCGTATGATGACAGTAGAGAAACGGAGACCCTTTTTTACTGTAAACGAGGCATTCCATCTTAGTCCTCACGGGTGACAACGCATCTGCATTTTGATTCTTAATCGAGGATAGATGTATATGCCTATGTATAGATGTAGATGGTTCAAACGAGCACACAGTGCACCTGATGGTAAGTGGTTGCTGTGAACCGTAGACATCTACATCTATCCTCGATTACGAATCAAAACGCAGATGCGTTTTCACCCGTGAGGACTAAGATGGAATGCCTCCTTTACAGTAAAAAGGGTATTTTATGTCGCACTTTCTTTTAAAACTCGGTTTAGAGTAGTATAAAATAGAATAATTTTTGTTCAATATAAAGTTACAGCCTATATAGGTCCCAATGTTGGGCACAGGCCTCCTCTCATTCCTGAGAGGGGTTTAGGGCAAGGAAATGTCCACCGCGTGCCCAAATATTGGCTGACTCCACATGTCTTCGAAATATTTTTTCATATTTCTCAGACGTGCAGGATTTCTCACCGATGTTTTCCTTCATCGCCGAACACGTGGTAAATTAGAACTTAAAATTGCAAATAACAATTCCATTTGTGCTGGCCAAATCGAACCCGGGCTGCTCGCGTACTGTGAAATTTACAGCGAGCGCTTAGCCCCTGAGCAACTTCGGCTCAATATTTATTCAATATATTGAAAATAATTCTTAATGAAAGCCATTTTTTTAACACTAGTTCCAAAAACCCCTTGTCCTTGAAATAACCAACAAGAAAACCAGCGTGAGTTTTCCCAAATTGACTTTAAACAATAAAAATAAATTATACAATTACGTACGTACAAAACTCGTTTAAGAAACCGCTTGAAGCGATCACCTCATTCCCATGGGTTATTATCAACCATGTTTACGTTTATATTATCCTATCATCCATTACAACCTATAAAAATCCACTGTTGAATAGGCCTCCCCATTTATATTATAATAACCCTTTTTTAAAGTTTGTGTTCCATCTGTACAAATAAAAAATACGTGTGGCACTCGGTGACTGCCGCGGTAAAGCTATTGCATAGCATTTTTTATCAACTTATGCAATTATAATTAATTATTTATTTTATTTATGCAGTTAAGTCTTTGATATTAAATCAAGTTACACTTTTTGAGCGTGGTGACCGATAAGAAAACAATTTTTTTTTCTTCTTATTGAATAAATGAGAAGTTAATATTGTTTAAAATATTTTTAATATCTTACAATACATGTAGATTATTCAGGAATTTTTATCATTGAGCTAACTCAATGATAAAAATTCCTGCTAACAGCTAGTGTACACGCATACGACTAGTCGCACGCACACAAACACCGTGCCGAAGTCTGCCGAGTGCCGAAGTCTGCCGAACTGAAACGACGTTAGACGATGCACGGCTTTCAACGCCACACCTCCGTGCCCGTCGGAGTGGGGAGCGTGAGGTTTTTTTCGTTACGGAATTTCTGGATTCGGTCCCCGCGCTCAAGGCCCGCGATATATAGCTATGCAATAGCTTAAAAAAATAAAGTCTGTTTATAATGTTAAAGTAATACCTTTTTGCTAAATGCTTATGAAATTATATACGGTTTTAAAAAACCGTTTGTATGTCTGTTTGTTCCGGCTTATCTCAGAAACGGCTGGACCGATTTTGACGGGACTTTCACTGACAAATAGCTGATGTTACAAGGAGTAACTTAGGCTACTTTTATTTAAAAATAGTATTAGGGTTTCACGCAAAAAAATTAAAACCTATGAAATCATTTCCACGCGGACGAAGTCACAACAGCTTGTAAAAAAATTAAATTTGTTAAAAGAAACACTTTGTATATTTTCTGGGGATTTGTTGTAAAAGCGTATACATTTTTATACGTTGTAGAGTCACGCTGCAGCTATATTATGGTTATAGCACGAATGGGTCGGCTCGAGCTCGACCGACGTAAATCCACGCTCTCACAGAATACCATAAAATAGCAGCTTAATACTGCTGTGTTTCGTATGGTAAGTGTAGAGAACCGAAGGCCCTTTTTACTGGAAACGAGGCATTTCGTCTTAGTCCTCAGAGGTGACAACGCATCTGCGATTTGATTCTTAATCGAGGATGGATTTAGATATCTATGGGCCACAGCATCCACTTACAATTAGGTGGACTGTGGGCTCGTTTGTCACCCTTATTGTATAAAAAATACTTTCCCCCATGAATGAGTTACTGTCCCTGTGGAGTCGAGTAACTGGCATCACTAGATCGTATTTGTTCCTGGTGTTTACAGAGTATATTTAACTTTTTATTTAAACAGGTTCAGTTCAGGAGTAGGATCAGCCGCAGGAACAACGGCTTTAAGTGCTTTCCGAGGCACGGAGGGAAACAACGCCAACTTGCCGACTGCGGGCTGTTACTGAGGAATTCTTGGCAGAAAAACCCATTAAGTGATTTTAGCCCGACGCGGGATTAGAACCCTAGACTAACGAAATAGTTGTCAAATAGCTGTGGTTGCAGTGATGTGTTCCGGTCAAGGGTATGGAGAGTCAGTATAATTCCATCATAGACTGCGGAGGTAATGCATCTGTAGGCGTCTTTGTTTAAATTGGCTGTATCTGTTTTGTTCCTTTGACACTTAAATTTTACGAGTATTAAAAAAAAACTCAAGCAGCTCAATCTTTTCTTTATCACTTTTTAGTGACTACGTGCTACGTGCACTGATTTGTAAATCAGTACAAGGAAAATTAACACATTCCGTGGGTCATTTATGCCCGCATGCCCAATATCCCTTAAACGAAGACGATCCTACTTGACATTTATAGAGAGATATGGCCACGTAAAGATAGTAGCGTGGGCGGTCGAATGGTTTAAGATTCAAAACATAATACCATTCAAGTGTTTTTAAAGCGAACGACCATTTTAAAAGTGGAATTTTGCGGATTTGTGCAATAAATAAAATTGAATGACATTTTTGTCTTTTTTTTAGTAAAGGTACGCCTACACTAGGAATTTCTCCTCTTGTATTTTCGTAATGTATTTACGTAATGTGATGTGAAGTTGCCTGACATTGTCTAAAGTGGCAAATTTTAGGTGGCGGCATTTCAAAAATAAGAAAAGTATTGATACTTTGTCTTTTTTTTTAAAGTGATGCCAGTTAAAATTTCAAAAATCAGAAAAATTGCAGTCACTGAAAACTTTTCATTTAAATATAACGAATACTGTAGCATCGAAATTTGTTAATAATATTATCTATACAAACAAATAAAATTGGAGTGTCTGTTTGCAATGTCAGAATAACATTTTTTTACTAAATTTATATGAAAGTATATACGGTACTTATAACAAAAACTCAATTTAAAAAAATTGTCTGTCGGTACGCCTGCTGCCTGTCTGTTTGTTCCGGCTAATCTACGAAATTGTTTGATCGATTTTGACGGGACTTTCACTGGCAGATAGCTGATGTTATAAGGAGTAACTTAGGCCACTTTTATTTTAGAAAAAGAGTTAGAGTTCCTCGCATAAATATTAAAACCTTTGAGATCCAATCGTAATAAATTACACGCGGGTGAAGTCGCGGGAGACAGCTAGTTTTTAATAAAATATAAAAGTCGACTTTAAAGAACTAAAAAGAATAATATTATTTAGTACTTGATCGATAATAACCCCAGGGAATGAGGTGATAACGACCATGTTGTTTCTAAATGTTTTCATACTAATTACTTAATTGATTATAATATTTTATTTAAAAATAATCCACGCTGGTTTTCTTGCTGCCAATTCCCAGGACAGAGGTTTTTTCGAAAGTTGTAAAGTTAAGTTCAGTTGTAAAGCTTATATAACTTTCAATAAGTATTCTTGTGATCTATATTTTTTTTTATATTGGATAGGATGACAAACGAGTACACAGTCCAGCTGATGGTAAGTGATCCCTGTGGCCCATAAACATCTACATCTATCTTCGATTACAAATCAAAATCCAGATGCATTGTCACCCGTGAGGACTAAGATAGAATATCTCGGTTTCCAGTAAAAGGGTCTCCGGTTCTCTACACTTACCATACGAAACACAGCAGCATTAAGCTACTATTTTACTGTTGTATTCTGTGAGAGCGTGGTCCTTTCCCGGTCGAGCCGGCCCATTCATGCTACAACTATACTACTAATATAACTACAGCATGGCTCTATCACGTTTAAATAAAAAATAGCATTCTATTCTATCCTAAATTTCACATTCTGAAGTCGGTGTCATAGCGTTACATAGAAGAATTTGAGTCTCTACTTCAGAATGTTACATTATTTTTTTTCCATTAATTGAAGTCGGCTTTTACTAGCTATTAAAACTTATTTTAACCGACTTTAAAAAAGGAGGAGGTACTCAATCCGAATATTTGTATGTGAACCGATTTTGATGATTCTTTTTTATTTGAAAGCTGATGCTTCTCATTAATCCCATATAAATATGATCAAGCTCTGACCAGTACTTAGTTTTTGAGTTATCCTTAATAATGCGTATTAAATTGACTTCGACTACATTGATGATGTTCTCATTTTATTTATATTGAATTATGTTGTACAAATGTTTTTAATTTTACCACCTGTTTGGCAAATACGAAATAAAGTTGTCGGTAATTATGTGAACCACATAACCAGATCTTAACACTTGTTGACTCCGGGATTCGACTTAGGACCCGCGAAGTGGTAACCATGTACTATAACCACTAAGCTAAAGTCACATTTCAATTATTTTATTTAAATAGGAACCCAGAGCGTTCATTATGTTGATTTTACGGCCGCCATTGCATCTCTTTAACAAATTATTTACTTTATTATACTAACAAACATATTTACATATCGACGGTTTTATATCAGTTGGCCAGCGATACAGATCAAGTGTGAATCGGCGGGTAAACCTGAGGGTTCCGTGTAAACTATCAAAGATGCTTGGAGTAAATATAATTTTTCAGATTTTATCGCATTTATTTTTAACCTTTTAGTTCCTGACGTTTTGTGTACTTTGCAACTAATTATAATATGCGCACAGGTACTTCGAAATAATGAGACAGTAATAAACCAATTCTCTAGCAGTACGGACGTTTCATTTAAATCGTATACACTACATTTGGCGACGAGGTGTGTAACAGGTACCTACTCGAAAGAAAAGAAAGTCTTACTTCGGAACTCATGGTCACGGGGTGGGCTGTCGTGTTTGACGACCTGGTGTCATAGCTAATGAAAGCTACCTTCAACTTTTAATTATTAATTTTTCGAGATGTCAAACAACTCAGTCCTCCCGTGACCATGGCTTCTCTAAAATATCCAAAAAGGCGGTAATAAAAAAAAACTCCGTATAATTAGTTTTATTCCATGTGACGTATTCGCGTAAATACAACATGTAACAAAAACCCTATTTCCAATTAAGTGCGTTGTCAGAATCAGTATTTAAAACGTATGGACATAACTTTTCTTTACAAACTCCACCATAAGAAAATCAAATGAAATTCAAGTAAATTTTTATTTGTTTATTAACAAATTGTATGTAGTTTTGTCACCTCTGCATTGGCTGGAGGGCGAATGTAATGTACTGACATGCATTATGCATGTCAGTTAGTTCAGATGTAAATAACATTTTTTATATTGATTAAAACTACTTTTACGGATTTTATCGCGTTTTATTTATATAACTATATATAACTATAAATAAAACGCGATAAAATCCGTAAAAGTAGTTTTAATCAATGTACAGTGTTCGCGAAAATATAAGAAATCATTACATTTTTTATATATATTTTTTAATATATTATATTATTTTTGTTTTGACGGCTCCGTGGCGCACTGGCTTAGCAATGAGTGGCTGCGCTGGGGCCCGCACGTTACAAGTATTTGTATGGCCTACAAATAATTGTACCGGGTCTGGATGTTTGTCCCTGTGCAATTTATGTATGTAAACTGTTTCCATGGTACAAGAGAAAATCCTAGTGTGTGTGGGGGGGGGGGTAAAGTTATTTTAAAATAATAAAAATTTCAAAACACTTTATACACAAACACCGTGTCGAAGACTGAGGAAAAGAAACGACGTTAGACCATCGTTAGACAATGCACGGCCTTCAAGCCACATCTCCGTGCCCGTCGGAGAGCGTGAGGTTTTTTTCGTTACGAAATTTCTGGATTTTCCCGCACTCAAGGCCCGCGATAGAAGCTATGCAATAGCTTAAAAACTTTTTTTTATGGAATAAGGGTGACAAACGAGCACACAGTCCACCTGATGGTAAGTGGATGCTGTGGCTCATAGACACCCACATTTATCCTCGATTAAGAATCAAACTGCAGCAGACGCGTTGTTACCCTTGAGGACAAAGAACCAATGCCTCGTTCACAGTAAAAAGTGTTTCCGGACTTCTACACTCACCATACGAAACAGCAGTATTAAGCTGCTATTTTACGCTGGTACTCTGTGAAAGCGTATTACTTCCCCGGTGGAGTTGACCCTTCTGTGATACAACAATAATATAGCCGCGGAGTGGATCTACCACGTATATTTTTTTAATTGTGAACACTAAAATTCCTTTAATAACGACCAAAAGATTTCACTCCTATAAACGCCATGCCTATACATCTATACGTCCCTAATAGGATCACCGGGCTATTTGTTACACACTGTGAGAAACAAAGATACTCCTTATCTTGTCTGCTTGTTCAAAATATTTCACGTTGCTATGATAATGGTGTTTAGCCGTCTGGCTCAAGGTTGGATTATCATATATGTGTATTTATTTAGGTTTCAAATTTTATATTTTTACGTTTTTCTTTTAATAGTATAAGGATGGCGAACGAAAAACGCTGCAGCTATATCATGGTTGTAGCTTAAATCGGTCGGCTCGACCGGGGAAGGACCACGCTCTCACAGAATACCAGCCAGTGTTTCGTATGATGAGTGTTTTTACTGGAAACTAGGCATTCCATCTTAGTCCTGTTAGATTATTAAGTATTGTTAGGATTACTAAGTATAAATATTTCTTTGTATGACAAGTTTCTAAACGATTAATGCTCATTTTTGGGATATTCTTTTATCATATACATTATACTATTTCCTGTATAAAAATAGTTGAGACTCAATTTTAATTCCTAACATTTAAGAATTATAAAAATAACTTCTTTACTAATAATAAATATTTTACAAGTAATTATATTCACATAATTAGTCACTCATATAAAAAAAAGTATTTATATTTTAAATGTTATTGTACCAGGAAACTAGCGAGCCAATATGGCGGGATTAGATTGAATAAGTGACGAAGTCTGCTTTGTTAAAATTGATTAAATAATTAAAAAGACATCCAGATCTATTCATTTTTATAGTCCTCAGGGGTGACAGCGCATCTGCGTTTTGGTTCTTAATCGAGGATAGATGTAGATATCTACGGGTCACAGAATCCACTTACCATCAGCTGGACTATGTGCTCGTTTGTTATCCTTATTCTATGAAAAAAGAGGCCTACATATATTCAGCAGTAGACTTTTATAGGTTATAACTTATACGAGTAACGATAAACGTCTAGATACGGAACAATCGTTTGAAGGCCATTGAAAAACTGATTCAATTCCGGAATCGAATATCGTTTTTAGGGTTCCGTAGTCAACTAGGAACCCTTATAGTTTCGCCATGTCTGTCTGCCCGTCTGTCCGTCCTCGCTTAATCTCTGTGACCGTTAGCACTAGAAAGCTGAAATTTGGTACCAATATGTGTATCAATCACGCCGACAAAGTGGTAAAATAAAAATTGGAAGAAATGCTTTATTAGGGTAGCCCCCCTATATGTAAAGTGGGAAGTGATTTTTTTTTTAATTTCAAGCTTAACGTGTGATATATTGTTGGAAAGGTATTTAAAAATGAATAGGGGTTTACTATAATCATTTATTGATAATGTCAATATTTTCGGAAATAATCGCTCCAAAAGTAAAAAACAATGTGTCCCCCCCCCTCTAACTTTTGAACCATAAGTCTAGAAAATATGAAAAAAATCTGAAAAGTAGAACTTTATAAGGACTTTCTAGGAATATCATTTTGAACTTGGATGGAAACAACAGTACCCACTACCGGGAGCAGTTGCAGGAGCGCGGAGCGCTGCTGGAGCGCGAACATAATGGATACCCACCTTTAAAGTGGGAACACTTATTGTGACGGATGGGAAACTACGGAACCCTACACTGAGCGTGGCCCGACACGCTCTTGGCCGGTTTTTATAGAAGATTTTTTACAGAAGAGTTTTTTTATAGAAGACATCTACATTTATCCTCAATTAGGAATCAAAACGCAGATGCGTTGTTACCTCTGAGGACTAAGATAAAATACCTCGTTTCCAGTAAAAAAGGGTCTCCGGATCTCTACACTCGTCATACGAAACACAGGCTGGTATTCTGTGAGAGCGTGGTCCTTCCCCGGTCGAGCCGACCCATTTGTGCTAAAACCGTAATATAGCTGCAGCGTGGCTGTACCACGTATAAAATATATACTAGTATATTGTAGTTCCACGTATATAGTAGTTCAATGTACATAGTAGTTTGACACCTTTGCCCTTACCTCAACTACCAAACCATTTAAAACTTTTTAGTAACAGTTATCTTCGTTCTAATAAATAACAAGATGAGATATAATCTGTCATTTAAGTATATCGTTCACACCTCCGTCCCTTGAACCACTTAAGAAGGATTATGACTTAACTATCAGGTGTATTAAGAACTAGTGCGTCATGACACTGGTTCCAGGGCTGATTAGCTGCGGCCCGCAATGTTCAAAACATGCATTTATTTGGCTTTAATAATGCTATTAGTTAAATTAATCATCATTGAAAAACATATAACCCGATAACCGTTATGTAACTATTATAAGATTTTATAGATATATTTGTAATATACACATTTATGAGGTAATAAGAGTACATCACAAATGTATTATTGTATATTATTTTTTCATAAAGTTATTTAAAGTTACAGCTTATATACGCCCCACTGTTGAGCACAGACCGTCATTTCTTTCCGTATATACACTCTTATCTATGTTCACTTCTGAGAGGGTTTTAGTGCAAGTAAGTGACCACCTCGCTACGCTAATGCATATTGGCGAGCTTCACATGTCTTTGAAATATTTTTTTTTTATTTCTTAGACATGCGGGTTTCCTTACGATGTTTTCTTTAATTTTTAGATTTACCACTTGCTCGGCAGGCACATGGTGAATCACCACGTAGAATTGCAATTAACAATTTCATCGGTGTCGGCGGGGACCGAAACCCGGTTCCTCGTTCAACCTGAAAAACATCTAGTGACAGTTCAGACCAACCAAAAAAGCAAGACGGAGCGCTTCGTATGTTTCAAGTGACGCAAATCCAAATCCGTTTAGTGGCGGAGTAAAAATATCCACTACCCCATCTTGGGGGTGTCGCAAAATGCGACAGAAGGAAACAAATCAGGAGATGGGATGTGACTGAGGGTGCCAACCCCCTTTCCGTGTGTGGTAACTATGGCGAATGTCCATATGAGGCAATCTGTGGGGGAAGCCTAGTTCAACAGTGGACTCTAGTGGACTGTAACGGTAAATAGTATAGGCTGGGGGCGTTTAACATATGTACGAGTATGTACATACATTACATATATTATATACAAATATTTTTTATAAAATAAGAATGACACGCGAGCCCACAGTTTTCGAGTTTTATCGTTTAAATGATGGATTAAAGTATTATGATTCGTAAAAGTGGAACGATTATGAATATTAAATGACTACGCGTGTAAGTTTTAATTGGAAACGATGTAACAAATGCTTTGATCTTTTCTTCCTTCTTCCAATCATTTGGATATAAAATCATCTTCAACCGTCCGCTGACGTAAGCTGCCGTTAAAATATCACAAGAATTTCGCAATGTGATACATCAGCATATTGTAAACAAAATACCATATCATACTAGGCTGTATGGTGTAGGTCCTTGGTCTACCTTAGTTACAGAATCATTATAACAATCAACATCATCATCAGTTATCGGTGTTATCTTCAAAGGTTGCAAGCCCTGAGACCTGAGTGACAACATAAACATAACTAAAAAACGGCGTATGCAGAGCCAATATCAATAAAGGCATTGCACACCGCACCTATAGCCTTTTTTTCTTCCTGTAGTTCTCAGCAGGAGTCCACAGCAATACAAGCCACTTACAATTAGGTCGACGACGTGGACTGGTAATTCGTTTGTAACTATATAGTTATAAAAAATGCTATATCTCGATCGATGAACATTACACGAAGGAGTCATCGATTTGTAGTCTAGTTTAATCACTAGTAATTATAAATCGCCTAGTCTTTAAAATTCGACCGTAATTCATAAAATTTTTAAGTTTGTACGTTAAGCAAGCTGTATTATTACGTATGTTACATTACCTTCAACTGCACATTAATATATAATAATCAATTTTTGTTTGTTCGTATTTTATGCGCTGCCATACCGTTCATTAGATTGGTGGTAAAACTTTGTCAACTTATTACTTGCATTTTCGCGAACGTTACAGGCATAGTACAATTAACTTACCGTAGGTTGCGCGTATCCCATCCCAGCGAAAAATATATTTGCAAGTTATATATCATGCAACTTCAATGAATGTATTATCATTCCTAATTAAACAAAGTAATCCTTCCAAAATTAAAACGTTATTTCCGCAATTAATTATTTCTTCTGCAGCTGCAATGCGCTGGGTACCAACTAGTAAAATTTAAAATAAACGCTATTTTGCCTTGACTTATATTCCCCACACCACTAAAAAGGTACATTTGAAATCTTACAAAATTCATAGCTTATTCAGTCAGTAATTAATTGTTGGTAAATATGCAGTAATTCATTGTTTTAAATTCTTTGGCAACTCTACTCTGTGCGACTGTTTGACCAAAGATTATTAAATGTTTGACATTGGCCTTAGAATCATAACAAACATATGCTTGTATTTACTTTCAGACATTGAAATTTTATAGATATTTTATGTTAGACACCCCTGCAAAAGCCCATAACACTAAAGTCCAAATCCCAGCGATCCCACTGCAGTAGAGATGTCGCGATGTTAATACGTGTGTCACGTCGACTTGCATATTGGTTATTTTCACAGTTAGGGCGGGGCTCGTAAAGATGTCGACTATCATATGTCGAGATGGTAGGTTGTTCTTCCTAGGAAACATTCAGGTAATATAACCAAAAATTTATAACAACACAATTAAGTAAAATATTTTTTTTAGTTATAATAATGTCCTCCAAGCCGAAATCGGTCACAGCGGCCCGGATAATTGAAAGAATCCACGACTTTTTCTTCCGCCAGAGTGGCGTCACTTAGGGAGACGATGGAAGTTAATATGTTAGAAAAGTGTTTAAATCACATTTATGTTTATATCCGAAACATCAGTAATATGTTATATTAATAAATACCTTTAAACGAGCAATTCTTGTATATATACATATATATAACGTATATATATAATCGGAATCTCGGAAACGGCTCCAACGATTTTCATGAAATTTAGTTTGCAGGGGGTTTCGGGGGCCATAAATCGATCTAGCTCGGACTCATTTTTATGAATGAAATGTTGTTTTATCCATGTTTTTAGGAAATGGAAAACTGCTACAATATCATTAGAATACGAAAGTAAATTTTGCAGTGCTTAAAAGTTAAAGCTCAACTTGGCTATCGAGCGGTCCTGAAATCATAGGATGACGGTTCGAGTCCCGTTGTTACCGGTCTGAGTTTTTTTCTCCATTTTTTTTCAAGTTCCTTCTTTTGTGAGAAAATATATTATTTGAAGCCCTTTTTTAGTATATTTTTTAAACACGAAAAATAATGACCGAGAAGATCGAATAATTTTATTCATAATTTCATCAGTATGTAATTTGTATCTAAATATAATTGCCAAAACAGACGATTTTCAAAAAATACCGAGCATAGCTCGGTGATGCAGGTACACATATTTAAATGGATAAACCAAAATACGGAAATTCCTAAAAGTAAAAGAATTGAAAAGAGAGTTAACAATCTGCAAAAACTTAAAGAGCAAACACTGACGCGTTATTTTGTGTATTTAGTATAACACTAGAAATCGAAAAAAATTATTCAAAGGATATAAACAAAATTGGGTGCTTGACATCGTTCGGAACAGTTACACAAAGATATGTAAGTAATAAAACGATAAATTGTAAGCATTATTAAATGGTTTTTATTTCTGTTGTACTTTGGACAAACATTTACAATTTCGTGTTTTTACTTTCGTGGATTTAGTTAAGTTGACCTTCGGCTTTTCTCTTGGATTACAAGACAATACACACATAATGACAGGTTTATGAGAGGAATAGAACAGATAATTTACAGCCTCCGGCTGTAAATTATCTTTTCGTATGTAATATCTGTTGTAATTATATTATATTGCTAGATGACATTTCATAATTAATTGCAGAAAAAAAAATACAATTTAAATTGGTTAAGTTTTATTTTACTTTATTTAATAATTTCTACAAAACTGCATTCTTTTGTGTCCGTTTCAATTTATTCAACAATTTATCACGAGAACGAGTGATTTTACTACATAACCCACAAATCATAAAACATAAATTAAAATAGTACCCCTGGTTCTGCAAGAATATGATTTATTAAGTATATTATCAAATATTTAAATCTTTAAAATAAGACCTATTTGAACTTTGTTCACGCCGGGCCCAAACTTGTATGGAATCAAGTTCATCTCCTTTCACATAGAACGATACTGTATAACAAATAACTTCACCTCAGTTAAATAAGCGACATCTAGTGAGCGGAAAAATAAATCATTAATCCCTCATTGAGACTGTCATCTGTGAAGTATCTACTTACTATAAGGTGGACTGTGTGCTCATTGCGTCATATAGGGGGATATTTTCCATAGTTGCCACGGTTGGAAAGTTAGTTGGCAACCGCAGTTTTATATTTTTAATCGTTATTAGCATGATTCTATTGCTCATCTCCTGATTTGTGTCGCCTCTGTCGCCTCTTTCGATACCCATGGAATGATCTGGGGTAGTGGATATTCTTACACCGCAACTACACGTCACACTATACCTACCTACGCTATACCTACAGATAAATCTATTGATAATTAGAGCCATTATATTTCTAGTTCATAAAGTTTTCTATCGACTTAGTATTTCACGTCACTAGTCCTGCAAATATTGACGTATCGATCGGTGTTGAAGCCCACTCACTGCGAGCAAACACTACAGCAGACTTTTAGCCTTGTTTAGCTAGAAAGCTAATTTTGAACCACCTCAGTGTTTGAGTGTTGGTGGTGACTAGCAATTAGTTGATATTTTATCTAGATATAGAGTTGACAGTTGATAAGATTATCGATATCTATATATATAGATATGAGAAAACTATATTTTACGAATTAGAAAAATTTCTTTTCGACGTAATGAATCAAAATTTTGTTTATTAAATATAATTTTTTTTAACTTCATCATCATTTAACCGCTCTGCACAAATCCGCTGCTGTGGATAGGCTTCCCAAGAGACACAAAAAATACGGCCCTTAGTCACCTGCATCCATCGGATTCCTGCATATCTTACTAGGTCGTCACTCCATTTTGTGGGGGCCTAAACATCGCTTACCGATACGAGGTTGCGACTCGAGAACCTTTCTTTCCTAATAGTTGTCCGTTCTTTAAGTCAAGCCGGAGTATTTTTCTGGATAAATATATTCAACTATAGTAAACAATTATTACAATGAAAAACAACTACCGGCATAGGTGTGAAATAGACGTTACGTATGACCTTTGTTTTGTCCATGTTTATTTTAAAACTTATTTGTTGGGAGACACCCTTGTAGTCATTGAGCATAGTGTTTAGTCCTTCAGTTCGAGGTGAGTGATGTATTCGCCATTGACGTTAATACCGTATCCTTTCCAGTCCAGTAACATGGAATCGTCTTCCAGTGCAGCGGTGAAGAGTTTCAAAGATACATTGACACCCTGTCTTATACCAATCTGAAGGTGGATTTCGTAGGAGGTTTTTTTATAGAATGTGGTGACAAACGAGCACACAGATTTATCTTCGATTAAGAATAAAAATGGAGATGCGTTGTCATCCATGAGAACTACGATGGAATGCCTCATTATCCAGTAAAAAGGGTCTCCAGTTATCTACACTTACCCTACGAAACACAGCAGCATTAGGCTGCTATTTTAAGCTGGTATTCTGTTAGAGCGTGGTCCTTTAGTGAGCGAATATGGTAGGAAGAGGTATTGAATCCCAGTCCCAGTCCCTAATACCCTAGCCCTACTGTATAAATATAAAAGTAAAAAGTAAAGTTACAGCCTATATACGTCCCACTGCTGGGCTCAGGCCTCCCCTCATTTCTGAGAGGGTTTTAGGGCAAGGAAGTGTCCGCCGCGCTACCCAAATACGTGTTGACGAACTTCACATGTCTTCGAAATATTTTTTTTTTCTTATTCCTCAAACATGCAGGTTTCCTCACGATGTTTTCCTTCACCGCCGATCACGTGGTAAATCAGCACTTAAAATTGCAGTTAACAATTTCATTGGTGCCGGCGGGGATCGAACCCGGGTTACTCGCGTTCTGTTCTGTATAAATAAATATATATATATATATATATATATATATATATATATATATATATATATATATATACATAAATTAGATAGGTTTGAGATGTCTGTATCTATATTTGTCTTCGATTAAGAATCAAAATATAAATGCGTTGTCATCCCTGAGGACTAAGATGGAATGCCTCGTTTCCGGTAAAAAGAGTCTCTGGTTCTCTACACTCATCATACGAAACACACCAGCATTAAGTTGCTATTTCATACTACGTTAGTATTCTATGAGAGCTGTGTCTTTCCCCGGTCAAGCCGACCCATGCTACAATCATAATTTATCAGTGCGGATCTACCACGAATAAACTTCAAGTACTGCTCAGAATTTGGATGGCAATGCAATGTGAACTAAGTTTCTTGCCTATCTGTTTGTTTGTCTTTGCGGTTCGTATTTCTTAACTGAATTTAAACTTCTGATGAGCTAGGAGCTTTGAACATAGCTCCGAGCTGGAAAATTGTAAAATATGGCAGCCATATTGAATTACAACTGTATCTCTATCTATCCATTACAGTCTATAAAAGTCTTCTTCCATAAATCGCTCTACTGCCAACCGAAGTTCTTTTATTATTTTGAGTTTTTATCAGGAAGATACTGCTGCCCCGTTTCAGTTTACCTGTATATGACAGCCAAGGTACGATATACCATAGTGCATATTCTTACACTGCCAAGTATATATTTTAAATTTATTTTTTTATTTTGTTACAGGTAATTATTATCTGCCACTTCTATTTCTATTCTTCTGATAACAACAACAAGAATAACGTAAGTCAACACAAAAAAATAAGTTAAAAAGTTTTCTCTCCATTTGTTTGCATGACGATACGTTTCAAATCCTTCTTGATCATCGTGAACGTTGTATTACTGAAAATAAGTATAAGGAATGTGTACGTAGTAAGAATACTGTTGCATGAATAAGTCAACTAGCGCCATCTAGTGTCAGGAACGAGAGCGAGGGGAGCATTGAGAAAATGACATCACAAATCGCTCAACTGACAGCGCCTAGTCGAAACTCGAACGCTCGGTACCTTCCGCGTGTTTACTTGAACATTCTGGATATTTCTTTGCTAATTCAAATATATAGGCGCTGCAAGATGCGATCGAGGCAGTGTTGATTTGGGCGAAACAAGCGAAGCTTCGGAGTGGAATTAAGTGAATTAGTGTGTTTAAATTATTAGTGTTTTAACTTTAATTGTGTAAAGTAAATTAAAGTGTTAATTTAGGTAATTTTATCGGCAATTTTTATTGTCACGAACCTCAAGCTCGTAACAATTGGTGTCAGAAGTGGGATAAAATCATGCCGATTTTACCTAAGGAGGAAACGGAGGGTGTCCGTACCCGAAGTCAACGCCAGCAGGAGACGGACCAACGAAGATTTGGTGGTGCGACGCCGCAGACGTCGGAGGGCCAGCCGCCAGCTGCAGGCCCGTCAGTAGCTCTTACATCTGCAGCACCTGACTTAGGTGCTCTGATGGTGATGCTGCAGGAGCAGGCTCGCCGACAGGAGGAACAGGTCCGTCGTTTGGAAGAGCAGCTGCGGGGCGGACAGGAGGAACAGGCCCGCCGATTAGAAGAGCAGCTGCGGGGCGGACAGGAGGAACAGGCTCGTCGGTTCGAAGAGCAGCTGAAGCGCGGACAGGAGGAACAGGCCAGTCAGTTGAAAGAGCAGCAGGAGGAACAGGCCCGCCGACACGAGGAACAGGCCCGCCGACAAGAGGAACAGATGCTCCTCATGAAGGACCTTTACGCTACCTTCGGGAAGGAGATAAAGGAGGTGAAGGATAGGGTTGCTCACCATGACAACCGCCTGTCGGAAGCTGAAAACCGAATCGAGAAAACTGAAATCCGAATCGACCAAGTAAACAATCGGGTTGACAACGTAATGGCTGACGTGAAGAAAACGCTGGACGACCTCAAACTGGGGGATGGAACTACAGCTCCCGTAGTAGCTATTACACCTTCGCTACGTGGGTTCAAGGTGCCACCATTCGACGGGACTTCTTCCTGGTCAGCCTACAAAATCCAGTTCGAGGCTGTTATAAAGGCGAACGGCTGGAATAAAAGTCAGGCCATGACTGCTCTCACACTAGGCCTGCGCGACCAGGCCTTAACAGTTCTGGAAGCTCTCGGTGAGGAAGTGACTTATGAGCAACTCCTTGAGGCATTGGAGGCGAGATATGGCGACGCTCACCTGGAACACGTCTTTCGTGCGCAGCTTAAAGATCGTGTGCAGCGCATCAACGAAAACCTGCAGCAGTGGGCTCTAGAGGTGGAGAAGCTGGTGCGAAAAGCTTACCGGTCTGTACCTGCGCTCATTGAAGGGAACCTGGTTCAGACATTCATCGACGGCATCCGCGACCTTGAAGTCAGAGCTGCTGTGAGACTCGGGCACCACGTCACGCTTAAGAACGCCTTGGCCCATGCACTGGAGGTGGAAGCCGTGCGGCAGGATCATCGTTCCCATCGCGTCAGGGAGGTTGCAGCAGCTACATTCCGTGACCGCAGCAAAGGATACAGCCCTAGGTGCTATGGCTGTGGGGAAAAGGGCCATCTTCGATCCAGCTGCTCTAAACGAACCGTGGAAAGGAGAGTTGATCGATCTCGAGAGGGTAGTGCAGCTAACGGCACTGCCTGGCGGCGACAGGATCGTCGTTCACCTCACGCTAGGGAGGTTACTGCAGTTACGGTTCGCGACCACAATAAAAGATACAGCCCTAGATGCTATGGCTGTGGGGAAAGGGGCCATCTTCGGTCCAGCTGCCCTAAGCACACCCTAGGAAGGGAAGGTGAACGGTCTCAGAAAGGAAGTGCGGCTAACAGCACCGCCCAGCAGCAGCAGGAATACGACTTTACTATCAGACACTGCAGCGGGAAATCTCACGGCAACGCAGATGCATTGTCAAGAAGACCTTATCCTGAAGATTGCAACCATTGTAGTAGGCAAGAGAGTAAGGAGGTGGTATCCGTGAGGATGCTCAGGACGGACCACCTCAGCAACGAATGGAAGGACAACCTACGACATGCACAGCAGGAAGATCCGGACATCAAGCCGATTCTGGGATGGATGAAGGCCCGTGCTACCAAGCCTAAGTGGAGGGACGTCTCAGCGATGAGTTCAACCACGAAAAGCTATTGGGCCCAATGGGACAGCTTGCTGATTCAGGATGGAGTCCTGTGCCGTAAATGGGACAATGGTCGAAGAGACAGCTGTCGTTTGCAAATGGTTGTCCCTAAAGCTAAAGTGCCGAATGTTCTACAGTTGTGCCATAATGGTCGTTCAAGAGTCCATCTGGGAGTTAAACGAACTCTACTGAAGGTCCGAGAACAGTTTTACTGGGTCCATTATCGTGACGATGTCGAGGATTGGTGTCGTACATGTACAAGTTGTGCGGCCGTGCGGGGACCTCGGACACGTAGTAGAGGAGCACCAAAATTGTACAATGTTGGTGCACCACGGGATAGGACAGCCCTTGACATTGCGGAGCCGTTACAGAAAGGCGCAAGAGGGACTCCTAAGATCGTCCATGTGGATCGCTTGGCGCGTTATTATGGGACCGATAATGCTCGGGACGAGCATGTCTTAGGAGGGGGCAGTGTTGCATGAATAAGTCAACTAGCGCCATCTAGTGTCAGGAACGAGAGCGAGGGGAGCATTGAGAAAATGACATCACAAATCGCTCAACTGACAGCGCCTAGTCGAAACCCGAACGCTCGGTACCTTCCGCGTGTTTACTTGAACATTCTGGATATTTCTTTGCTAATTCAAATATATAGGCGCTGCAAGATGCGATCGAGGCAGTGTTGATTTGGGCGAAACAAGCGAAGCTTCGGAGTGGAATTAAGTGAATTAGTGTGTTTAAATTATTAGTGTTTTAACTTTAATTGTGTAAAGTAAATTAAAGTGTTAATTTAGGTAATTTTATCGGCAACTTTTATTGTCACGAACCTCAAGCTCGTAACAATACATTATATCATATTGTGCTTGTAGCACGAATGACTCAGCTCGGGGAAGGACCACACTCTCACAGAATACCAGCGTAAAATAGGAGCTTAAGGTATTCCATCGTAGTCCTCAGGGATGACATTTTACGTGGTAGAGCCATGCTGCAGTTATATTAGTAGTATAGTTGTAGAACGAAATGTTCGGCTCGACTGGGGAAGGACCACGCTCTCACAGAATACCAGCGTAAAATAGGAGCTTAAGGTATTCCATCGTAGTCCTCAGGGATGACATTTTACGTGGTAGAGCCATGCTGCAGTTATATTAGTAGTATAGTTGATGCACGAAAGGTTCGACTAGACCGGGGAAGGACCACGCTCTCACAGTAATACCAACGTGAAATAGTAGCTTAATGCTGCTATGTTTCGTATGGTGAGTGTAGAGGACCGTAGACCCTTTTTACTGGAAACGAGGCATTCCATCTTAGTCCTCACGGGTGACAACACATCTGCATTTTGATTCGTAATCGAGGATAAATGTAGATGTCTATGAGCCATAGTAATCACTTCAGGTGGCACTGTGTGCTCGTTTGTCACCCTATCCTATAAAAAAATACATGTATCTGCATTTCGATTCTTAATCGATCACTAATCATCAGATGGACTGTGTGCTCGTTTGTCACCCTGATGAGATCGATGAACAATCTCGCAAATTCGGATAGATATCGGCATAATCAACTCACTTACGCTAGACATGAGCTATTTAGAACGGCAGCGGGAATAAATTTACATATAATGGGAGAGGATCTTGTGCAGAAGTAGTGTTTACGGGATGAATAGATGGGTAGATAAGTCTCAGTGGAGCACAGCATCCATCAGGTTGATGGTGTGCTCATTTGGAATCCCTAATTAAATCAAAAATACTGTTACGCGCTCAAGTCGACGATACACTAGCGCCATCTAGTGTCAGGAACGAGAGCGAGGGGAGCATTGAGAAAATGACATCACAAATCACTCAACCGACAGCGCCTAGTCGAAACTCGAACGCTCGGTACCTTGCGCGTGTTTACTTGAACATTCTGGATATTTCTTTGCTAATTTAAATAAGTAGGCGCTGCAAGATGCGATCGGAGTAGTGTTGATTTGGCGAAACAAGCGAAGCTTCGGAGCGGAATAAAGTGAATAAGTGTGTTTAATTATTAGTGTTTTTAACTTTAATTTGTGTAAAGTAAATTAAAGTGTTAATTTAGGTAATTTTATCGGCAATTTTTATTGTCACGAACCTCAAGCTCGTAACAATACTTAGAAAGTCTTAGGAACTTACATTGTTACCATTTATTTGAAACGTTGAAGGTAACATTTTATGAGATTTTAGGATGTATGTACAGTTATGCCTTTGACTATACTAGCTAGTTTTCACCTAGAAGAAAACAAAAGTTGGAAGAGTCAGGTTTATTAACACTTACTTTCAAAGGACAGCCAACTACATACCGATTATACACCGTGAACCACACATTAAGCGTTCTTAACGGCGGACAGTATACACAAAAGAAAATACAGTCACGACTTACGAAGCATGAAAGGCTCTACAGGATTTTATACAAAGCTTTGAGAACTCCCGCATTGAAAATACGCGCCTTATTCTATATTTTGAAATATTATATTTCATAAAAGTAAGTGTGATTTACGAGCACACAGTACACCCGATGGTAAAGGAATGTTCTAGCCCGTAGACAGCTCTCTTTTAGGTAACAAAATGGAAGTGCGTTGTCACCTCAAAACTAAGATGGAATGCCTCGTTAACAGTAAGTCTTGTGCCTAGCCAGCGACGCAGGACATAGTGAAAAAAAAAAAGGATATAAGTATTTTTAGGGGGGAATTAACAAGTCACTGCATAAATTGACTCCCTGCACGCCAAGTAAGGACATCATCAAGTCAGCGTTTGCCCTTATTAAGCGTGCTGGTAAGACAGTACCAAAAACTTTTCTTATCTATATTATTAAATATTTATTACGACTGTATCGGTTACACATTAAATTCGTAATGATTCAAAAAACTTTGCCTTGCTTGCAAAGAGGTGTTTAAATATACATTTAAAATTATATTGAAAATAAACGATACATTATACATCGTTAATTTGTTTACACAGGTGCACTCTCTGCTCCCTCACTCTCATAGTGCGATTAGACCGGACCAGGCGCAGGACCAACGACATTACGTGCTTTCCGAGGCACGGGTTTGAGACAGCGCCAACTTCCTGACTCCGGGCAGATATTGAAAACTTATTGACGGAAAGACTCAATAACAGACTTCTTTGGCCCGACTCGGGATTCGAAGCCTGGACCCCATCACCACTAGACCAACGAGGCAGTCACTCTCCCCGCACGTGGTGTCTCCTGCTGAATAAATATATCTGAATTTAAAATTGGCTTGACTAGTCAAAAGGGTTTCAGGTTCTTTACATTTGCAATAAGAAACGCAGCAGTATTAAGCTGCTATTTTACGCTGGTATTCTGTGAGAGCGTGTTCCTTCCCCGGTCGATACGACCAATTCGTGCTACAACCATAATATAGCTGCAGCGTGGCTCTACCACGTATAAAACTTATAGCGATGGCCCATGAAGGTTTATGATCAGCAGTGAGTTTTGATAAAAGTTAAATTTACAGCAATATACGCTGTAAATACATCCCACAACTGGGCATTCCTCCTCTAATTTCTAAAAGGGTTTTAGCGAACTTCACGTGTCTTCGATATATTTTTCTCTATTTCGCAGACATGCAGGTTTCCTCATAATGTTTTCCGTCATCGTACCGTACGTACCTTTGTATTCAGAGGTGACAACTCATTTTCAGTATTCTTTGTTTGTAGTTGGACTGTAATTTACTTTGCTACTTAAGTGTTTTTTTTTAAATAAGGGAAAAAATAAAAAGGTTCTGTGTACTTCTAATTATTTCTATATCTCTTTCTATTGTCATTTAGTGAAGTGAAAGAAAACAGCTTTATGATATTCTTAAATTGCCTCTGATTTTTATGACTAAGTTCTATATATACGTGGTAGGGCCACGCTGTAGCTATATTACGGTTGTAGCACGAATGGGTCCACAGGATAGGACCACGCTCTCAAAGAATACCAAAGTAAAATAGCAGCTTAATGCTATTGTGTTTCATATGGTGAGTTTTGAGAACCGGAGACCCTTTTTACTGGAAACGAGGCATTCCATCTTAGCCTTTAGGGGTGACAACGCATTTGTATTTTAATTCTTAATCGAGGATAAATGTCACATCTGTATGGGCCACAGTATCCACTTACCATCAGGTAAACTGTGTGCTCGTTTTTCACCCTGTTCTTTAAATAAAACTTAGTATTATTCTACTTTCTATAGTCATTTAGTGAAGAGAAAGGAAGCAACTTCAACCATTTCATACATTGACTTTGATTACTCATAACTCATAGTAAGTACGTAAAATAATAATTGTTTGTGTTATAGATCAAGTGATTATTCATAATGTTTAGACAGTTTAAAAATACCCAATATGAGCAGTCAAGATAATAAAACTACTCAAATAATTCAATTGAACGGACTTTATGCGTAAACTCCGTTACTTATTGGGCACAGTAATAGAAATATATTACGTTAGGTTAGGTTATGACCAGACAATGTGATAAATAATGAAGTTTTGACTTCTTATTATTCATATTGCCCTGGTATCTATACAAATATATAAAATCAAGTGTGTGTTTGTAATTTCAAAATAACAGCGTTTTAATAAATTATATGGTTAAGCTTGCCAAGCAAACGTTGTTCTGCCCCTTTCCTTTGTTTATTAAAACTCCTTAAAGTCGTGATATGAAACATTGAGGGAAGTCACTTATCGGGATAAAAACTATTCCATCTCTCAAGTTGAACTAAGCTGTACTTGAACTTCATAAAGATATTAATAGTTACTTTGCAATCATCCGCTCAATTAAATACAATGATGTGTCTTACCTAGATTGAAGAGCACCTCCCGCCCTCCCACAATTGCGTGCACTAATCCCGTCACCACTAATCCCAGCTCCACTACTCCCGACACCACAACTCTAGACAAGACACACCATCGACAATAATATGACACGTGTTTCGGAGGCATCTTCAGGCGATGTAGACTCTACGGCGGCTGATCGCTAAGGCTTAGCTTAATTGAGGGAAGGCGGGAGGTGCTCTTCAAACTAGATAAGACACATCATTTTATTTTATTGAGCGGATGGTTGCAAAGTAACTATTAATATCTTTATTATAATGGATTTCCTTAAAGTAACGCCTGATTCTATCAATTAACTGAACTTATTTCAATGAAATTTTGCACACTGCAGTTTGGACCAACATGAGAGTTTGGATAGTTTTTATTTCAGTAGCTTAGGAGTCCATCGTGGACAAACAATGTGACACGTAATTTGATGACGGTTCTGTGACGCAGTGGCTTAGCAATGAGTTACAGCGTTAAATGGCGCGGGTTCGAAGCGCGCAAGGAACAAGTATTAGTATGACCTACAAGTAATGGTTCCGGATTTGGATGTTTGTCCTTGTGAAATTTTTATTTGTATACTGCCACGATACAGGAGAAAATCCTAGGTACAAAAAAGAAACAATTTAAAAAAATCTGTTTTCATAACTGTCTGTCTGTCTTTTTGTTCCGGCTAATGTGATGTAAATATGTTGTTTCCTATTACGGGTACATTGATATAAAAAATCATGAAATAGTGTTGCATTAAGGGGATATAGTAAGTCAGCTCAAATTCTAATTTCGCCCCCACTTCCCCGCGCGTCGTATGCTATGTACCGACATGTATGTAATCACTAATACTGTAAGTAGAAAGGTCGTTAGACACTTATTTCATTAGGTTTATCATATTTATGCCTGTTTCTTAACGCCAAGCCAGTCGCTTCTTATTTTTATTACGGTTATTTCCCATTTTAATTTTACGTCGTCCTGTTGCGTAATATATATTCTGATCGTAAGCGACACAACCTCCCCGTTCAAAGGCCGAAGCGAAGTGACCGTGCGGCAGGAATCACGCTTCAAGAGGCCGATAGTTTAGGTAATTTCTTTTTACAGTGAAAATAATGGTATTTTAAAAAAGTAAATAACATAAGCACTGCTTTATAGTTAGTTCAGTTAGTATGCAAAGTTTCATGATCTTATTTAAAATTTTATGAATAACAGCGGTTTATTGTTTATTTTGGAGGTAACTTTGGATTTTTTTTCTATCGAGAAAATTACGAAATCGTGTTTTCGTCTAACATAATCCTTAACATTAATCCTCAACTTTACCATATATTTATTTCAAAATTAATGCTGCAATATTTTCGTCATAACGATGGATCTTGCTAAGCCATTTGAGATTATATTTCCCCTTAAAGAAAGTTTCAAAATCAGTCAATATCGTCACGCTTTTGAGATTGGCGAACACAGTACCAAATGTAACAGCAAAACTAATCTGTATATTTATGTATGAGTTTGGAAGATATTCTTTGTCTTCACCTCTTACGATAACCGTGGTATGAAATGGGATAATATATGTGTAAGTCTCTTTCACTGCCACAATAAGTCAAAAACTGTCTAATAGTTGGACGGATTTGAAATGTATTAAATTTATTTAGATCAAATTATTATCCGAGTTTAAAAACGAGAAGGATTAAATTCGACGCGCATATTTTTTATGTATATATTTATTTCTCGGAATTTTGATGGAATTTTCACTGTCAGATAGCTGACGCTATAACGAGTAACTTAAGAAACTTTTAATTAAAAATATATTATACGGAATGCACAAAAATAAAACTTATACGGAAACAGGTAGTTATAAATAGTTCCCTGATTAATCATTTTGTCCATAACATATATAAACATTCTTTCGTTGTCCAATTGGTAATGTCATTATTGTAATATCCCTGACCTCCCGAAGGAATTCTCGAACTGTCACCTAAATAATCTCGTTTGCTCTCATTTAACGAAGTTTAATTGAAGGTAATGCTGCATGAATATAACCGTCGAGTTAAATGTCAAAGCGGTTGACCCAAATCATTGTTAGCTCGGCGGTTAAATTGTTATTTGTTAGATCTGTTAACTGGATAGTTAGTTAAGAAGTTAGGTTAGGTTTCCATTTTTAAACGTATGGGGTGACCGGCCTTTTTTATAGAATAAGGTGAAAAACGAGCACACATTCCACTTGATGATAAGTGTATGCTGTAGCCCATAGACATCTATCATCGATTAAGAATCAAAATTCAGTGTGTTTTCTACCCTGTGAACTAAGATGGGATGCCTAGTTTCCAATAAAAAGGGTCTCCGAGTCCCTACTCTCACCATACGAAACACTGCAGCATTAAGCTGCTATTTTACGCCGGTATTCTGTGAAAGCGTGGTTTTACCCCGGTCGAGCCGACCCCTTCGTGCTACAACCATAATATAGCTTCAGCGTGGCTCTATCACGTAAAAGGTTTTACTATTTAGGCAAGTCCAGCAACAACAACAGACACTGTTACTGGCACTCATACTCTTTGATTCAGATAACTAAGTTAAAGATAGAAGTGCAATTCTAACGTGGATGGACCCTTAGACTGAAAGGCCTGTAATGTCATATCTATTATTTATCCTAGAGCCATATAGAATACAATAAAAATGGAATAATTTGTATTTAATACTGGCTGGTCCCGCCTCCTCGTTGCAACAGAAGAAATAATAGTGGAAATATCGTTTTAAATTTGGAACAGTTATTTTGTTTAATTAGGAATGATAATACATTCATTGTAGTTGACTGACATATGACTTTCAAATAAATTTGTCGGTGCGATCCACGCGCCACCTATTGTCACGTAATTGTACTGTGTGCCTGTAACCTTCGCGCAAGTGCAGGCAATACTTTTACAGTTTTAGCGCAATCCGATAAAAGGTATGGTCACGCATAAAATACAAACAAACAAATATTATTTTTTATATTTTAGACAGATTACAAGTCATTTCTATTGAAAGTAATTTTTACTTTTAAGTTCGGTAAAAAATTGTGTTCTGATAAGAACCAGCAAAAATCCCAGCGAGACGAAAGTTAATTAAATTTAAAATAAAATACAGGTTGTACATACTAATTGCAAAACTTGTTTATTAAACAACTTGGAAGCGATCATCATTCACAGCGGTTATTATTTGCTGTATATTAGTTTATATTTTAATAACTCTTTTATACTATTTTCGTTTAGTAAAATATTGAATCTTTGTAATATAAAGACCTTATATATTTTGTAGGACTTTGTTTTAATAGCGTATAAATTGCCTTAAGTACGAAATACAGACTATGGAGTTGAGAAACCTGGATTATATTAAAATACAAAAAAAATGTTATATTTACAATATATATACAAAAGATCTAAAATTTCACACACTATATTTTATTTAAGCAAATACGATAACGGAGAGACTGACTGACCTTCAACTCTTCCGCCGTCCAAACTTGTCCATGTTATCGATAAACAAATATATCGACGTATCACACGTCACTAGTGGTCAAATATTGACACGTCTAGCATATCGACTGTCGTTGAGTGGCTGGGGGGCTTTTAGGGCACGCTAAACGACAAATTGTTTTGATTTGTTTCAAGTTAAAAGAAATAAAAAAACAACATTTTTTGAATGACTTACCGTTTTTTATCCCCGATGAAAACAGAGGAGTGTTATGAGTTTTAATCTGTATCTATGTGTCTGTCTATGGCATCATAGCTCCTCAACGGATGAATTGATTTTAATTAAGTTATTTTCGTTTTAAAGGTGGTCTTAATCGGGAGTGTTTTAGCTATGCTTCAAGAAAATCTGTTCAGCTGTTTTTTTTTTTTGGGTATTTAATTTTTTTTTAATTTAAGTTATTTATATTGTTACAATTTCACTCGATTCTGAGCTATGTTTTTTATAGAATAAGGGTGCCAAACGAGCACACAATCCACCTGATGGTAAGTGGATGCTGTGGCACATAGATGCGTTGTCACGCGTGAGGACTATACGATGGAATGCCTCGTTTCCAGTAAAAAAGTATCCGGACCTCTACACTCATCATACGAAACACAGCGGTATTAAGCTGCTATTTCACGCTGGTATTCTGTGTTAGCGTAGTCCTTCCCCGGTCGAGGCGACCCATTCGTGCTACAACCGTAATATAGCTGCGGCGTGGCTCTACCACGTATAACGTATATGTTCATAAATTTCACACGTGAAGTTAGTTTAAAATCACTAAATTCGACCCGAACAGACGTTGGTTAGTTGTTACAAAAATACAGGGATATTATATTTGACTATAGTGGCGGTGTAAGAATATTCACTATCCTATTCGTCCCCTGGGTGTCATGAGAGATTACAAAGGGAAACAAAGCAAAGGTAGATTAATAAACAACTAACAAAAATGTGGTTGCCAATCCAAGCATGGCAGATATAGCAAGCATCCGTCGTATGAACACACTGATGAATAATGACGTTCAGTTCGAATTTCGGTCACGGCGGCTGCTCTCAATGATGAGTAGCCACTGTGAGTAAGCCCTGCGCAACAGGTAGGGCAGGACAGCAAACGACACGATTATAGTGCACGAGTGTGTGCACGCACAGGTGCACTCTGTACTTCCTCACTCACATAGTCCGACGGGACGGTATCCGACACGACCGGAGAGAGATCAGGCGCAGGACCAACGGCGCTACGTGCTTCTCGGGGCACGGGGCGAGATACCGCCAACTTCCTGACTCCGGGCTGCTACTAAGAATTTCTTGACAGAAAAACTGTATATAATAACTGAGACTGACCTGACCCGGGATTCGAACACCCATGATCAGTAATCACGGTTACAACTACTATACCATCGAGGCAGTCATTATAATGTTGTACACGATACACTTAGGTCGTTAAAAAGACATCAGTTTGTACTTAATTAGCGGTATAAAATATTTTCGAGAAGAAATGATCATTTAGTTATTTATTCATTCATTCATTTATCGTTCACTCATAATCAACATCATCATCATCATCATCATCATTACAGCCCTCACAAAGCACGGTCCTGAGCCATCTGCATCCTTCTTACCAGGTCGTCACTCCATCTAGTGGGGGGGGTCCCTTACACTACGCTTACCGGTACGAGGCTACCACTCGAGAACCTTTTTTCCCCATCGGTTGTCGGTTCTTCGTGCTATATGGCCGGCCCATTCAGCTTACAAATCCGTTGGGCTTCAGTAGACTCTAGTTCTACTGCGGATATCCTCATTACTAAGTTTATCACGCAGATAAATCCCGAACATAGCCCTCTCCATAGCTCGCTGAGCGATCTTGAGCGTCCTCATACGGCCAGCAGTGAAGGAACACGTCTCAGATCCGTAAGTCATCACTGGCAACACGCACTGGTTGTACAATATTGTTTTTAGTTTTTGAGGTACCTATACGTGACTTAATTTTATACTTAATTTTTTTCCGTTCACTCGCGATCTGTAATAAGCCCCTCACGTCGCGACGGTCGTTTACTTTTTAAGTTTACGAACACCACAGAAATATGAGAACGATCTAAAAAATGGATCGAGTGTTCGCCCGGGGACCGAATGACGAAATCGAATATCGAATTTTGGATATCGTAATACGCGGTGGATTTTAGAGGATTATATTTTGACGGACTGACAGTTGAACAGACGTTGTTGGAATGTTATGTTTTTGGTGACACACGCATACACACGTAATACAGGTATATACAAGCTGTATTATGGTTGTAGCAAAAATGGGTAGGCTCGACCGGAGAAGGGCCAAGCTCTCACAAAATACCAGTAAAATAGCAGCTTAATGCTGTTGTGGTTCCTATGGTGAGTGTAGAGAACCGGAGACCCTTTTTTATGAAACGAGGCATTTCACCTTAGTCCTCAAGGGTGATAACGCATCCGGATTTTGATTTTTAATCGACGATAAGATGTCTATGGGCCACAGTATCCTCTTGTAGGTGAGGAGGTCTGCCCCCTTCCAGCAAGAAGGGTCTCCTGTTCTCTATACCCACCATACAAAACACAGCAGCGTTAAGCTGCTATTTTACGCTGGTATTCTGTGAGAGCGTGGTCCTTTCCCGGTCGAGTCGACCCATTCGTGTTACAACTATACCTACAGCTAATAAAGCTGTAGCATGGCTGTACCGCGTAAAATATCTAATATATTGTATCGTTAGTCACCGTTTTCAAATTATCCCACGTCTCGACACGCTAAACTGTGAGCTGTGACCTGCATCATGCCATATCGCAAGACTATAGTAATGCCAATTACTACACGAACAATGTTAATGCCGTTTAACACTAGGGTTTTACAGAATTTCTATCACTATTTACATTTAATTGCAATAATAATAATAATAATGTCCTCCAGACCGAATTTCGGCCACGGCGGCCTGCCTCAACGGAGGCTAGCCATCGGCGCAGGACAGGATTATAGTGCCCAAGTGTATGCGCAAGCACAGGTACACTCTATTCCCTCACTCTCATGTCCCGATGGGACGGTAAACCGACACGACCGGAGAGAAATAAGGCGCAAGACCAACGGCTTTAACGGCTCTTGACACCGCCAAATTCCTGACTCCTGGCAACTACTGAGAATTTGTGGACGGAAAAACTCAATAATTAATTTTTTGGTCCGACCCGGGATTCGACCTCAGGACCTCATGATCAGCAGTCGCACTACTACATCCACTAGACCAACGAAGCAGTCAAATTTTTTTGACAAAATTTAATTGTAACAACGTAACAAAGACCACAATAGTACGTGAGGGTAAGATGGTCATGCGGCTAATATGGTCACTTTCTTATAACTCAAAAATTACAACCTCATTAGTATAGATGTCTTTGTGTTACGATAGCTCTTCAACGGTCAATCAAATAATAAGGGACGAAAAGGGCGATCCTTTATTGCCATTTTGATAGTTAACATTCTAGTAAATAGTTTAGTCGATTTTAGTATTGTGTAGTGTAGTTAGTTTTTTTAAGTTGATTTTTCGAAGTGTTCCTAATTATTGCTAAAGCTTGAATGCTATTTTTTCTAATATATTAGCTATAGTATATGAATTGGTAATTTTGTCTCTGTCCTCCGCCTAGTTTTGGTTTTATAGGGCGGCAAAGCTTAAGGACCATATTACCCTCACGTACTTTACTGCCTTAGTGTAGAGGCGTATGTTGCCTCCCCATAAATTACCTTATAAGGGTATACCCCTTTGCCATAGTAATCTCGCTTTGCAGGCAAGTTGGCAACCATAATTCTTTTTCGGACGCTGCTTCTCATCTTCCTGTTCCAGATTCACTCTGTCGCCTCTTACGACTTCCACAGGATGATATGAGGTAGTGGATATTTTTACACCACCACTACATGGCTTCACTTTTTTATTAAAATTATTTTGAATAAAATCCGTACCAATAGTTGTACGGATTTAATCGCGTTTAATTTAGTTATTTTTACTTATTTATAATTCCCGACGTTTCCGGTGCTCTACAGCAACCATGGTCATGGGGCGGGGACTGAGATGTTTGACGTCCCAATGTATATATAGCCCGGCTACCTTCAGTTATTGCATATGAATATTTAGTCCGATATACGTGGAAAGATCTTACAATATCTTGAAGTCTTGCGAAACGTCGCGAATTGATAATAAGTTAATATTTTTTTAAGCTATTGCATAGCTTCTATCACGGGCCTTGAGCGCGGGGATCGAATCCAGAAATTCCGTAACGAAGAAAACCTCACGCTCCCCACTCCGACGGGCACGGAGGTGTGGCGTTGAAAGCCGTGCATCGTCCGTCGTTTCAGTTCGGCAGACTTCGGCACTCGGCAGACTTCGGCACGGTGTTTGTGTGCGTGCGACTAGACGTATGCGTGTACACTAGCTGCTAACTCAATGATAAAAATTCCTGAATAACCTACATGTATTGTAAGATATTAAAAATATTTTAAACAATATTAACTTCTCATTTATTCAATAAGAGAAAAAAATTGTTTTCTTATCGGTCACCACGCTCAAAAAGTGTAACTTGATTTAATATCAAAGACTTAACTGCATAAATAAAATAAATAAATAATTATAATTGCATAAGTTGATAAAAAATGGTATGCAATAGCTTTACCGCGGCAGTCACCGAGTGCCACACGTATTTTTATTAAATTATTATATTGAATAAATAGTTTATTCAATGTGTAGTCTTGCGTGTAGCCGGCGTTCATCGATTTATTAGACGCTGTCACGTCAAAAGTATAAAATGTGTATGAAAACTAAAGAACACAGCAATGAAACATTGTTTTGTGTATATACATGCACCTGAAACCGAAAAACATTGTTAAATCGTATTTTTTTATGATGATGATACTAGCGACATAAGATTATTTAGCCCTTGAAACCTTCGCAGTCCATTAAAAGCGTTCCTTGCCCTAGTGTTGTTCACAGATATTTTTGTGTCAGCCAACAGACAGACGTAATAATGGCTGACGGTTAAAATTAATATCTGATTCAACTGCGAGATAGTGGGATGTGATAAATAAGGCAATTATTCCAAGCAATCTTGTAAGGCCGGGTACATACTTACGACTGCCATAGTTGGGGACGAAAAATTCTCTAATGGTAGACTTGAATAGGTAAATCGGTGAATTCCATCTCTAGAGATATCACCAATTACTATCAGGTTACTGTTAAGCACCTGTTTATAAAAAGTTTGATAACGTTCGATTTTATTGCGTATACATAAATAAATTAGTATGTAGTTATAAGTCATATTTTATTTTTAATTTATAGAATAAGGATGACGAACGAGCACACAGTCCACCCGATGGTAAGTGGATGCTGTGGCCTATAGACATCTAGGTACATCTATCCTCCATCACGGATCAAAATGCAGACGCGTTGTCACTCGTGAGGACTAAGATGGATTGCCTCGTTTTTAGTAAAAGAGGTCACTACATTCACTATACGAAAGACAGCAGTATTAAGCTGTTATTTTACGCTGGTATTCTGTTAGAGCGTGGTCCTTCCCCGGTCGAGCCGACCCATTCGTGCTACAACTATACTACTAATATAGCTGCAGCATGGCTTTATCACGTTCTTGAATGGTAGGCCCGAACATGTAAAACTAATGCAGCGTGACATTATAATCAATATGTCTGTGCCATACCTATAAGTGAGTCATTTTCTATAAGTGAGTCGTTTAAGCTTTTATTAAAAAAAATTATATTCAGATATATACAGCACAAACTGTAACACCCTGTTTCATCCTCTCAGGCGTAGTAGATCAGAATAGATCAGCGTAGTGCCAATGCTGATCGTGAGGTCCTGGGTTCGAATCCTGGGTTGTACCAAAATAACTTAGTTATTGAGCTTTCCATCAAGAAATTCTCGGTAGCTCTACTCGGAGTCAGGAAGTTGGCGGTGTCTCACCACGTGCCTCGGAAAGCACGTAAAGCCGTTGGTCCTGTGCCTGATTTCTCTCCGGTCGTGTCGGTTTACCGTCCCACCGCACTATGGGAGTGAGGCAATAGAGAGTGCACCTGTGTTTGCGCATACACTCGTGCACTATAATCCTGTCCTGCGCCGATGGCTAGGCACAAGACTTACTATTAACGAGGCATTCTTAGTTTTGAGGTGACAACGCGCCTCCATTTTGATACCTAAAATGGAGCTGTCTACTGGCTAGAACATTCACTTACCATCAGGTGAACTGTGTGTCTTAAGTCACACTTACTTTTATAGAAAATAATATTTCAAAATATAGAATAAGATACGTATTTTGAATGCGGGAGTTCTCAAAGAGCCTTTCATATTTTAAGCCAGTGTCGTGCCTGCATCTTCTTTTGTGTTGATCGTCTGCCATTGAGAAAGCCTAATGTGTGGTTCACGGCGTACAATCGGTATGTAGTCGGCTGTCCTTTGAAAATAAGTGATATATAATAAACCTGACTCTTTCAACTTTTGTTTCCTTCTAGGGGAAGACTACCTAGTACAGTCAAAGACATAACTGTGCATACATCCTAAAATCTTATAAAATTTTACATTCAACGTTTCATGTAAATGGGAATACTTAGAATTCTTAAAATTTTCTAAGTATTTTTGATTAAAAATGAGTACACAATCAACCTGATGGATGCTGTGGTCCATTGACACCTATATACCCATCCATCCATCCCGTAATGGAAAAAATCTAAAACAAAACTTAAATAATCATACAGCCCTAATCCTCATGGTATAGTGTCAAGAACACTGGCTGTTCACACACGAACACTACACACTAACCTAGTGCAACGAACATAGTACATCGGATTGGATGCAGCGAGTCCGCAGACGGACGCGCCGCGCACCACTCCACACCGCGTTCACACCGTACACCCGCGTCCCTGGGCGGTTCTCACCGCCCAGAACATCGAACGATACCAGTTAGCCGTCAGAGCTGGGGCCCGCAAACCCCGGTTCGGACAGCCGTTAAACAACTCATCTACGAGGACTTTCAACTGACGTAGGCGAGCATCATTACGCAAGTAACGATGCAGATCGACAAAGACATTTTGAATGGACAAAGACATTTTTAAATTTGATTTTAAGCCCTGAGAGCGGTGAAGGTGTAAGAGCCGTATACGTTAACGGCACCAACATCATCGAAACCAGTCACTGGCTGCGTTTCCTCGTTGAATGGCAATACTTCAAGCGAGAAAATAACTAAGCCTTTTATTACCAGCAGCAATTCCACCGCACGTGGACGTGAAAGGAAAATAGTCAAATTCACGGATAACTGCTTCTGCCTCATAATACTAGTATAGATTGGTCGTAGTGATTATCAGAATTATATTAAAGTACCTGGATGACCAACCTTTGCTCGGTATTTTTTTTTTGGAAATCGTGTGTTTTGGAAATTATATTTGGATACAAATTACATACTGATGAAACATGAATAATATTTTTTGATGTTATTGACATAATACAAAAAACTGAACTGGTTATTTGGTAAAAAAATCATGAGTGCAATTAGTTTAATTTAAATTTTCGTATTTTTAAAAAATACTAAAAAAGGGCCCGAAATAATAGATTTTCTCACAAAAGAAGGGAACTTGAAAAAAAAGGAAAAAAAGTCGGACCAAAGTCCGGAAAAAAAAGTCGGACCAAAGTCCTAAAGACCTAGTCGGGAAGCGAACCAGGGCACTACCGTTTCGCGACCGCTCGATATCCACTTGAGCTATTACAATCATTAACATAATGTCAAAATTTACCTTCTTATATTGTAGCAGTTTTTCATTGCCTGAAAACACGGACAAAATGACATTTTCCAAAAATGAATCCTAGCTAGATCGATTTATTGCCCCCAAAACCCTCTGGACACTAATTACTCGTTTAAAGGTATAAAATAAGAAGTAGACAAACGTCTATTTGCGTAATATCAATCACAAACGTATTGTTCATAGATCACAATTCACAGGTTATAAGGGTTCTGTCAATCACTCATTTGTTCCGGATCGTTGAAAAAATATGATTGCAATCATCAATATTTTAGGTGACCCGGGTCAAATGACCAAATCGTTCACGATTGGCACATGTCTATTTTGTCACCATTATTCTATAAAAAAATTGCAAGACGCCTGTCTGACGCCAGCTTATGTGACCCGACGTGAAATGGGTCAGGTATAGTGGAGTAAATAAGTATTATCTGACACGCACCGAAACAGTACGGTGAGGCTTCAGCAGCCTAACCCTTTAGCCGTCGGAGGTGATTAGCGCAATGTAAGGAGATTTTCAAACAGAACAAGCTTAGGTACAATCGACCCCAATGCGAAAACACTTATCAATTATCGTTTACAATGTAATGTAAGCCTTTTGCCGGGAATATTGTAGGATTTTAAAAAAAAGAAGTGAGGGTGACAAAGAATTATTGAATTCGACGTGGTAAAGAATTACCTCTGAACAAAAATTACATTTTTGGTTAATGATTTCTTAAATTTACGTGAACATTGAATAAAACTATATTTACGGGTTTTATCGCGTTTAATTACTACTTTAACTTATTTTTAAATTCCCGACGTTTCGGGTCCTTTACAGCACCCGTGGTCACGGCGGGGACTGAGATGTTTGACGTCCCAATGTCATAGTTAAACCTTCAGTTTTTTAATATTAATTTCGGTCCGATCTACGCAGAACAAGCTTAAAGTATCATGAAGTCTTGCAGTGGTATGCTTGGGTTTGGGTTTAATTTGGTTAATTATAGGATCCCAACCAGATGGCAGCACCCATCCACCTTCTCTATTGAAATTAGGATGTTTTTTAATTTCAATAGCCTCGCGTATCATCCATGGCAGGAATCGGTGTGCTTTTGCGAGAATTTGTGGTTTATCAATGATGTATGGTGGGGACGAATTTGAACATCTTCAAAAAGTCGGGAAGTCTGCAGTTTGTGTTTAATAGAATAAGGGTGATAAACGGGCTCAGTCTTATTATCATCATCATTACAGCCCTTCAAAAGTCCACTGCTGAACGTAGGCCTCCCCCAAGGAATGCCAAGCATGGTCCTGAGCCACGTCAGCATGTCTTACCAGGTCATCACTCCATCTAATAGGGGGGCCTGTCTATACTTCGCCTTCCAATACGAGGCTGCCACTGGAGCACACAGTCTACCCGATGGTAAGTGAACACTGTGACGGCCTGCCAGAGGAAAGGACGTATGGTGGATCGCCGTACCAACACTCCTCTTATCCTGTGACTCCATTTCAGCTGTGACGGTCAAATGTATAACAATTAATTTAAAATAAATATTTTGAATTTATTTCTAGTCCACCTTCTACCCTGATCCATTCATACAATATTTACATATATAACGCTTAACATGTACAGGTTTATTTTGCAATAACCGACCAAATTTGCAAAGTAAGTTCAGAATAAGTAATATAGGCAAATGGTAAAGAAAAATAAATAAAATAAAATATAACGTTCAGTCCTTTTTATCCTTAAAATTCAAAATGCGTCGTAATCCAATATTTTAACTAAGTTTACTGCGCACGCACATTCGTAATGGTCGACCGGTAGGCAAAAACATTATGAATTTAAAACTGAATCGCACTAGCGCGCGTACGCGTAGTATTTGTCTATAAATCACATTCAATTTAGGATAATTTCAAAAAGTAAGAATCTTATTTACTCGTATTTTCAAAATCTGCAACAAAGGTATATCATTATTTATATATTTGAACTTAAGTTTAAAATTTGGCTACTCTTTGAAAAATAACCCTGTGCAATCCGTAACGTATCGTAAGTACTCACAGAACACTTAATATAGCGGAAATTAGGTGTTCTGTGTAAGTACTGGATGACCTTTTTTACCGTCTGACAAAATAGGGTATAACATGTGAACAGAGTAGAAGCCTATGGCACTAATATTTAACAAAAAATAAAAACAAAAATTTTGAATTAAATGTTTGAAAAAAAAAATATGTTCAGAACAATTAATTTGCCCTTTGCCCTTGCGCTTGTGACCTTGCGAAATGACAAGGTCAAAGAAGCCTACTGAATTCATTGTTTTATTGCCGTTCATAAAATAGGGTGGATATGATTTGAATTTCGATAGATTTTAATTAATTAATTAATTAAATTAATTTTTTTTAAAATACCCGTGCCATAGGCCTCTTGTCCGTTTACATGTTACAACCTATTTTTTTAGACGGTAATAAAGATCATCCAGTGTTATGCGTGTGTACAGTGTGTAATAAAGTCGGATATTTAACCGGGTGCTTTAAAGAAACAGAAACGAGATAAGATATGATGTTGGCGAACGCATACAAAACGGTTGTGTTAGTTTGTTTGTGAATTATGTCGTTACGGTCACGAGCTGCAAGTTTACTTTGCAAAGTAATTGTAAAGTGCGTGTGATTCATGTTTTTTGTACACGATTTTTTTTACTTATATCCCGAAATGTAAGCGGTTTATATAATAGGCATATGAAAGTCCAAAAATTACTGAACAAATGTTTCATATATTGCCTCATAGGGGAGATTTTGCCATAATTGCCACGCTTGGCAAGCGGGTTGGCAACCGCCGTTTTTTATTAATTTGAATTGTTATCAGGAAAATGCTGCTGCTCATGTTTCAGATTTCCCCTGTCGCCTACCGATGTGGGGTAGTGCGTATTCTTACACAGGTACTACATGGTGATGCGGTTATCCATTTAAATTTAACATTTAGTTTCCAGCATTGCTCTACCACGTAAAATGGTGAGTGTAGAGAACCGGAGACCCTTTTACTGGAAATGAGGCATTCCATCTTAGTCCTCAGGGGTGACAACGTATCTGCGTTTTGATTCTTAATCGACGATGGATGGAGGTGTCTATGAGCATCTCGTTTGTCACTCTTACTTATTTTTAAAAAATCATATAATTCCTAATACGTGAACTTGGCGTGTAAATCATTTCGCAGCGTCATGCTTATTAATTATCATATATAACTAACTGGCTGTGGAATTCGATGTTATCGTTGAAACGGTGAAATATTGGTCTAATGACTCTTCGCAGTTAAATATTAATTCATTGCCTAACCTATTAGCGGTATCTCATTTGAAATTCATTTTCTTTTGAACATCGTATAAATCAATAATGTTCGGGTAATAAAGATGACGAAAAGATACGAATACTTAGAAAGATCTAATACAAATGATACCGCTTACATAGTTCCGTGGTGTCATTTATTACAGCAGCAATTAGCTGAAATAATTAATAGGGGCCTAATTTAACTTCACACAAATTCTTTTAAGATTTCCTATTTTTCGTTATTTTTATCTAAATCAAAGTTTTCTTTTTTCTTTCTTTTTAAAAGTCTAAGAATTGAAATATTTTGGTACTACGGCTACATATACCAACAATAGGGAAGAAGAAATAGATATGTATATATGTATGAATAGGTAAAATGTTTAACAGCACTCTATATTTTAATGCTCAAACATGTAATCGAAAGAGTCAAGTTCAGAGCCTACACAACGGTTATTGGACCGTTTTTAGCTAGTTGAAGGTTTCAACATTTACGACAAAAGAAGAAAATAATTTCTTAGTAGCGAAGATCAAGATATAATGAAAAGTTCTTGGACATATTCAGAATCAAAATGGAAGATAAAAGGACAAGGAAATTAAAGATGTTATAAACTAATTAGCTAAGATCCGTGTTAAAGAATAAAAATAATGTGTCTTATCCCTTCGATCGTCGCACTATCCCGTCACCACTACACACTACTACTCTAAGAAAGACATACCGCCGTCGATATTACGACACGTGTTTCGCTTCTTAACAAGGTATCACCATCAGGAGAATTAAACTTTGACCACTAAGACTCTTAGCTAGCTATCTGGAAAGTTTAATATACAGACATCTAAAATTGTCGCCGTGTACAGCTAAAAGAGAACTGCATTATTAACATCTTTAGTAAACAATGTAATTTGTTGTATTATTTGGTTTATTGTAACTATAATTAAACAGTAACAAATATAGATGTGGATACCAATCAGTCTGCCATTTATTTCTCGTTTGATGATTAATTGTAGACACATCTTTTTGTTTTAATAACCACAAAATCGATTTAATCGACAAATTGAAATTGGTTTGGAACGACATGATCATTTATTTTCGAGATATGCAAACCAAAAGGTTTACTGATTATATTTATAGCGTATTTTTAAAGACAGTAGAAACGACTCTATGAATTTATATATGATATCAGTCCTATTCCAACAATTTTCAAAAGGATACTTAATTAAAACAAATTAACAACACACAAAAAACTTGCTATCTCAACATATGCTTTCACACGTGCATTAATACATCATCACAAACGTAACTAATATAGATAATAATCTAAAATACCTTCCCAAATTAGAAATATCTTATAATATATAATTAATAGAGTACCGGTCTTGGAGCGTTCCCCGGTGAACCCACCAATATGTCAAGGGACGTAGCCCTTATTAATTTATGTGGTTGAAAGATAAAACGTGCGCCGTAAATCTGAACTAAATAGTTCCATACGATGTACCTGTCTAATAAATTAAGATTATAATTTTTGATAAATCTCGTGATCAATTTTGTCGGAAGGCGCCTTTGGTTTTTCGAGCCGGCATTATATTCTTTCCTTTGTTTTTGATTTTTTTTATTAGGATTGAATAAACTTGTGGCATTCCCTTTACGTCATCCACGAGATAATATGGGGTAGTGAATATTGTTTCACCACCACTACACGGTAAAGCGAATCATCCCGTGGGTGTTGTAAGAGGCGACAGAGGGAAACAAATCAGAAAATGGGCGTGAATCTTCCTAATAACGACTATAAATAAAAATACTGTGGTTGCCAACCCGCTTGCCAAACGTGGCAACTATCCTATATGAGGTGTTCAGCAGTGGACTTGTGAAGTGAATGAATGAAGTAATGATGATGATGAATACATTAAATGATATGTATCCGTTTTGTTTCGATTGAATCGGGTGACAAACGAGCACAGAGTCCACCTGATAGTAATTGGTTTCTGTGGTCCATAGACATCTACATCTATCCTCAATTACGAATCAAGATGCAAATGTAATGCATGTAGATGATGTCTAAGATGGAATGCCTCTTTTCTAGTAGAAATGGTCTCCTGTTCTCTACATTCACCATACGAAATACAGCAGCATTAAGCTACTATTTTACGCTTGTATTCTGTGAGAGCGTGATCCTTCACCGGTCTAGACGACCCATTCCTGCTACAGCTATACTACTAATATAACTGCAGCATGGCTCTACCATGTAAAAGAAAACGCTGCTGCCCATCTCTTGATTTGTTTCTCTCTGTCGCATCTTACGACAACCACGAGATGATATGGGCTAGTGGATATTCTTACACCGTCACTGCGCGATAAAATAAACGTTAAATGAATTTAAAACAAAAACATTGTGCTCCGAAATTAGTTCAGAAAACAAAGTCACATAATTATATCCTCATTCCGAACGTTTAAAATGACATAAGTCAAGCGGACGCACAAACGGACGGACCGCGCGACGTGCAACATTAACTGTGGAGTTATTTATGAGCCGCGGACACGGGACGCGTCCGACCTGTGGACGATTATTGAAATAAAAAAAAATACTTGTGGCACTCGGTGACTGCCGCGGTAAAGCTATTGCATAGCATTTTTTTATCAACTTATGCAATTATAATTATTTATTTATGTTATTTATGCAGTTAAGTCTTTGATATTAAATCAAGTTACACTTTTTGAGTGAGGTGACCGATAAGAAAACAATTTTTTTTCTCTTATTGAATAAATGAGAAGTTAATATTGTTTAAAATATTTTTAATATCTTACAATACATGTAGGTTATTCAGGAATTTTTATCATTGAGTTAGCAGGCATATATATCTATCATCGATTACGAATAAAAATGCAGATGCGTTGTCATCCGTGAGGACTTAGGTGGAATGCCTCGATTTCCAGTAAAAAGGGTCTCCGGTTCTCTACACTCGCCATACGAAACACAGCAGCATTAAGCTACTATTAGACGCTGGTATTCTGTGAGAGCGTGGTCCTTCCCCGGTCGAGCCGACCCATTCGTGCTACAACTATACTACAAATATAACTGCAGCATGGCTCTACCACGTAAAAAACTTCAGTATATTTTGCGCCTGAGGTAGCCAGGCTTAACTATGACATTGGAACGTCGAACACATCAGGCCTCCCTGTCACCATGGGTGCTGTAAAATGCTCAAAACGTTGGGAATATAAAATAAGGTAATAAACGCGATGAAGTCCGTAAAAAACTTGTTTTATTTAAATGTGTAGTGTTCGCGTAACCATAAGAAATCATTATTAAAACATTTTACTATTCGAATCGAATAATCTCACACAAATTTATCCCTTACTGCGGAATTATAAGAGCTATTATCACGTGCTTTTACCACTAAATCCTTGCAAGTGGGATGCACCCCAAGCCTCAAGGCATCTGTTTCCGGAAACGCTAGTGAAGCGGTAGTGCGCGGTCATTAGGATGTCATTAACCGCCGCAAGGTGGCAGCACTCACTACAAGTGCCTCTCAGAATAGGTACCCACATTATCCACGTACAGTTTTGTAAGTGTGAAATAAAAGTCGTGTCTACTAGACATGCGTCCCTGGTTCGTTTCCAGGAATTAAAACCTAATTAAACTTTGATCAAATAGTAATTGACCTTGTAATGGCGGTTTAAGAATACCCTCTACCCAGGCGGCAAAGTCCCATATATGCCGGTTTGTCCTGATGCCCCACCGTGGGTGGCATCATCTTCCTGATAACAACTTAAAACCGCTTGCCAAACCGCTTGTCAAGCGACGCAGCTACGGCAAATATAATTACTATGTGTGGTAGGGGAGGCCTCTGTGGGACGTTTATTTAACTCCGCTGCCATATTAAGGGGATCACTCACCAGATGAAATGCAGAAGCAAAGCTTCTACTTCACACTGGTCTTCTGTGAGGTCGTGGTACCACCCCGGTTCGAGCCGGCCCATACGTGCAACAGCAAAAGCTGCTGGATCGATTTTTACGGGACATCCACTGGCAGATAGCTGATAATATAAGGAGTAACTTAGGCTACTTTTAACTTTGGGGCAAATAATTAAAATCCTAAATTATACGCAGACGACGTCGCGTGGAAGAGCTAGTATAAAATAATATAATAAACGCGATAAAATCTGTAAAAACTAGTTTCATTTTTAAATGTATAGTGGTAGTGAACGCGTAAACATAAGAAATCAATTTGACACTGGTTGGAAATAAAAAATAAAATTTTTTTTAGACGTATTTAAAAAAAATAAGTTACACTTATTAAACAAATAAGTACTGTTTTTATTTAAATAAAAACAATTTGAAAAAAGGTTCAATTAACATTTTTTTCGAACGTAAAACATTAAAATCAACCTTTAAAAAATGTTTTTCTGAACCTTGGGTTTAAAAAATATTATAGAAATAGTTTTTCCTTTTTTATTTTTTTATTGCGGCTTTATGTATACAAGCAATATAAAGCCATAAACATTTTAAAAAGGACCATTTATAACTTTTTAATTATAAATATACACCTGCCAGTTCTGGTATCTCCAGGTATCTGTGTCATTTTATTGAATTTAATTACCTACTCCTTTAGAAATTAGTTTTTAACATTTTTTTATATGAGAGGGGACAGACGAGCATGCGGCTTACCTAATTGTAAGTGGTAATTTTACGAAAATTCTCTGCAAGTAACTCTTTTTCATAAAATATTTACATTTTAATATATTTTATAGTTTATGTAGGACCTCTTTTGCCAGGATGGGGACCTCTTTAACCTCTTAAATTCTGCTGCCGCCCTGATATTTCTGCACCCACAGCTGTGTGCTAGTATCTATATACCAGGGGTCTGGTATCTATATATAATCTATATATAGGGTAAATAAACATTAATTTACAGACATGTTTACATGGTAGAGCTACGCTGCCACTATGTTATGGTTGTAGCACGATTGGATCGGCTTGACCGAGGTAGGACCACGCTCTCACAGAATACCAGCGTAAAATAGCAGCTTAATACTGCTGTGTTTTGTATGGTAAGTGTAGAGAACCGGAGACCCTTTTTAACTGAAACGTGGCGTTCCATTTTAGTCCTCAAGGGCGACAACGCATCTGCATTTTGATACTTGATTTAGGATAAGATAGATGTAGATGTTTATGGGCCACAGCATCCACTTACCATCAGGTGGGCTGTGTGTTTGTTTGTCATACATATTCTATAAAAAATCAATATCATGAGAGAGGGTATCGTAACTTTAATAAACCACAGATAAACTACTAATTTCTACGTAAGTGAAAGCCAGTCTCTCCGCTTCGCGTTAGAGTTATGCATTATTAAACTATATTTAATTCAATGATTATATATTAAGATGTTACTAAAACGGAGATGGGCATTGCGTGCAGTCAGTACGCTCTGTTACCAATCACCGCGTGGGTGGATGTTGGTCGGACATGTTCATTTAAGGGTTAGCTATATCACGACGCCTTTCTAAACCTATATATACCGTTGTGAAATGCCTTGTTTCCAGTAAAGAGGGTCTCCGGTTCTCTACACTCCCCATACGAAACACAGCAGCATTAAGCTGCAATTTATGCTGGTATTCTATTATAATAAGTTACCTGTTCTTATTAAAGATATAATATAGCTGCAGCGTGGCTCTACCACGATAAAATCACTTAAAGTAACTTTACTTTGTATAAACCAACTTCACCGCAAAGCACGTGGTGAATTAACACTAAAAATACGTGTGGCACACGGTGACTGCCGCGGTAAAGCTATTGCATAGCATTTTTTATCAACTTATGCAATTATAATTATTTATTTATTTTATTTATGCAGTTAAGTCTTTGATATTAAATCAAGTTACACTTTTTGAGCGTGGTGACCGATAAGAAAACAATTTTTTTTCTCTTATTGAATAAATGAGAAGTTAATATTGTTTAGAATATTTTTAATATCTTACAATACATGTAGGTTATTCAGGAATTTTTATCATTGAGTTAGCAGCTAGTGTACACGCAAACGTCTAATCGCACGTACACAAACACCGTGCCGAAGTCTGCCGAACTGAAACGGCGTTAGACGATGCATGGCTTTCAACGCCACACCTCCGTGCCCGTCGGAGTGGGGAGCGTGAGGTTTTTTTCGTTACGGAATTTCTGGATTCGGTCCCCGCGCTCAAGGCCCGCGATAGAAGTTATGCAATAGCTTAAAAATGCAATTGACAATTTTATTGGTTCCGGCGGGGATCGAATCTAAGTGTTTTGTTTATTCTGAAATTTACAGTGAGCACCTAGTCTCAAGTTAACACAGTTCTACATAATTAATAGCAATAAAATCAGTGAAAGTTTTATTTTCTACTAGATGATTTTTTTTGCTGTCTGGAAAAAAATACAGTGTAACAGGTGAACGGAATAAAAGCTTTGGGACTGTTATTTACAATGTAAACCACTTATAACTTTTTTATGACCGATTTAAATGAACTAAAAGTATTTCCAAAGTGTTTTATCAAACTTAGATTTTCTATGAATTTTAACAAATTCGATTTTATTTTAAAAAACAGTTTTTTGGAATAACTTTTAAACGGCTTTACCGATCGATTTCAAAACTAATCAGCTTTTAACCTTGAAAAACCACATCGATCACCGCTGTTGCGGTCAAAATCGGTTGATTCGTTCATGAGATTTCGTTAACGAAAATTTTTAAAATATTTTTTTTTATTACTCTGATATTTCATATTCAACGTCATAATTTGGTGAAATTTGGTGCGCTTTGCATTTGACATTAGCGGGAAGTTCCAAGGATGGCCTGCAGGGTCAACCAATTTTTTTAAATGAAATTTTTGTCATAATATCATGCAATAACACTGTAAGCTTAATCGAAGCCAGTTCATTTAATATTACATATAGACAATTTAATTTTTACCGACTTCAAAAAAGATGAGCTATTTAATTCGACTATTTTTTTAAGTGTGTTACCTCAGAATTTTTCTCTGTGTGGACTAATTTTGATGAATGGTGATAATGTAAGGGAGAATACTTTGAAAATTATTACCTAAATTTACATTCGTTTACATATAAATTTTTTCTGAAGTTCTGAAAGTTTAAGTTCCACGTAGAAAGTTAAATATTCCACGTAGAAGACGTTTATCAATTTGATATTTTAACATACTTGTTAAAAGGGGAAAGAGGAGAGACTCGGCATTTTAACCGACTTCAAAAAGGAGGTCTCAATTCGACTATTATATGTTTTTTTATGTGTGAACCGATTTTAATGATTCTTTTTTGAAAGCTGGTGCTTTCCATGTGGTCCCGTATAAATTTAATCAATATCTCACGAGTAGTTTTTGAGTTATCTTTAATAATGCGTATAATGTTCTCGCTTTAATGATGATGTTATTATTTTATTTATATTTTATTCATTTTTTTTAATTTATCCACTTGTATTAAAATGTATGTATGTAGCTTCTCCTTAACGAGGCAGGAGTAAACTCCTTGTCTCGAATTTGTTTATTGCCGTGTTCCATGTCACGTCCGACCGAGTGGGCCACACAGACTCTTTCTTATAATAAAACAATTAATCGTATCTTTACAGTCTTGTTGCGGCGAAATTACTTGTGTTTATTGCAAATATTTCATTTATGAACAACAGCTAAATTTACATTTAGAATTTATATCATTACATACTGTATATTTATATGTCGTCTGATGCAGTCGTTAGCACATTAATAAATAGGTTTTTTATAGAATAAGAGTGACCAACGAGCACACAGTCCACCTGATGATAAGTGGATGCTGTGGCCCATAGCCATCTACATTTATCCTCGATTAAGAATCAAAACGCAGATTCCTTCTCACCCCAGGACTAAGATGGAATGTCTCGTTTCCAGTTAAAAAGGATTTCCGGATCTCTACACTCAACATACGAAACACAGCAGCATTAAGCTGCTATTTTACGCTGGTATACTGTGAGAGCGCGGTCCTTTTCCGGTCGAGCCGACCCATTTGTGCTACAACCATAATATAGCTGCAGCGTGGCTCTACCACGTATACAATATTTTAAATAGATTGGTGGATTTTTAGTGGGCTTAATCGTGTAGTGATGGTGTAAGAATACCCACTACCCCATTTCGTCCCGTGTGTGTCGTAAGAGGCGACAGAGGGAGACAGGCGGGAGATGGGCAGCAGCATCTTCCTAATAACTACTCGAAATAGTAAAAAACTGCGGTTGCCAACCCGCTTGCCAAGCGTGTCAACTATAGTAAAATCCCCCCCCCCATGAGGCATCCTATAGGGAAGGCCTATGTTCAGCAGTGGACTTTTATAGACTGTAATGGATGGTTGTATAGAAGATAATCTACCAGGAGCACATGACTCACTGAGAGGTGAAATTATTCAATCAACAGTACAAGTCAACAATCTATGGGGAAGGCCTATGTTCAGCAGTGGACTTTTATAGACTGTAATGGATGGTTGTATAGAAGATAATCTACCAGGAGCACATGACCCACTGAGAGGTGAAATTATTAAATCAACAGTAATATCTATGGGGAGGCCTATGTTCAGCAGTGGACTTTTATAGACTGTAATGGATGGTTGTATAGAAGATAATCTACCACGAGCACATGACCCACTGATGACACCACACGACATGAGACCTCGGAAGCGTCCGCTCCTGTTTTCTCTCCGTGAGTTGAATAATCTGATGAACTTCGAAATTAAATGTCCGATTCGAATGAATTTAAAAGTATTTTACTGATATATAAATACCCTCGATAGTGAAACTATTTCTTTGAATAAGAATTAATACTACGATACGAATTCAACTTTCGTTTCTACCGGCGATCTGATTAAATTTTAGAACACAAAATCTACTATTATGACTTAATTATGATGGTTAGATACATTTCCTCACGGGCATTTTTATATGTGATAATGAGTACTTTAGTAGTGTAGTATATGTTTTTATGTATCATCAATAGTTTTTTCAGCGCAGTGATTTCTTGTATTTACGCGATCACTACACATTAATTAAAACGGTCCCACGTGACCACGGGTTAAACGCGATAAAATCCGTAAAAGTAGTTTTAATGAATGAATTTTAGCAAAGCAAAATTTTGCTACTTTGGGTTACAAATTGCAATTTTCTTAGGGATTTCTATATAAAATTTTATATTCTATAAAAAAATAAATTATAGCCTATGTTACTTTCTGATAATTTAGCTTTCTAATGGTGAAAAAATGGTTAAAATCGGTCCAGTAGTTTCGGAGCTTATTCGGTACAAACAAACAAATCTTTCCTCTTTGCAATAATGATATATATAGTACATATAATAATCAATTACTATGTCCGTCAGTTTTGCTCAAAACTCAAAAACGGCTCGCCAGATTTTGATAATTTCTTTTTGTGTGTTGAATGGGTTAGTTTAGCTTCAGATTGGGACCCGGTAGGTGGCACTGTATGAACGAAATACCTTTGACTCACTTAGCTTTCATCATGATTAGTAAGTCTGAGACAGTATCTATATGTTAGCACCCTAGCGGAATACAAGGTAAATATTGTCTTGGATAGGTAATAGTAATTTTTTCCTATATGCTCATCCATAAAATGATGTAAGCTAAACATTAAGATTAATTAAAGAAGTCTTTTAATCTTAAATCACGAGATCTCCAAAACAATATGCCAGATTGATTTGAAATTACTAAGAAAGGATTTCGGACAACCCCTGAGGGGTGAAATAGGGTGTTATAGCTTGTCAGTCTATATTAAAGTCATCATTCATTCAACCTTTTTAAGATTTAGACACCTATAGACAGATACTTCCGCTCTTTGTCTACGATTCCCTTGAGAACCAACCAAAGCAAATTAACACTCGTTTGTTAATCAAATTAACATGTTGTTACTGTTTATCTATGCAAACATGTCTCAACAAGAGTCACACAAACGTGCAGTGTTACAACACTCACTCACACACATGTGTTTTCAGGTTAACTAAACGCGGAATTTTCTTTTTTTTTTTTAAACCTTTGTTTGTTTAAAGCCGTGGTAGCTCAGATGGTTAGCGCTCGCTATAAAGTGACATTACACGAGCAACCCGGGTTCGATCCCCGCTGGCACCAATTTAATTATTAATTGCAATTTTCAGTGCAGTCTGATTTAGCACATGCTCGGCGGTGAAGAAAAACATTGTGAGGAATTCTAAATCAGTTGGTCTTTAAGTTCATATGTCACCACAATTTTGTAGAAAATTATATACGTGGTAGAGCCGTACTGCAACTATATTATAGTTGTAGCACGAATGGGTCGGCTTGACCGGGGAAGGACCACGATCTCACAGAATATCAGTGTAAAATAGTAGCTTAGTGCTGCTGTGTTTTGTATGGTGAGTGTAGAGAACCGGAGACCTGGTTTACTGGAAACGAGGCATTCCTTTGTCCTCAGAGGTGACAACGCATCCGCATATCCTATACCTTTAAACGAGCAATTCTCCATCTCTCTCTTATATATATATATATATATTAGAAAATGTCTTTTTGTCCGTGTTTTTAGGCAATGAAAAACTGCTACAATATCGTTAGAATAAGAAGGTAAATTTTAACAGTTTATTAATGATTACAAATAGCTTAATTGGTATATTGGGCGGTCACAAAATCGGAATACCATGGTTCGAGCCCGGACCAACCGACCGACTTTTTTTAATTTTTTTTTTCAAGTTTCTTTCTTTTTTGAGAAAATCTATATTTTTCGAGCCCTTTTTTAGTATTTTTTAAAAACACGAAAATTGATGAGTGCAATTAAACTAATTGCACTCATGATTTTTTATTCAAATAACCAGTTCAGTTTTTTCTATTATGTCGCTAAGATCAAAAAATATTATTCGTATTTTATCCGAAATTTAAAAAAAAAACCGAGCGAAAAATACCGAGCAAAGCTCGGTCAACCGGGTACTAAGTTCTTAATCGAGGATAAATGTACATGTCTACTGGCCACAGCATCCGCTTACCATAAGTAGCACGTTGTACTCGTTTATCACTATATTCTATAAATCACAACGCGTCAAAATTCAGGATAACATCCTCACCATCCGAACACTTGGCGGTCCACTACTGTGCGTTTTACTAGGAGTTTTCTTCCTCGTACAACCTCTCTGTGGATATGTTATGTTTGTTGTGTTATGTTTACCACCGGCGATTATTCCGGACCGATATGACTTAGGGACTTTCAAGAAAAGAGCTTAATCCTTACTAAAAGGCCGGCAACGCACCTGCAATCCCCTGGTGTTGCGGTTGATCATTGGCGGCGGTAGTCACTTAACATCAGGTGAGCCGCATGCTCGTTTGTCCCCTCTTCTATATAAAAAATAGCAGTTTGATGCTGCTGTTTTTTGTATGGTGAGTGTAGAGAACCGAATACCTTTTTCACTTGTAGCGGTGCATACCATATTAGTCCTCATGGGTGACCACGCATTAGCATTTTGGTTATTAATCGAGGAAATAATATGTACCTAGGTGTAACTATCAGCTCGTTTGTCCCCCTTATCCTAAAAAAAGATTATAGGGGTTTTTGACTTCCGTATTATGTGATTTAAAATTTTGACATCAATGCGCAGTTGTCAGGAGACGGGCCAAAGCCAACATCTCTCGGAAATAAGACGTCAATCTGTCTTCGAACGATTCCGCCGCGCACTAATTCTGTTTTCATGAGCGTTTATTTCGGAATATTTATTTATTTTACTTGAATAAGTCTGATAAATGATATATCGTATTTATTTATTTTATTTCATGGAATGAGGGTGACAAACGAGCACACAGTCCACCTGATGGTAAGTAGATGCTGGGCCCATAGACATCAACATCGACATTTATGTTCGATTAAGAATCAAAATGCAGATGCGTTGTCACCCCTGAGCACTAAGATGGAATACCTCGTTTCCAGTAAAAAAGGGTCACCGGTTCTCTACACTCACCATACGAAACAGCAGCATTAAGCTACTATTTCACGCTGGTATTCTGTGAGAGCGTTGTCCTCCCCCGGTCGAGCCGACCCATTCGTGCTACAACTATACTAATAATATAACTGCAACATGACTTTACGACGTAATATCTACCAAGTAATAAATATTGTTGTGTTATTTAAAAAAAACTAATGAATATAGCCAAAATTGCTTTTTACGCAAAGAAAACTATAGATCATCCCTCGCATTCCGTCACGTGTAGCGGTCGCTGTCGGGTCCCCTTGAACCCCCGTGATGTTAGCACGCAGGGGTTAAACTGCACACGTGAGGGGTCAAAAGTACAGAAGAATTAGAAACTGCACTCTTTTAGAACTGAATTTAACTACATTTAGACATGAGCGTAACTCAAGAGCTCTAGAAGAGGGCTATAAGAACAATCTGTGATTTAAAACTTAAAGATAAAAATTTAAAGAAATTACCATATAACTTTTGGCCTCTCAATACATTCATGAAAATATAATGTACGTACACAAAAATAAATGTACTTTCACAAAAGCAAGTGATATTCATTCCGTAAATATTAGGAACAGACACAATCTAGTAGTGACAGTTACTCGACTCCACCGAGTCGGTAATTAATTCTTAGGGCGATGTATACGCTTTTACAACAAAATACCAGAACAAAATACAAAATTTGGCCTGCACAAAATCCAAAAACTTTATTAACCTAAGTTATTATAAAAAGTGTTATTATAATATCAAGGAATTTATGGATGATAATAACCTCTAGGAAGGCTCACCGCTGCCAAGTTATTTCTAATTTGTTTTGTGTTGTTGATTGTGTAATAAACATGATTGTAAGCTGTTCTTTTTTTTAAAGTCCCGTTGGATTCCTTGCTGGTTCTTCCAGGCAGAGGTTTTTTTTTCGAACCAGTAGTAATTAAACAAAAGAGTGACTTTCAATAACTATTATTTTTACAGATCTTTATTGAATATATATTAAATTAATTTTTGGTTGTTCGTATTTTATGCGCTTGCATATCGTTCATCAGATTGCGGTAAAACTTTGTCAACTGATTGCTTGCACTCCCGCGAAGGTTATAGGCATAGTTGGATGGCGATGCCTGGCCTGGTAGATGGCGTTGTGAAAGTTGCTGTTTCTGTAAGCGCTGGCTGCAAAGAGATGAGCATAAGAATTTATTTTTATAAAAGTAAAGGCTAAATTCAAAGAAATGAACAGAATAAAATAATAATTCACATTCTTTTGTTTATATTTTGAAAAAAAAAAGCATTACCTCGACACTAAGATTTTCTCCTATATAGTGGGGCAGTTTGCATACATAAATTGCACAGGGACGAATATCCAGATCCGAAACAATTACTTGTTACGCGCTGGATTCAAATCCGCAGCCCTCAGCGCCGTTACTTATTGCTAAACCACCCAAAGATTTAAATAGTAGATGCGCCTTCACCTTGAAAACTGCGGCATTATTTTAGGACGTGTTCGTTTGCAAGACGCCGACGTGCGCACACTAATGCTATAGTGTCATCTCTTATTATCTTACAGAAATTGTGTATACTACTTTCTCTGTCGCACAAACGAGCACTGATTGCGAATGAGTGAGGTCACTCATTTGAGAATGGACACATTTCGGAGTGGTCATACTATAGTGAGGGCGCATCTAACTATTTAAATCTTTGAAACCACCTAGCCACGGAGCTCGGAGCAGCTCCCTAATTCATCATACCCGGTAGAGTTGGTGCAAGAATATCCACTGCTCCATATCATCCCGCGGGTGACGTAAGAGTCCACAGAGGGAAACAAATGAGGAGATGGGCAGCAGCAGCAGGTCTTACTGATAACGACTCCGCCCACTAAGTGTGGCAACTATGGCAAAATCCCTCTTTGAGGCAATTGTGGGGGTGGCCTATGTTAAACAGTGGACTTTCATAGGCTATAAAGCTATAAACTATAATAGATAATGGACATTCTGAAGTTAGTACAGACATTATGGAACATAACATAACATAAACACTGACGCTTGTTACCCAGAGGGGTAGGCAGAGACTACGGACTTCCATTTGGCACGATCCTACGCATACATGCTCGTCGGTTAAGGGTACTCCTAATTTGGCCCTTTTTCAATATATCGCCGATTTGGTCGATAAATTTTCGCTACGACGTCCCTTTCCGACTCTGCCATTCACTTCTGCAACATAAATTTTCTTTGTCACTCTTTCCTCATTCATTCTTTCCACATGACCGAACCACCGAAGCATTCTTTTCTTAACCCTGGTCACAACATCATTTTGCAAACCACACTCTTTTCTTATCACACAATTTCTCACCCTGTCATTCAAATTCAACCCTAACATACTCCTTAACGACCGTATTAGTTCGTTGGCCATTTCAGTTTAAAAAAAAAAAAAAGATAATCCAAACGTTAATCGAAAAGTACATGACTAACGTTTTATCGAGGGATTCCGAAACATCGCATCCCTTATTGTGTGCACGGGTGTATTTGCATTCGCCTGGGGTGCTGATGGCCCCTATGGGGTGCTCCGCCCCTTTGTAATTGGATCAAGGATCAGGTAGCAACTCCGAATCTGGGCTTGTTAAATCCGTCGACATGCCTGTTTATGTTCATGCGACGAGCTAGACTAAAGATCTTTTAATCGGTGGCGTATAATCAATGATGGCTTAGTGACGCAGTGGCGTAGCAATGAGTTACATCGATAAGGGCCACGGGTTCGAAACCAGCACGGGACAAGTATTTGTATCATCATCATCATCACAGCCCTTCACAAGTCCACTGCTGAACATAGAACTCCCCTATGGAACGCCACAAAGTACGGTCCTGAACCACCTGCATCCATCGACTTCCTGTATGTCTTACCAGGCCGTCACTCCATCTAGAGGGGGGACGCCCTACGCTTCGCCTGCCGGTACAAGGCTGCAAATCAAGAAGCTTTTTCCCCCACTAGTTGTCGGTTCTTCGAGCTAGATGGCCGGCCCATTGCCACTTCAGCTTACTGATCCGTTGGTTTATGTCGGTTACTCTGGTTCGACTGCGGATATACTCATTTCTAAGTTTATCACATAGAGAAACTCCAAGCATAGTCTTGACTTTATTGGAAGAAGGACCACGTGTCAGATCCATAAGTCACAACACGCATACAATTTTGTTACAAATTACACGTTGTACAATCTCGATCGAGTTAAATCCGTCGAACGACCTCTCGGTCGAAGTTGGACTTATCTAGACGGACCTTTGGAAAAGAGGTATTCCATCTTAGTCCTCAGGGATGATATCTTGATCTGCATTTGATTCGTAATCGAGGATAGATGTACATGTCTATGTGTTACAGCAATCACTTACCATCAGGTGGACTTTGCGCTCGTTTGTCACAATTATCCTATAAAAAATATATTTTAGGGGTAGTTCCATATTAAGTTGGAGAAAGAAATCCTTTTTTTTATAGGATAAGGATGACAAACGAACATATAGTCCACCTGATGGTAAGTGGTTGCTATGGCCCATCTACATCTATCCTCGATTACGAATCAAAATGCAGATGCGCTGTCACCCGTGAGGACTAAGATGGAATGCCTCATTTCCAGTAAAAAGGGTCTCCGATTCTCTACACTCAGCATATGAAATACAGCAGCATTGAGCTACTATTTTACGCTGGTATTCTGTGAGAGCGTGGTCCTCCCCCGGTCGAGCCGACCCATTCGTGCTACAACTATACTAATAATATAACTGCAGCATGGCTCTACCATGTAAAAAATAATAATAATGTTGTAAAAAATAAATAATAATAATGTCGTAATGTTCCTCAGTTTACCAAAAATGGATTTTATCCTTTACAGTCTAGTATTTAATTCTTTAATACACTGTCTTTGCACCGACTTCAGAAGGTGGAAGTTATTTCATTCGATGATTTTTATTTGGCTAGTTTCCTGGCCCATTCCTGTTCTTAGTACATATTAATGATAATGGCTTACCTTATCTTGTAGGGGACAATCACGATATAATATTATTTGCTCTTTAATTTTCAAACTTAAACGACAGTCAATTAATTATGAAAATGTAAATAATGCTCTATAGAAATTATTGGTTTGGTTTAACGCTAACAATTTGCTCTCAAACGGCAATAAGACAAAATGTATTAAATTTGCAATACCTAATGTTAAACGTTCTACCAATGTGCTCTTAAATGGGGAAAAGTTGAGCCTTGTGGATACCACTGTTTTTCTTGGTATTACTATAGACGCGAAGCTTCAATGGGGGCCCCATATATCTAAATTAACAGGCAGACTTAGTTCTGTAGCATATGCTATAAGAAAGACTAGAAGTCTCCAATATTGAGACAGTTAGATTAGTTTATTTTAGTTACTTTCATAGCGTAATGTTTTATGGAATCTTACTATGGGGTAATGCGGCTGACATTGAAGTCATATTTGTTTCGCAAAAGGGAGCCGTACGGGCGATTTATAACTTAAATTGTAGAGTCCCTTAGAGAATTTTTTTAAAAAATAAACATGTTAACTTTGGCATCACAATATCATTATCATTTATGAAAATGTAATGAATGTACATAAAACAGAAATAGCTTTCATAAGAATAAAGTTGTTCATACTGTAAACACTAGGAACAAACATAAGCTTGCAATACCAGTTACTAGACTCCACAGAATTAGTAATTCGTTTATGGGGCAATCTGTAAGCTTTTACAACTAAATCCCAGAAAATAGACAAAATTTGTCATTAAACAAGTTTAAAGGTTTTATTAAAGCAAATATTGTACAAAAAGGGTTTTTATTATATCAAAGAATACATACATAAAAATAACCCGGGGAATTAGGTGATCATCACTTTGCTGATTCTATAAAAATTTATTCAAAAATTGTACGAAATGAAATAATATGACTGTATAAAGTGAAATACTATGTACTAAAAAAAAGTCCCGCTGGGTTTCTGCTCGCCGGTTCTTCCCAAGATAGAGTTTTTTCCAAAACAGTGGTAAAATTAAAAAATGACTTTCAATAAGAATTACTTATAATTTAATATATTAAATTAAATAGACTATACAATTTTATTATATTCTCTCTTTCTATTATATATCGTGGCCTGCATCAGTCACTTATAATCCGATAGACTTTATGTTCATATTTATCATCACATAAGTTTAAAAAAACATACGCGGTTGAGTGACTTTTTTAGATTATAATTAGGGATCACATTGCTATCTTTGTCTGCCATAGTATCATTTGGGAAATTTTTTTGCCGGTCGGTCAAGGTCCATTTTTTGTTTTGCGGTTATGTTATTGAGTTTTTGTTCACGATTTAAAATTTGTAAAAAAAATGACATGACGTGAAGTTAATCGATATTTGGTTTCTAAAATTTTATGAACCATAAATTTTATTGTTGTATTTCTTCTTGTAAGTTATGACTCCTTATCGACCCATAATAAATATTATTTAATGATTTCTTAAATGGAAACATGAATACTCGACATTGAATAAAACCAGTTTTATAATTATAATAATAAACATTTCTTCATTACAACCAATAAAGTTACAATGAGTATACACAGAAATAACTAAAATCACATAGTGTAGTAATGAATGGGCTCTCACCCAACAAAACTGTAGCAGTCAGACAGCGCCTACAACGCTGTTATTCTGCCATGCCAGCCTCATAATAATATGAACATTGAATAGTACATACGCGCGCTCCCTGCTCATATCGCGTTCAATCACAACTGTTTTCTGAATTACCCAAGATTATCCAGTACATTAGTAATCAAATACATATTTTTGTTATCATTATGTATTTATATTTTACTTATGTATCTTAATATATATAAATTACGTGTCACGTTGTTTTTCCGCGATGGACACCTAAACTACTCAACCAATTTTAATCAAATTTGCGCACCGTGTGCAGTTTGGCCCATCTTGAGAGATAGGATAGTTTTTTATCCATGAGTGACCCACAATTTTTTTTTGCGAATTTAAGGATTTTTAATAGGACATGGCAAAGGGTCGTCGAAAAGGGCAGAACATCGTCTGCCTGGCAAGCTAGTATATTTAAATAAATAATTATTACAACAATATAACTAATATGTAGAGAAATAAAGTATAAAGTAATATTGATATTAACGAACCTAACGTTTTTAATTAACGATTTTTTTATTTTAACTTATTTTTAATTCCCGTGGTCTGAGCTATGCCGATGTGATAGTTAATCCGGCTACCTTTGATAAATAGATAATTCTTTATTGTACACCAAATCAATACTTAAACGAAAGAAGAAAAAAAATGATATCACACTGGGCGGTCTTATCGCTAAAAAGGATTTCTTCCAGACAACATTTGCTACTTTTGAATTTAATATATATTATATAAGTTAAATTAAACTCGATAAAACCCGTGAAACTACCATTATACTATAAGAAGTATTTGCAAAAATATTAATTAAGGTATGGTAGAGCCACGGTCGCATTATCGTTTTAGCATGAATAGGTTAACTCCCTTGCGAAGATTACTAGCGAAAAATATAAGAATTATTTTTGTATATTTAAGTGAAAAACTTACATTCCAATTGATGGTAAGTTGCTATTAAACTCCATGGCCACTTGCAAATATATTCAAACGAAGAAGGCTACAAAAGCGTTGTCATCTCTGAACTATTTTTTATAGTATAAGGGTGACAAACGAGCACACAGTCCATCTGATGGTAAGTGGATACTGTGGCCCATAGACATCTACATTTTTAACCTCGCTTAAGAATTAAAATTTAGATGCGTTATCAACCCTGAAGACTGGAATCGAGGCATTCCATTTTAATCCTCAAAGGTGACAACGCATCTAAATTTTAATTCTTAAGCGAGGTTAAAAATGTAGATGTCTATGGGACACAGCATCCACTTACGATCAGGTGGACTGTGTGCTCGTTTGTCACCCTTATACTATAAAAAAAACTAAGATGGAAAGTCTCGATTTCAGTAAAAAGGGGTCTCCGGTTCTCTACAATCACCATACGAAACACAGCAGCATTAAGCTGCTACTTTACGCTGTTATTTTGTGAGAGCGTGGTCCTTCCCCCGGCGAGTCGACCTATTCGTATTGTTACGCGCTCCAGTCAACGATACACTAGCGCCATCTAGTGTCAGGAACGAGAGCGAGGGGAGCATTGAGAAAATGACATCACAAATTACTCAACCGACAGCGCCTAGTCGAAACTCGAACGCTCGGTACCTTCCGCGTGTTTACTTGAACATTCTGGATATTTCTTTGCTAAATTAAATATATAGGCGCTGCAAGATGCGATGGAGGCAGTGTTGATTTGGGCGAAACAAGCGAAGTTTCGGGCGGAATTAAGTGAATTAGTGTGTTTAATTATTAGTGTTTTAACTTTAATTTGTGTAAAGTAAATTAAAGTGTTAATTTAGGTAATTTTATCGGCAATTTTTATTGTCACGAACCTCAAGCTCGTAACAGTATTACGACTTTAATATAGCTGCAGCATGGCTCTACCACGTATAGGTATATAGACGTCTATGAGCCACTTACCATCAGGTATACTGTGTGCTCGTTTTGCATCCTTCTATAAAAAAAAACAACGGGTTACACTCCGGGAGTGCCGGCAGAAGTGAAAACTTGAATACTCGTATTAACGTTGTGCATTTTTGATATTTTGGAATGATTAGGGAATAATTTTGCACGAATTACTTTAATTATCAGACACGAACAGTGGTAGAACTTTCAGTGGTAGAGCCACGCGGCAGCTTTGCTGTCGCACGTATGGGCCGGCTCAAACCGGGGTGGTACCACGACCTCACAGAATACCGGCGTGAAGTGGAAGCTCCGCTTCCGCGTTTCGTCTGGTGAGTGCAGGTGGCCGGAGGCCCAAATCCCCCCCCCCATCAACATGGTAGCGGAATTAAATGATAGACTACCCCAGGAGGGTACCAGCACCCCTGGAGAATCCCTCGCTGAGCATCCACGACCATGTTTCTCCACTTCTGAGCGTGGGTGCTCAGGCTGCCCCGCGTATTCTGGGGGGGGCAATATTCCGCTCAAGACTAAAACTGCTCGGGGCAAACGGAGCAACAAGACCAAGGCGACCCCTGCCACGCTGTCCGTGAATTTCTGCAATATCAGGGGACTTCACTCTAACCTAAACGCCGTCCACTACCATCTCGAGACGGCGAGGCCGGCTCTGCTCTTTCTGACCGAGACGCAGGTGTCCTCTCCGGCTGATGTCTCGTATCTCTCCTGCCCGGGGTACAAACTGGAACACTCCTTTGTGCCTCGGGCTGGAGTTTGCGTTTACGTCAGAGAGGACATCTGTTCTCGACGCCTCGGCAGACTTGAAGGTTCGGACCTGTCCATCCTTTGGCTACGCGTAGATAGCGACGACCATCCGCGCATCTACGGGTGCCTCTATAGGTCCCATAGCGGTAATGCCGAAACAGACCGACTCTTCGACCACGTCCAAATGGCTGCAGATTCGTTGCTACAGCAGATCCCCTCCGCAGAGATCGTGATCCTCGGCGACTTCAACGCCCATCACGCCGAATGGCTCGGTTCACGTTTAACCGATCATGCGGGGAGATCTGTTCATGATTTTGCCTTGGCATATGGTCTGACACAACTGGTTACTTCGCCTACGCGGATTCCAGATGTGGAGGATCATGCACCTTCCCTGTTGGACCTTCTGCTGACCTCTCACCCGGACGGATATCAGATTTCCGTCGACGCCCCTTTAGGCTCCTCGGACCATTGTCTTGTCCGGAGTGTGGTGCCACTCACGCTGAAATCGCGGTTGCATTCTGCAGGCTGCCGCCGTGTTTGGCACTATAGGTCAGCCGATTGGGATGGGATGCGGTCTTTCTTTGCATCCTACCCTTGGGGGCGGGTTTGCTTCTCGCCGGATGATCCCAACGTTGTTGCGGATTCTGTCGCTGATGTGGTACTTCAGGGTATGGAACTTTTTATTCCTTCCTCTGTGGTGCCCATTGGAGGCAAATCTCAGCCATGGTTTGGTCGCTCCTGTAAAATAGCATCATGCTATAAGCAGGAGTGCTACCAAGCCTGGGCTGACGCATCAGCGTCCAGGGATGTAAACACCAGCGCTCTAAAAAAGAAGTATAATTCCGCCTCTAGGTCCTTCAAAAGAGTCATTGCCAAGGCAAAGTCAGAGCACATAGGCAGAATTGGCGAGAGACTAGTTCGTCTTCCTTCTGGAACCCGTGCATTCTGGTCTCTCGCCAAGGCTGTCCAGGGGAATTTCTGTCAGCCATCTCTTCCATCTCTGCACAGGGAGGACGACTCACTGGCCCACACCGCAAAGGAGAAAGCCGATCTTCTAGGCTCTTTCTTTGCGTCTAACTCGACTCTCGATGACGGGGGGAGTACGCCGCCGACCATCCCGCGGTGTGAGTGCTCCATGCCGGAAGTGCACTTCACTCAGCGCTCGGTTCGCAAAGCACTCCTCTCCCTGGACATCCATAAGTCGAGTGGGCCTGATGGAATCCCCCCAATTGTGCTGAGGACGTGTGCTCCAGAGTTGGCACCGGTTTTAACGCGTCTTTTCCGGTACTCCTACTCCCTAGGCGTAGTCCCAAAATCATGGAAGACGGCTTTCGTCCACCCGATCCCTAAAAAAGGCGACCGCTCAGACCCGTCTAACTACCGGCCTATCGCCATCACCTCCTTGTTCTCCAAAACAATGGAGTCCATTGTAAACTGCCAGCTCATGAGGTACCTTGAGGATCACCAGCTGATTAGTGACCGCCAATACGGTTTTCGCCGTGGTAGGTCAGCTGGTGATCTTCTGGTCTACCTAACTCACAGATGGGCGGAGGCAGTAGAGTCCAAGGGGGGAGGCATTGGCCGTTAGTTTGGACATTGCGAAGGCCTTCGATCGGGTTTGGCACAAAGCGCTTCTTTCGAAGCTCCCTTCCTATGGGCTTCCCGAGAAATTGTGCGATTGGATCACCAGTTTTCTTGCAGATCGGAGCATCAAGGTCGTTGTAGACGGTGCAAGCTCCGATTGCAAGCTTATTAATGCTGGTGTTCCACAGGGCTGCGTGCTATCGCCAACGCTGTTTCTTCTGCATATCAATGATATGTTGCAAACCCGTAGCATTCATTGCTATGCAGATGACAGCACTGGTGATGCTCTTTACACCGGCCGAGCAAATATTTCTCGGGAAAACGTCTCTGAGTGCCGGGACAAACTTGTGTCTGAAGTCGAGTCTCTGCTGGACAGAGTCTCGGATTGGGGGCGACTAAATCTAGTCCAGTTTAACCCCCAGAAGACACAAGTTTGCGCGTTAACCGCTAAAAAGAACCCCTTTGTCGTATCCCCTCAGTTTCAAGGCACTCCCCTTGTTGCCTCAGCCAGTATCGGAATCCTCGGCGTCGACATATCGAGTGACGTGCAGTTTCGTGGTCACTTGGAAGGGAAGGCCAAATTGGCCTCTAAAAAGCTTGGCGTGCTCAGCAGAGCGGGACAGTATTTCATGCCGGCACACCGCCTGCAACTTTACAAGGCGCAGGTTCGGCCGCACATGGAATACTGTTCCCATCTCTGGGCTGGGGCTCCCCAGTACCAGCTCCTTCCACTTGACCGCATCCAACGCAGAGCGGCTCGAATCGTCGACGACCGAGTGCTTTCCGATCGGCTCGATTCACTGGCGCTGCGAAGAGATGTTGCATCTCTTTGCGTATTTTATCGCATCTATCACGGGGAGTGCTCTGAGGAATTGTTCGGATTAATCCCAGCCGCCAAATTTCGTGAACGCACTACACGGCAAACGTCCCGATACCATCCACACCATCTGGATGCTTGGCGGTCCACCACTGTACGTTTCAAAAGGAGTTTTCTTCCGCGTACAACCTCTCTGTGGAATAATTTACCACCGGTGATTTTTCCGGACCGATACGACCTGGGGACCTTCAAGAAAAGAGCTTACTCCTTTCTAAAGGGCCGGCAACGCACCTGCAATTCCCCTGGTGTTGCGGTTGATCATGGGCGGCGGTAGTCACTTAACATCAGGTGAGCCACATGCTCGTTTGCCCCCTCTTCTATAAAAAAAAAAAAAAAAAAAAACGAACATTCGCGCAAGCGCCCTGCGCCGCCTAAACGAAACAGCAGGCGCAGGCGTACATTTTCAAAAATAGGGGAATACTTCCTCTCCTACGCCGCGCCGGCTGTCTCTCTCTCCATCCGTCTTACGAATTTTCGATCAGAGTCACGTGTCCTGACGCGAGTTTAACATTTTTTACCCATTACAAAAAGAGTACAACGCCGCTAAAGAAGTTTTCACTTAAAAAAACTCAAGCGTCAGTTCATCAGAACTACGCGACGTGGCTACTAGTTGGTAATACCAAGGAACACCATGGGTGATCAATTTGAACCAATTGCGCGGGTTCAACGTACCCGTTTTAATAAATTCATCGAGTGCATGCCGGCGCACTGCGTGACCGAGGGGCACAGCCTCCCGGGACTCCTGTATCAATTGTATTTGAGATGTTGTTAACATATCTTCTTACCCCTCGATTGCTTTTAGATTAACGATGAGATGAGATCGATTGAAGGCTCCCTGGCGTAGTGTCTTAGCAATGAGTTGCAACGCTGAGGGCCGCGGGTTTGAATCCCGCACGGAACAAATAATTGTTCCGGGTCTGGATGTTTGTCCTTGTGAAATTTGTGTATGTAAACTAAAATTCCCGTGCATCGGTTTCAGAAATACATAATTTAAGATTTGTTTTTTTTTTTTTTGTAAGAATGTAACCTACATAAACAGATTTTATAGATATTTTTTTATGGAAGAGTAGTTGAACAAGTATACGGCTCATCAGATGTTAAGTGATAACCGACGATGTTAAAAATCTGTGGTATTTTTTTAATTTTGGATGTGTCTTTTTATATATAGTTATAAAAAGAAACGTAAGAACGATTTTTTTAAAAGTTGATCTTCTATATTTTTTGATTTTGATTCGAATCGATATAAAAATCTATCTTTTTTAGGAACCGCCATTACTAATTAAGCTTATAAACGGACAAAGATCAGATTATGCGCTATTCTTAACTTTCACAGTACGTGAGAAAACCGGTTTCACTTAAATTTGTTAATAGCTACTTAATAAAGTGCTGATTTACCACCGGTTCGGAGCTGAACATCGTGAGGAAACCTGCACGTCGGAGAAATTATAAAATTTTAGTACAAGCAAAACCCTTTTTACTTGAAACACTATAAACTTCGATTCCATAAATGTAGTTGTCTATGGGCCTCATCCACTTACCATCAGGTGGGCTGTGTGCTCATTTGTCAACCAAAGTTTATAAAAAGGAAGCTGCGTAGATAGTATACAATAAAATATCCATTTACATTTTGTGCTCTTCGCAGACTAACTCTGCCTCCGACTGTCTTGTAGGTCTTGTGGCCTTAAACGCGGTTAGCGTTACCAGGCGTCCGGATAAAGCCGGACACAGTCAGGCTTTTTGGTTGCGTGTCCGGCCAAATTATACGGTGTCCGGCTTTTGTTAGGCTTTTTAAATTTGACCATTTTTTACATTTTTCATATATTAAAAATACATCTTCTATACAAATATATAAAATTCAAGTGTCTGTTTATAATGTCAAAATAACAACTTTTTACTACAAAATTTACATGAAAGTACATACGGTACTAATAACAAAAAAAAAATTCAAAATTTGTGTCTGTCTGTTTGTTCCAATTTATGTTATAAAAAGAATTAGGGTTCCGGTTACTACAAAGTAACAAATTCCACGCGGACGAAGTTGGTGGGAACAGCTATTATAATATAAATACTTGTATTTTTTATTTTTCCAATAAAATCCGTTGGACCACGAACATAAATCACAGAGCCGGCCCTTCGCGCACGCGCCACTGATTTCAATCATATTAATGTGGATGTGCACCTGTCGATAAAAGTTATCGATAAAGTAACATGTAAAATAACGTGTTGCTTGCGAACTTTTTTTGTTTTATTGTGATTAGTGTGCCAGCCTTTTGGGTTTCGGATAATAACTTGTTATGCTGTTCAATTAAACATTAATATAATTGTCTTATGATAGAACTAATGCGACGGTGTATGAGTATCCACTACCGTAAGTAAGAGGCGACAGATAGAAACAAATCAGGAGATGGGCAGCAGCTTCTTTTTGATAACAGCTTAGTAAAAAAACTGCAGTTTCCCACCCATTTAATCAGCGTGGTAACTATAGTACGTGAGGGTAATATGGTCATCCGGTTAATATGGTCAATTTCTTGTAACTCGAAAACTACAGCGTTGTTTGCATAGATGGCTCTATGATACGATAAATTTTCACCAGTCAATCAAATAATAAAGGGTCAATAGGACGTCGCTTTATCGACGCCATTTTGACAGTTGACATAATGTCAACTGTCAAAAGTTAATATTTTAGTCGATTTTAGTATTGTGTGGTTTAGATAGTTTTTTTAAGTGTATTTAGTAGTGTTTCTAATTATTGCCAAAGCATATTATTTTGTATTTTTGTCTCTGTCTTTCCCTTAGTTTTGGTTTTATAGGTCTGAAAGGTTAAAGGCTCACGTACCTTATGAAAAATATCCCTTTTTATGGACGCTAGAAATAATATACAGCGACCGGCCATCAGCGTACCTTCTGTTTTTAAATCTGGTGACAGTCATAAACATGCAGGCAATCGATAGATGCGGTGGCTTAGAACCGTACTTTGTGGTAATCAATATGGAAGGCTTATCTTCAGCAGTGTACGTAAGAAGGCCTGTACTAGTGTTGTATCTATCAGATTTTTTAAAATTGGAATAAGGGTTACAAACGAGCACACAGTCCACCTGATAGTAAGTGGATGCTGAAGTCAATAGACATCTACATCTATCCTCGATTAAGAATCACAATGCAGAAGCGTTGTCATTCCTGAGAACTAAGTCGCATTTCCAGTAAAAAGAATCTTCGATTCTCTAACCTCACCATAAACACAACAGTTTTTAGCTGCTATTTTACGCTGGTATTCAGTAAGAGCGTGGGCCCCCATCGATATATAGTGGCAGTATGGTTCTATAACGTGGAAAAATTATAAAGTAAAAAAATTTAATTATAAGCGCACAATACGACTAAAAACTACGTTTCTCAGTCTCTTTAGAAATCTCACTTAAAGGTCGCTCAGCAGACGAATTGGCTGTCGCAGTGTCTTTACCAGAGACAAGAGTTAACTCTGATGGGAATAATGGTTGCCTTGGTTGTTTTGATTTTTATCGTTTTGTTAAAGATGATAAAACAGCTGATATTAACTCCCACTTTGCCGGCGGTCACTTAACGTAGTCTATTCACCTGAGGATTAGAGGCGAAACACGTGTCGTATTAATGACGGTGGTTTGTCTTTCCTAGTGTAGTGGTGGTGCGAGTGGTGGTGACGGAGATAGTGCACGCAATAGATGTAGGGCGAGAGGTGCTCCTCAAACTATAAAAGACACATTATTTTATTTTATCACACGAACCTTAGCTAAATAATTTATATCTACTTTAACATAAAGGACTTTCGTAAAGTGACGCCTGATTCTATTAATTTCATTTTATTGTATCAACGTGTCGAATAAAAATTATAACTTATTTTAAACGACAAACTGATTACTGATATGTAAGTCCTTCTCAAGTATAGGTACTGCACAATATAAGATTCCTCTAAATAATGCTACAAAACATAGTCCCGAACCATATTCTTGGTCAAAATATATAATCTTTATTTAAGTGATAATGTGTTTGCGAATTTGTAACGTAATAGATGTAGTTAATCATGATTTTATTTCATTTATTTTTATTTATTTATTTGGTTTACCAACAAATGTTACACTAATCTATAATTCTAATTCTAAGACAGTGATATAAACTAAGTGCACATTCAATAATAGGTAAACACCGCATGCTTAGTGTTCACAGCATTTCCTACAAGCCTTTACATAATAGCTAAAATATACAATACACAATTACAAAAAAAAATTAAATTAATACAATACAAATTAGGTACTACAAAGAAATATTAATAGTTTGATAAATTTTATATCGAAAAACGTTAAAAGAGTCGTGGTGGTGATGATTTGCCGTACACATTTATAACTGCAAGTAATGGTGTCGTTGGAAGAGGGTAGTAGTAGAAGTAGACTAAGGTCAGGCCTCGGCCTAGTTTAAACGCTAGTGTGTGCAAGGGGTAAAATTAAAAAAGAATTACAACCGAGTTCAAAATGAGAACATCATCAATGAGTCGAAGTCATAATGATTTCTTATATTTACGCGAACACTACACGTTGATTTAAACTACTTTTACGGATTTTATTGCGTTTAATTTTAAAATTATTTTTAATTCCCGGCGTTGTGATCATATCCTAGGCGGCCCCAACCGTTACATCAGATTTGATAGACCACAAATCCTCGCAAAAGAACACCTATTCCTACCAACGATAATACGTGACGCTAATGAAATTAAAAAAACATCCTAATTTCAATAGAGAAGGAGGCTGGGTACTATCACCTTGGGACCCTGTAATTAATAATATTAAAACTAAACCAAAGCATACCACTGCATGACTTCAAGACAGAATAAGTTCATTCTGAATAGATCGGACCATAAACAATAATCAAAAAGCTGAAGGTAGTCCGGGTTAACATTGACATCAGGACGTCAGTTACCTCAGTCCCCCTTGACCATAGATAGGTGCTGGAAAGCACCCGAAATGTCGGGAACTAAAAATAATTTAAAATTAAACGCGATAAAATCCGCAAAAGTAGTTTTAATCAATGTGTCGAAGTCATTTAAATACGCATTACTAAGGATAACCCTAAAACTACGAATCAAATCTTGATAAAATTATATGGGTCCACATGAAAAGCACCAGCTTTCAAATAAAAAAGAATCATCAAGACCGGTTCACCTAAAAGAAAGTTAGGCACTCATAAAAATACGGTCGAATTGATAACCTGCTCCCTTTTTTGGAGTCGGTTAAAAATTGTATGAGTTATTCATATCCTTTTGTTCAAACGTCTTAACTAATGTAAGCCTTAGCTTGGACCAGAACTTATTTTTTTTTACATATTATTATATATTAAATATTATATTATCGTCTTGAAAGATTGTTACCACGTCTAGAGAGCACTATTCTTGACTTTGCTTACTGGTATTATTCATATCCTTTTGTTCAAACGTCTTAACTAATGTAAACCTTAGCTTGGACCAGAACTTATTTTTATATACATATTATTATATATTAAATATTATATTATCGTCTTGAAAGATTGTTACCACGTCTAGAGAGCACTATTCTTGACTTTGCTTACTGGTATTATTCATATCCTTTTGTTCAAACGTCTTAACTAATGTAAACCTTAGCTTGGACCAGAACTTATTTTTATATACATATTATTATATATTAAATATTATATTATCGTCTTGAAAGATTGTTACTACGTCTAGAGAGCACTATTCTTGACTTTGCTTACTGGTATTATTCATATCCTTTTGTTCAAACGTCTTAACTAATGTAAACCTTAGCTTGGACCAGAACTTATTTTTATATACATATTATTATATATTAAATATTATATTATCGTCTTGAAAGATTGTTACTACGTCTAGAGAGCACTATTCTTGACTTTGCTTACTGGTATTATTCATATCCTTTTGTTCAAACGTCTTAACTAATGTAAACCTTAGCTTGGACCAGAACTTATTTTTATATACATATTATTATATATTAAATATTATATTATCGTCTTGAAAGATTGTTACTACGTCTAGAGAGCACTATTCTTGACTTTGCTTACTGGTATTATTCATATCCTTTTGTTCAAACGTCTTAACTAATGTAAACCTTAGCTTGGACCAGAACTTATTTTTATATACATATTATTATATATTAAATATTATATTATCGTCTTGAAAGATTGTTACTACGTCTAGAGAGCACTATTCTTGACTTTGCTTACTGGTATTATTCATATCCTTTTGTTCAAACGTCTTGACTAATGTAAACCTTAGCTTGGACCAGAACTTATTTTTATATACATATTATTATATATTAAATATTATATTATCGTCTTGAAAGATTGTTACTACGTCTAGAGAGCACTATTCTTGACTTTGCTTACTGGTACAAAATATCCACTTAAGAACCTTTCTTTCCCATTGCCATTTCAACTTACTAATCCTTACATCTCCGTTGATAAACTACACAAAACGATAACATAGCGAAAAATATAATGAAACTTTATTTCATTACAAATTCGCATTGCAGGTCAAACAACATATTGATCCTGTTTTCCTAAATTTAGCACGGAACACCTAAAATTATTAAAAACTAAACATGGTATACTTGTTGGTGGTTCAACCAGGTTCAATATAACAATCGACTTGCATAACGTGAAGTTACAGACTTGACGCTCCGTGAAATTGCAGTCTGATTTCTTTGAGTTAAAGTCTTTTAAGTAGTGTTGTGCCTGCCCATGTACAGACATATCGATAAATATTACATTTCGAAAACGTATTTATCATACATTTATTTTAAGTGAAAAAATATCTATGATAATGATTTTCCTATCGTCCGACAAAAGTTGTCCAGCAAATAAATTATAATCTGTTTGAATAAAAAAGTGACGCAGATGATTTATTTTCTTGATTAATTCATACAACTGTCAGTTTCAATTAGTTTATGTTGTATTTTACTCTATGAATATATATTTGATGATTTAAAATCGGTCTTTATGCTCAAATACTCAAGCGCTGCTAAATTTTAAGATGCCGTTAAGAACATACCTTGAAAATGAATTGTAGTTTAGGGGGCGTGTGACTTATTCAAAATACGCAAATTATGAGATAACTCTACAGAGCACAAGCTCAGAAAGAAACTAAGTAAGTGCCGAACAACTTTTTCATTTTTTTAACAGAACTTCGTTATTAATTAAAAAAATGGTTTTTGAGAACGTAGACTATACATTTGTTTACTATAACTTAAACATAATTCCATGAACGTATTCGTAAAAATATTATGGTGTCATGAAAAAACGTAACTAATTAAAGCCTATTTTGCAAATTTTTTCTATCAGGAAAATTACATGTTATCGTGTTTTACCTTTATGGAATCCAAGGTCATATAATCAAAAATTTGTTTCGTAATCTATAAAACTTGAAAAAATATATGCAATAAACAAACCACCAAGTTTTCGAGGTATCACCGCGGTGGTGATCGTGCTGTCCCCATCACTTTAAGTTTTGTTAAAGTGACTGTGACGGCACGAGACTTGGCGACATCTTAAAATTGAGTAACGTTTGCCCATTAGACTACTTTATTTACTTTTATATCCTCCGTTGTCGTATTACACTGGTGTAATGGAGCCCTTCACAAACATTTTTTTTTATAGAATAAGGGTGACGTACGAGCACAAAGTCCACCTAATGGTAGGTGGATGGTGTAGCCCATAGACATCTACATTCAACCTAGATTAAGAATCAAAACGCAGATGCGTTGTCACCCTTGAACACTAAAATGGAATGCCTCGTTTCCAGTAAAAAAGGGTCTCCGGATCTCTACAGTCCCTATAAGAAACACAGCAGTATTAAGTTGCTATTTGACGCTGGAATTCTGTGAAAGCGTGTTTCTTCCCAGGTTGAGTCGCATCATTCGTGCTACAACCGTAATATAGCTGCAACATGACTTTACCACGTATCTTTATCTTCTTTTAATTTTTATAAGCGTTATCTCACACTACAATTTTCTGCGGTATCGTAGAGGCGGTCTACATTAATCAATTTCACATGGACGAAGATTCGTTTGATTTTAATGATTTCAATTCAAATAAATGCCAGAGAGATGTTACTGCATGCTATAGATTTTCGTTCTAATTACTACAACCTTTTAAATTACTTCTGTCCGTAGGCTCGCTCGTAAATTTGACCAAAAGGGATATGTTCCCACCTTTAGTAGGCGTTTTGACTAGTTTTTTTTTTAAAAAATATTTTTGAGTTGTAATCAAGAAGATGCTATTGTCCTTCTCATTTTTCGGTTTCCTTTCGTTGCATTTTACTTCACCCGCTGAATGATGATATAGTACTCATACACCTCATAGCCACGTAGTGTTTATAATAATAATAATAATGTCCTCCAGACCGAATTCCGGCCACGGCGGCCTGCCTCAACGGAGGCTAGCCATCGGCGCAGGACAGGATTATAGTACCCAAGTGTGCGCGAGCACAGGTGCACTCTCTATTCCCTCACTCTCACAATCCCATGGGACGGTAAACCGACACAACGGGAGAGAGATCAGGCGCAGGACCAACGGCTTTACGTGCTTTCCAAGGCATGCGGGTGAGGCACCGCTAACTTCCTGACTCCGGGCAACTACTGAGAATTGCTTGACGGAAAAACTCAATAATTTTTGGCCCGACCCGGGATTCGAACCCAGGACCTCATGATCCGCAGTCGCACTACTACAACCACTAGACCAACGAGACAGTCAACGTAGTGTTTATGCTACATATGAAAATCGACAGTCACGAATCGCAACGTCAAAAGTGCCAGACATCTAATACTGCTACTAAATACGAGTAAATATTATCTGTGGTAGAGCAATGCTCCAGCTATATTATGGTTGTGGCACGAATGGCATCTCGTTCTCACAGAATACCAGTGTAAAATAGCAGCCCAATGCTGCTGTGTTACGTATGGTGAGTGTAGAGAACAGGAGACATTTTTACTGGAAATAAGGCATCCCACCTCAATTCTCAGGCGTAAAAACGCATCTGCATTTTGATTCTTCCACATCCACAGCATCTACATACTACCAAGTGGGTTGTGTGTTCGCTTGCCACTTTTATTCTTTAAAAAACTGCTGTCGTGAATACGTTTGTCAAGCAAATCCTACGTCGAAAATAAAGATGTCATTCCACTTCGATTTGAGGACCGAGTCAGCAATCAGGCATTGTACACTAATTCTTGCCGACGGTTTACAACAATAAGAAACCCTTCAAAGAGGTTATTTGGTTATTAAAGATTCGAATCTAAGCATCTTCAGAGGCGACGAATACCGCTTTAATCTCCGCCATTTGTCTCTTGGCACGTATTAAGGCTTTCGAAGGACGTGTTTCAATGAATTGAATATGAATGTAAATAAACGCGTGTTATCCTCAGCAGGTTGAGTGTCTTACAAGCTGTTTAATGATCGCGTGGCCCCCCCCCCCCCACGGGTAGGGTTAGTAGCAAGTTTACTAGTGATTTAAAATGTTTGTAGTGCTGTATTGATGTACATACATATCGACGTATAGGTATCAATTTTAGAAAATTTCTGACTGTTAGTGGTCTCGTGTAAGAAATTTAAATGTGGTAGAGCCACGCTACAGCTATATTATGCTTGTACCACAAAATGATCAGCCCAACCAGGGAAGGACCGCGTTCTCACAGAATACCATCGTGTATTTTACCGCACTTTAAAGCTGCTGTGTTTCTTATAGTGAGTGTAGAGAACCGGAGAGCCTTTTTACTGGAAACGAGGCATTCCATCTTAGTGCTCAGTGGTGAAAACGCAGCTATCCTATGATTCTTAATTGAGGATAAATGTAAATGTCTACGATGGGCCACAGCATCCACTTAGCATCAGGTGGAATTGATGCTCGTCTAATAACCTTATTCTATGAAAAATTGACAAAGAAATTTTATTTTAATACGTCGAACATACCGTCTTTTTACGTCGAAATATATTTATTCCATTTCATTTCTATTCATTTCGTATCTTCTATAAGGGAGCCCATTTCTCATTTATAGCATGGCGAAGAAAACATAATCAGGTAAATATAATGTATTCGTCGCGAAACCACGCCGTAAACGTAGTGAAATAAAATAATACCTTGTTTTACAACGCAGGACAAAAGCCGTTCAAATCAAGAATGCAATGCGCACGCTCCGAACCATAAATCAGTTGTCGACTAGTGATGTGCGCGATGTATCGATGACAGGTTTACTGTCGAATTTATGACGTGCCATAATGCTTTCAACCTGAAGTTTCCCTACTGTGGCGATACAGTTGCGTTCAGTCATTGTTTTCGTGAAGTTTTTTTTTTATAAAACGAAACTGATAAATAAGATTATAGTTCACCTGATTGTAAATAGCTACCGTTACGTTACAGTCTTTTAAAATCCACTGCTTAATATAGGTCTCTCCCATAGACTGCCTCATAAGGAGGATAGTCACCATCGACAGCTCCTGACGCAGTGGCTTAGTAGTAGTTAAATTTATTGGTCACAATAGTAGAGTTGCAGCGCTGGGGGCCGCGGGTTCCAATACCGCACGGAACAAGTATTTGTATGGCCTACAAATAATTCTTCCGGATCTGGATGTTTGTCCTTGTGCTTCCACAATACAGAAGAAAATCCTAGAGAGTTTATTTTTAATTTTTAGTGGTTACTGAGTAGAGGCTGCCGTCTGATTTATTGATTTGATCATCCCGGGTGTCATAAGGGGCGACAGAGGGAAACTTAAAAAGAAAATGGGTATCATTATCTTCCCAGTGACTCAAAATGACTCGGGCAATTTAATTTATTGATCTCTTACTTTTGTATTAAATTTAATTCACTACATTCGTATACTTGTGTCTATCTTTTATGAAATATGTGTAACACCTGTAATTAAGTCAACACCTAGTATTTATAGTTTCTTGTAAAAATATTATGCTTTTGTGTGTGTCTTGTTGATGTTAAAAAAAATTAATTAATTAATAAGCTACAGTAAAAAATGTCTTCCAGACCGGATTTCGGTCACGGCGACCAGTCTCAAGAGACACTAGCCATCTGCGCAGGACGGGATTATAGTGCACGAGTATGTGCGTAAGCACAGGTGCACTCTCTATTCTCCGTTGACGGTAATAACGACACGCGAGAGAGATCAGGCGCACCAACGCTTTACGTACTATTCGAGGCACGGTGGTGAAATACCGTCAACTCTTTGACGAAGTCAAACGGTTGCTACTGTTAACTGCTTTTAGCTCGAATTAGAATTCGAACCTGGGATCTCATGACCAGCAATCTCGTTTATGACCATAGAACAACGAAGCTGTCAAAATACTCCCTATAAGGCAATGTCACGTATGTAGGATTCACCTCTTTTTCAAGGATAAGCCTAGGTATGGAGTTCTAAAATCCATTTATCGAAATATCGACGCGTTTCGGAGTCAAGATATTTATTTTTAGAGATAATAATCAGTGGATCGATTCCGCGAATCGATATCAGACACTCGAAATTCTAGATTCGTTTTTATTTTGTGTTTCGGTATTTTTATCGACTATATAAATATTTACTACTAGCTGGTTTTAAAAGTGCTTCAAAAAGTATAAAAATTAAGCGCGATTTGAATTCAAATGCAACGATGTGTAAAAATTTTAAAGCAATCTGTATAGAACTTTCTGAACAAACTAATATTTACATTTTTAAAGTGAAAGCTTATGAAGCAAAAACTTCTTAAGGCACGTTGAACACTTTTGAGATGGGGATGAAGCACAGAACTCGCGTGACGTTCACGCTCAGATAGGTATATAAAATTGATGAAATAAATGTTTAATTCATAAAATTATATAAAATGTAATGTAATATATTTACAAATTTGTTTAAATTATATATAGATAATAATCATTCTTTTTCATGTAGAGCAGCGCAATAAATAAAAATTGTATTACTATATTAATACGTTGATAAAAATAATCTAATATATAAAAATTTATTTTTGTATAAAGATTTCTTAAATTTACGCGAACATCATAACGTCAGATTTGATAAACCACAAATCCTCGCAAAAGAACACCGATTCCTAACAAGGATGATACGCGAGGGTATTGAAATTAAAAAAGACATCCTAATTTCAATAGAGAAGATGGATGGGTGCTGCCATCTGCTTGGGATCATATAATTAACAAAATTAAAACCAAACCCAAGCATACCACTGCAAGACTTTTGAATAATTGTATTTTATGCGCTGTCAACCCGTTCATCGGATCGCGAAAAATCTCTGCTTACCCCTCTGGGTGACGGACGTGAGTGTTTATGTATAATGTAAAGACCTTGTACATACATTTTCTGGGATTATGTTGTAATAGCGTGTACATCATCCTATGAATGAATTACCCTACCAGTCTTAAAAGCCTAACACGTAGTAAAAATTATCCAAGTCTAAGTAAAATACAGTACATTTGCCCTAGCTAAATTTCTAGATATTTATCGGTAGCAAACAGAGTACACTATTTGTGTAACCCCTTCGGATTTTATCGTACAATGCTTATAAAAAAAAAACCCAAGACGTAATACTAATAAATAAGTAGAAAACAAACAAAACGAGCAATGAGTGTCGACCGCTGCGATGCTATCACCGGGGTCGGGTTACGGCGGGCGTTGTAAACATTTGGTACATTTTGATGTATTCCCTATTGAAGCGAAACTTATTTAAGGGGAAGGTGGAGGGTAGAGCAAAATCGACTGGGTCATACATTAATGTTCAGCTGTGGGCTAGTATATGTTGTAATGAACAGATAGATGGATGGATTCTGTGAAAACGTGATCCTTTCCCGGTCGAGCCGACCTATTCCTACTGGAACCATAATACATTTGCAACATTTAAATTTTTTTATATAATTAAGGTGATAACAGGGCACACAGTCCACCTGATGGTAAGGGGATGCTGTGGCGAATAGACATCTAGATTTATGCTTGATTGAGACTCTAAATGTAGATACGTTGTCACCCTTGAAGTCTTAGAGAGAATGCTTCTTATCCAGTATAAAGGATATCCAGCTCTCTACACTCACTATGCGAAATACAGTATTTAGCCGTCCCCGTTTGTGCCAACCATAATATAGCTACCACGTTGCTTTACCACATTTTATGGTAGAGCATCAATGAAATTATTAAATGCAAGTTTAAGTTTCATTAATGCTATTCAAACAAGTATAATAATTCTTCATAATTATAATATTTGATGGTGATCAGGGATCCGCGAAAGCTGAGCTACCTCCGTTTGCCTACATTAAATTAAGATTAAGTCCTTATTTATTAAGTAAATTATTTCCAATGTGGTAACAAAATTTTTTTAAAATATTAGCAACGATATTAACATTAATAAAACATTCTTTAACCACTCCTGGTAAGCTAAAATTGCTTGTGTTAGAAGCGGATCACGACAGTAGTCGGATGGCGGATTTGAACCCAAGATCTTTGAGTTCGGCGTCCGCTCCCTACCATTAAGGTACTGTTGTTAACAAATAAAAAATAAATTTTCTAATATTTATTTATTTATCTTACTGGTTGGCAAAAATGTTATCTACCCCTGCATCTCGTAGATCAGATGAAGGCACGCGTGCTTCGTTAGGAGTAGTGTTGATCCGGCCGGGACTTGAGCGGGCCTATTAGTCATGCGCACGCCATAACATTCTTTATTGCCCTTTGTTAAGACTAACAGTTGCTTGCTGACAATAGTGCCGTGCTTACTAAGGTCTAATGGTGCACTGTACTTCGAAGAACGCATTTCTAAAATGCTTTATGATATTTCAGCTTGTTTTTTTTTTATACAACCGAAGTAGAAAATGAACTTACATTTCACCTGAAAGTAAGTTTCTACTGTCTATCTATCCATTACCGCCTATCAAAGTCCACTGCGGAACATAGGGCTCCCCCATAGATTGCCTCATAGGGGAGATATTTGCCATAGTTGTAATGTTACTGTTGATTTAATAATTTCACCTCTCAGTGGGTCATGTGCTCCCGGTAGATTATCTTCTATCCAACCATCCATTACAGTCTATAAAAGTCCAATGCACAGTAGTGATGCAACAGAACTCTGTTTCTGTTTCCGCAACTGCGGAAGTTCTGCATGGTTTTTAACATCCGTTTCTGCTTCTGTTTCCGCAAGTTTTATAACGGAATTTTGAACGGAACTGAACGACACATCCATATAAATAGATTTTAGTTAATCAGAAATTTAAATCGTGTGTGTAATTTAATTGCAATCATGAAGCCAAAAACAAGTCCTGTTTGGAACTATTTCGTTGGGATTGATGATTTAGCAGCGAGATGTAAATTATGCGACAAAATATACTCGCGAAAATGCTGCACAACTGTCGCTTTAAACGCCGAGTTTGCAGAGTTTGACAAGTAATTAAAACTGTAAAACTTTCATCGCAAATTAAAAAACAAATGGTCATTGCATACCTATTTATTTATAAAATGTATTCCTATGTTATGGTTAAAACCAGATTTTAGTTAAAACGCGTTTTCTATAGTCAAAAATTACAACTTAGATTTGCAAATTATTAGGTAGCAGTTATGTTTTCGTGAAGTTTATATTATTTATTTTTTACTTCAATATATAATATATAATATTAATTATTTTTAAAGAGCCTTTAATGAGTATTTTCGATTCAAAGTTTATTTACGTCGTACTTTCGTGCTAGGGCTGTACTAAATTACCTACTCGCTAAACCTAAATGTGGCTTTTTAAAGGGTTTGCCCAAATTTCAGTGCCTATTTAGCTTTGGTGTATAGGTGGTACGCAGCATCGCTAGTGAGCAATTACTTATGGGAGCTGGACTTGTAATATATGAGGAACACTGGAACAGATTGTTAGGTGTAAAAGCGGCCGAACTACTTTCATAAAATATAACTTACCGCTACTTATTTTTGAATGTTAATTAAAAGTTTTATTTATAAGTTTTTAATAAGTATTATTTCCGTTTTCGCATCCGTTTCTGTTTCCGTTTCTGTAAAAAAATATTTTTAACATCTGTTTCCGTTTCTGTTTCCGATATGACACTTCCGTTGCATCACTAATGCACAGCATAGGCCTCCCCTATAGATTGCCTCATAGGGGGATATTTGCCATAGTTGTAATATTACTGTTGATTTAATAATTTCACCTCTCAGTGGGTCATGTGCTCCTGGTAGATTATCTTCTATACAACCATCCATTACAGTCTATAAAAGTCCAATGCACAGCATAGGCCTCCCCCATAGATTGCCTCATAGGGGGATATTTGCCATAGTTGTAATGTTACTGTTGATTTAATAATTTCACCTCTCAGTGGGTCATGTGCTCCTGGTAGATTATCTTCTATACAACCATCCATTACAGTCTATAAAAGTCCACTGCTGAACATAGGCCTCCCCATAGATTGCCTCATAGGGGGATATTTGCCATAGTTGTAATGTTACTGTTGATTTAATAATTTCACCTCTCAGTGGGTCATGTGCTCCTGGTAGATTATCTTCTATACAACCATCCATTACAGTCTATAAAAGTCCAATGCACAGCATAGGCCTCCCCCATAGATTGCCACATAGAGAGGATGTTCGCTATAGTTGCTACACTTGCCACGCGGGTTGACAAACGCAGATTTTTATTTTTAGTATCTGCCCATCTCCTCCTTGTTTGTCGCCTCTTACGACACCCACGGGATGATATGGGATAGTGGATATTCTTACACCGCCACTACACGGCAACTCACTTAATAATATGTAAGATAATATTATCGCTAGAGACGGATTTTTTTATTTAAAGTGTGGCAAAAGAGCTCACAGTCCACTTGATTGTAAATGGATGCTGTGGCTCTACATACATATAGACTGCATTTAGACTACATATAGACGTCTACTTCTCGTCCTTCCTCGATTAGGAATCAAAATGCAGATAGATTGTCGCACCTGATGACTAAGATGGAATGCCTCATTTCCAGTAAAAAGAGTTTCCGGTTCCCTAAACTCACCGTACAACACACCTATTTTACGCTAGCAATCTGTGTGAGCGTGGCTATAACCGGGTCGAGCCAACCCCCTAATGCTACAACCATGATATAGCTGCGGCGTGGCTCTGCCATTTATAAATGTATTGTGAATTTATTGAATAGAAGATATTCTAATTAAAATCATTTAAAAAAACTATTTTAGTCTACTATCGGGTCGCAGTAAAGCTTTGAAACCGCTGGCGTAGACAGAGGAAGTCTCATCCTTTGAGATTAACGAACGATTAGATAAATTACTCGAGCTTCACACACTAGCTTAACCCCAATTCACCACCAAATATTTGCGAAGATTTCAAACAAGTAACTTGTCAAGGAAACGCGCGTGTCAGTCTATCCTAACAATGATAATCTTGACGCCATGTTGTTTTAATGCTGCAATACAGTATGTTGACGAGATTGACTCAGTATTAGAATATGCTATACGTGTTAGTCACGTTTCAAACATAAATGTGTAATGTCTGCTTGTTGAATTGCTGCGCTCAGTCGAGGAAGGACCATTCTTCCGAGCCTATTGTTTTTCCGGCGTACCACTTTGGGAAAAAGTTGAAACTCGCGTAACCCGTATAAATAAAAAAATTATATGTAAGTGGTACAGCCGCCAATTGGTCGGCTCGACCGGGGTACGACCACGCTCTCACAGAATACCAGCGTAAAATAGCAGCTTAATACTACTGTGTTTCGTATGGTGAGTGTAGAGAAATGGAGATCCTTTTTACTGGAAACAAGGCATTCCATCTTAATCCTCAGGGATGACGTTTTGACGATTCGTAATCGACGATAGATATAGTGTCTATGGGTCACTGTTTTAACTCAATCAAGGTATATAGCCTTTACCCATTTTGAAGACAAGATCGTACCCCTTCAGGCAAACTCACGAATCTGTTTTTTAAAAATAAATCTATTATGACAAAGGAACATACAGTCAACCTGACGGTAAATAGTTCTTCCAGTCTACTTTTTTATAGAATTAGGGTGACATACAAGCACGCAGTAACCTGATAGTAAGTGGATGCTGTGGCCCATATCACATTTAACCTCGATTACATGCAGCGGCGTTGTCTGAGGACTAAGATGGAATGCGTCGATTCCTGTAAAACGGGTCTTCGGTTCTCTACTATAAACATATGAAACACAACAGCATCAAGCTGCTATTTTACGTTGGTATTCTTGAGAGCGTGGTCATACCCCGGTCGAGCCGACCCTTTCGTGCATATAATAAATTATGTCTATAAGCATAATGCAGCCAACTTGAAGTAAATATACTACTTTAAGTACTATTAAAAGTGGTAGAGCCATGCTGAAGCTATATTAGTACCTAATATAGTTGTAGCGCGATTGGGTCGGCTCGACCGGAGCAGGACCACGATTTCACAGAATACCTGGGAAAATATCAGTTTAACGTTGCTGTGTTTTGTATGGTGAGTGTAGAGAACCGGAGATCCTTCTTACTAGAAGCGAGGCATTACATCTTAGTTCTCACGGGCGACAACTCATCTGCATTTTGATTCGTAAACGAGGAAAGATGTAGAAGTCTATGGGCCACAGTAACTACTCACCATCAGGCGAACTGTGGACTCGTTTGTCACCCTTTAAAATAAATTATACCCAAATATATACAAAATTTGACCTGTACAAAGTTCAAAAACTGTATTTAAACTAAGTTTGTATAAAAAGGGTTTTTATAATATTAAAGAATTTATGGATGATAATAACCCCTGGGAAAGGTGATCGCTACCAAGCTATTTCTAATTTGTTTTGTATTGTTAATTTAACGCATGAATAATGTATGTTATTTTTGAAAAAATAAGTCCCGCTGGGTTCCTTGCTGGTTCTTCCCAAGACAGAGGTTTTTTCAGAACCAGTGGTTTACCATTGGTTCTGAAAAAACCTCTGTCTTGGCTAAAAAAGTTAAAAAAGTGAGTTTCAATAAGTATTATTTATAATCTACATTGGATAAAAAAGTTTCTGTTTCTGTATTCTATAAAAAAATTATAACTAATTGTAGCCTTGTCACCATAGTGGACTAAAATTGAATATCTTACAACATGTTATTAAACTTGCTCTCTAAAGCCCTACGATCGGAATACACCAGCGGCAGAATTATGTAAGAAAGTGATATATATTCAGACGGATTCCTAGGTACTGAACATAGTCTCAAAGAACACTTCAAATAGCAACATACTAAGGCCTTAGGCTTACATCGATTCGCTCATATATTTATGTATGTCCTCCAGACCGAATTGCGGCGATCTCGACGAAGACTAGCCATCTGCACTAAACACTATTTTAGTACACGATTATTTGCGCTAACACAGGTGCACTCTCTCTCTCTCATAGTCCCACAGGACGGCAATCGGCACGAATGGAAAGAGATCAGGCGCAGGACCAACGGCTTTACATGCTTTCCGAGGCACGAGATTAAAACACCGCCCACTACCAGACTCCGACTTGAGAATTTCTGGACATAAAATCCAATATGAACAAAACTGTATATACGGATTTTATCGCTTTAAATAAACTTGTTTCAATTTATTTTTAATGGTTGACGTTTCGGCTGCTTTACAGCATCCATGATCACGGGAGGGTCTGAGATATTTGACGTCCCAATGTCAAAGTTAACCCGGCTACCTTCAGTTTTTGACTATTTGTTTTAGATTGGACCAAAAATTGTGTATTGCGTTGTGTTCGCATAAATTTAAGAAATCATTATAAAAAATCCGGGATTTGAACCCGGGAACTCATGATCCAGAACCGCATCTACCACTAAACGAACGAGGCAGTCAAATAGATTAATCAATAGACGAGTAGGCGGGATCTACGTCCGTGTTATGTTTTACTATAAAGGTACAATTGTTTCACGACACCATTGTGTGAACACCAGAACAAATATTATACAGAAATCCATTCATTATTCTTGAATAGAACGAGCTGAAAGAAAAGATCATGCTCTGAAGTAGGGACGTAGAAAATTCACTAGCATGTATCAACCCGTGACTGTCGTAAGAGGCAAGGATGTGATTATAGAATAGAATCTTTAATTAAATATATAATAAATAGTAATTTAAGTTTTTTTTACGTGAAACCCTAATTATATATCCAAAATTAAGTATTAGTAGTTAGTAGCCTAAGTTACTCCTTATAATATCAGCTATCTACCAGTGAAAGTCCCGTCAAAATCGATCTAGACGATTCGAAAATTAACCGGAACAAACAGACAGACAAACAAACATTTTAAAAATTGTGTTTTTAATATAAGTACCGTGTACAATCATACGCATTGAGCAAAAAGCAGTTATAATTTCTTTTACGCGAATACTTAAATAAAACTAATTTTTACGGATTTTATCGCTTTTTTTGCGCCCGAAGCAATTGGAAAGGGCTACCCTTTATGTAGGGAGGCGGAAAATGCATTACGCATACCACGATAGCCGGTCTGTCGTGGTTATGAGGGACTCACTGCCTACCGGGGGGAACCTAAGTGATACCCTCTAAAAACCGCCTTTGGGTACTGGCAACCAGCTGTTTAAGCTTCTTATGCCGTATCGGAAGCGACCCTCTTTTGGGAAAAGATGGCGCAGGCGGCTACGAGCCGCTGAGGGAGTGCCTACGAAGGCAAATAATTATGAATAATTTAATTATAGTTGGCCTGAGCCGCCAGGAGGCAGTTCAGGTCGTTTGGCAGTTTATTAGGCGGGTCCGAGTGAGAGTTTCTCGGCCTGCGGACTCGATAGCGAGAGGGGGGTGGAGTTGCATAAGTAGCTGCCTCACGAATAAAATGGTTGGAGTGCGACTCTGAGGCTTTGAAGAAGTTCTCAGAGAGTTTTTTTTTTAAGAAATTGTTGAATTGTAGGGAGCTCTAGGTCCCGATGAAGGTCGGCATTACGGACGTACCAAGGTGCGTTCGCAGCTCGACGACAGAAAAGGTTTTGAACTATTTAGAGTTCATTAATAATTTTAGGGTCAGCGTGGGCAAAGATGGGGCCTGCGTAGGACATGACGGGTCGTATACAGACCTTACAAAGGGTACGCTTGTTTCTGAGGGACATTTTACTGTGTCGGTCCAACATACTGTTGAGCCTACTCAGGTAAAAGCGTGCGTGACGGGTTACTCTTTTGACGTGGGGCCTGAAAGTGAGCGTTGTGTCTAGAGTGACACCTAAATATTTGGCAGACGTATGCCAGGGGACAGGGGTCCCTAGCATACGTATTGGTGGGGTGTTTTTGAGGCGGCGTCATTTATAATTGAAGTGAACGGCGGAGCTCTTCTCCGGGTTCAGATCAATGCGCCATTTTTTGAACCAAGCTCCTAGGCCGTCAACTGACTTTTGAATCTTGTTCCGTATGAAAGGTAGCGAGATACCTTTACAGTAGAGAGCAGTGTCGTCTGCGAAGAGGGAGAGCTGAACACTTCGGCTTTCGACGGGATGGGAATGTCGTTGGTGAACAGGATGTACAGCAGAGGAGCAAGTACTGAGCCCTGAGGGACACCAGCCTTGATAGTTCGCTGTGAGGATAGCGTGCCTTCGTGTCTAAAACGAAAGGTACGATGTTTTAAGTATGAGGCCACGAGACGAACTAGACGATCGGGGAGACCTACTTTTATAAAGCTTGTAGATGAGGCCTGTGTGCCAGACTCTATCGAAAGCTTTGGCTATGTCGAAAAAGACCGCGATGGTCTTATGACGACGAGGATAATAACCACTGAGGATATATTCCACAATGCGGTGAACTTGTTGGGGACATGAGTGTTTCGCTCGGAAACCGAATTGATAGGGAATGATAAGAGGGTCACCGTCTGTGGGAAACAGATGGCGCCTCATGCGAGTTTGGATGACTCTTTCGAGAGCTTGCCCATGGCCTTGAGGAGGCTAATGGGGCGATGACTGGAGGGGAGGTTGAGAGGCTTGCCTGGCTTGGGAATACCAATCACAGTTGCCTCTTTCCACGTAGTGGGAAAGTAGCTAAAGTTGAAGCAGACGTTGAAGATAATAGATAAAAAGGTTAACACCTGCTCAGGAAAGTGTTTTAGGGCTTTGTTGGAGATGCCATCCGCGCCTGGAGCCTTTTTAAGCTTAAGTCTTTTGATGAGGGATGAAATCTCATCATTGGACACAGAGATAGGTTCGGAGGCTGTAGGGGGGTGGGTTCCGGCGGCGGACCTCATCCTCCACTGCCTGGACGTGTGAGGGGTCGACAGGTTGAGAGCTAGGAGAGCATTGTGCGGCAATGCTATCTGCAAAGCACTCAGCCTTTTCCTCGTCCTCGAAGGCAACCGTACCGTCGGGATGGGAGAGAGGGGGAGTGTGGGTGATAGCGTCTATGCGGAGGGCTCTAGCCATCTGATAGTACGCTGTATGAGATGGAGAGATATTCTCCATGAGTTTACTCTTTTCGAGGTCTCGAAGTTCAGAGAGGCGGAAACGGAGTTCTGGTTGAAGACGATTGGCCGTGCGCCTATATTCGGGGGTGGGAAATTTTGCTGCTCTCCGGAAATCAGCTTTCTTGGCTTTTAATAGGTTGCTAATATGTAGGGGAAGCCCACTATTGTTAGCAACCGGGATGACCCTTTCGTTCTCCTTAAGGGAGGATTTAATAAGGGTGAAGAGTAAATCGACCGCGGTGTCGATTTTTTCGGGACTGTCTAAGTCCGACGGTAGAGAGATGGTAGAGTCCCGTGAGTCCAGAGCTTTAGCTAAGGTCGATGTTCCTAATAGCGGAATACAACGTTTTTAGGTCATCAATTGAGGGCTGTGATTGTTGTGGGGCGGAGATTGTACGCGGTGGGTCTGTATTTTTGGGGCCCAAGAGAAAGACTGGAGGCTGCATAGGCTTAGAGAAGCCCGGAGGGTGCCGAATAATGCCCTGAGGGGGCCTAGGGGGACCCTGAGAGGGCCTGGATGGGCTGAGAAAGGCCCTGACGGGGCCGTCGTAGAAGACCAATACCACTTAGGGACTTTTAAGAAAATATCCTACTTCTTTCTATTTCTGTTAACGTATCGGCAAATCATTGGTGGCAGATATACGTTGGTAATTATCAACTACCATTAGGTGAGCCGTACGCTCGATTGCATCTACTATTAAAAAAAACACACGCAAAATATAAAAAGCAACTATAGCAAATATCCCCCTATGAGGCAATTTATGGGGAGGCCTGTGTTCAGCAGTGGACTTTTATAGACTGTAACGGTAACAGATTTTTTAAATATAAACACTCACGCCCGTCACCCAGAGGGGTAGGCAGAGACACAGACTTCCATTTAGCACGATCCTGACATACCTCTCTCGCCTCCTCTACATCCATATACCTACGCATACATGCTCGTCGGTTGAGTGTACTCTTAATTTGGCCAATTTTTAATATATCATTAAAAATTTTTTTTCGCCTCGGACGTCCCTTTCCGACTCTTCCATTCACTTCTGCAACATATATTTGCTTTGTCAGTCTTTCCGCATTCACTCTTTCATTATTTATATCACTTTTATTTTTTTACAAACGAGCAGACAGTTCACCTGATGGTAAGTGGATGCTGTAGCCCATATACTACATCTACGTTTATCCACGACTAAGAATCAACACGCAGATGCGTTGTCACCCCTGAGGACTAACATAAATTAAAAAAAACTAAAATTCCAGTAAAAAGGGCCTCCGGATCTCTACACTCACCATACGAAACACAGCAGCAATTAATCTGCTATTTTACGCTGGTATTCTGCGAGAGCGTGGTCCTTCACCGGTCGATCCGACCCATTCGTGCTACAACCATAATATAGCTGTCACGTATGAACTACCATAAACTATCATACGACTATTATATGTAACAGAACTGTCATAAAGTTTGAAATTTTTATTCAACAGTGGACTTTTAATAGGCCTAAATGAACGAACGAACGAACGAAATAATGAATGAATGAATGAAGGCGAGGAACTACGTCAGTATGTGTTATACTTTACTGTAATTTACGATTGTCTCAAGGGCCCATTGTTCTGATGGCAGAATAAATATCATAAAATCATTAATGTACTGTTTTACAATAGGTCGCCCTGATAAACAAGAGGTAAAATTAAAAATTTTGTACAACAAAACTTCAATACGACTGAATCCGATGTATTCGAAGTCGATTAAATATGCATTATTAAAGATAACTCAAAAACTACTGGTCAGGTCTTGATTAAAATTATATAGAACCACACGAGAAGTACCAGTTTTTAGATTAAAAAAGAATCATCAAAATTGGTTCACTCAGAGAAAAGTTATGAGGTTACACATAAAAAAACATATAGTCGAATTGAATAATTCCTCCTTTTTGAATTTGGTAAAAAAAAAGAATACGAAGAGACATTTATATAAAAAAAATATTGTTATAATCCTCCCTAATATCCCCGCACGACTTCTTTTTTTTAATTAAAATTGAGCTCACTCTTGACGTCCATAAGACTCGGAGGCAAAGATGAGGTCTACGTTGGAGCAAGTTTGCCCAGGATAAGCCTGTTTCGGACCCAAGATAAGATTTCAGTTTTGGTTAGATGTTTAGCTTACTGTTCTTGCTTACATTTGTTAAATCTATATGTCAATAAATTTATTATTATTATTATTATTATTATTAACAAGCATCTTGAAGGGGTTCAGGTTATATGCACTCGGAAAAACAGACGTCGGCATGGCGTTCCACACCTGTGCGCATTAGGAAAAATGATTTATAGCGCTTATTGCGAAAATTCTGAATGTCAACCAAGTGTTTGTAGAATCGTTTACCACCGGCGATTGTTTTGAACCGATACAACTTAGGGACCTTCAAAAAATGAGCCTACTACTTTTAAAAAAGCCAGCAACGCATCCGCAATTCCTCTGGTGTTGCAGTTGTTCATGGGCGGCGGTAATCACTTAACATCGAAATGTCAACCAAGTGTTTGTAGAATCGTTTACCACCGGCGATTGTTTTGAACCGATACAACTTAGGGACCTTCAAGAAACGAGCCGTACTTTAAAAAAAATGTATACTAACCATATAGTGGCGATATTATATATAAGAATATTCACTAACCCATGTCATACCATTCGGACGGGAACACACTGCCATTTAGCGACAAAGAGGGTGATACCGTACCCACATAGATTTCTAGGCAGTCCTACCACATAGTGAAGTCCTACCCTAAATCCTTAGGCATGAGGACGCATCATCATCATCATCATCATTACAACCCTTCACAAGTGCACTGCTGAACATAGGTCTCCACCAAGGAATGCCATATTTTTTTTAAATATATCATAAGTGTGACAAAGAAACACACAGTCCACTTGACGGTAAGTGGATGCTGTGGTCTATAGACATCTACATTTATCCTCAATTAAAAATCAAAATGCAGATGCGTTATCAGCCCTGAGGACTAAGATGAAATGCCTCGTTTCTAGTAAAAAAGGGTCTCCGGATCTCTACACTCACCATACGAAATACAGCAGTATTAAAATGATATTTTACGCTGGTATTTTGTGAGAGCGCGGTCCTTCCTCGATCGAGCCGGCCTATTCGTGCTACAACCATAATATAGCTGCATCGTGGCTCTACCACGTAAAAAACATAGTACAGTTCTGAGCCAGCTGCATCTATCGGCTTCCTGCATATCATACCAGGTCGTCACTACATCTAGCAGAGGAATGCCCTACATTTCGTCTACCGGTACGAGGCTGCCACTCGAGAACCTGTGTTCCCCATCGGTTGTCGGTTCTTTGAGTTATATGAACAGCCCATTGCCACTTCAACTTACTAATCCGTTGGGCTATGTCTCTAATGAGTTGTTACTCTGGTTCTACTGCGGATATCCTCAAAAACACATCTGCATTTTGATTCCTCATTGAGGTTAGACTTACGCCTATAGACCACAGCATCTTCACTATTAGGTTGACTGCGATAATTTGTCACTTTCAGATATTTAAAAAAATAACGTTTATAACTGTGATTGATCTCGGTCGCTCGTTAGGTGTGTGTACAGTGCGCTGATAAACTAACAATAGAGCACCGGCATCTCGGGACAGCGCCCGATCCATCACAAAGCGGTCACATCTAATAAAAGACGTGAGAACGTCGGATGATTTATTACGAAGCTCTTGAAAGTTGTGTGATAAAGTCGCGTATGATAAGATATGTTGGTTGGTAGAGTGCCAAGAAGTTCCTACTCCTGAGCGATAAGTCTTGGAACCTTTAAGATCCCATAATCTTCGTATCTTGCAGGTCCTAAGTCTTATCGGTCAGGAGAAATCTCTGGTGACTACAAATTCCACAGTGTGCTTGTGCGAGGCACAAAATTCCGCGTAAGTACCCGCAAGAATTCCTTGTTCTAAATAAATGATAATCTTAATGATTTCTTACATTTACGCGAATACTACATCTATCTATCTATCCATACATCTATCTATCCGTAAAACTGCTTTTTACGGATTTTATTCTGCGTAGATCGTACCATAAATAATAATCAAAAATCTAAAGGTACACCGGGTTAACATTGACATCGGAACGTCAGTCTCCTCAGTTCCGCGTGACCATGGGTGCTGGAAAGCATCTAAAACGTCGGGAATTAAAAATCAAATAAATTAAACGCGACCAATTCCGTAAAATTAGTGTCAATTAAAATGATAATCTTCTATTTTTTTTTTTGCATCAGCATGTAAAAGTACACTCCTGAAAATAGGCCTATCACGTTGTAAAGAGCCTTAACATTCCAGCTTGAAATACTAGCGTGAAGTAGTAGCTTAATGCTGTTGTTTTTGGTATCGTGAGTGAAACTGGTAATGAGGTATTCCATCTTACCGTGTGGTTGTGTTTACCGTGTAGTGGCGGTGTACGGAGTGTCGTAAGAGGTAACATAAGGAAACAGATCTTCTGTTTATCTCGTACAAATGAAGGTAAGTCATTAATATACACTAAAAATAGGAATGGGCAAAGAATTGAGCCCTGAGGGACATCCATCTGAAAGGACCAACCGGATGTCGTATCAGGGATCTTGGGATGATGTAAATCCGATGATAGTCGTATTGATGGTTGTTCAGTTCTTCAACATTTCGTCTCTGCGATGGTTATTTGGCGGGTTGCTATTGTCACTCTTACTGCGTCTTTGTTTGACTCACACATAAGTAGCTTTGCCCAAGTCGGGTCCCTTCATTACGGGGCTTATCTGGGGTGAAATTGCTCAGCTACGCAAATCCTTTAATTCTTGGAAGACATAAGGCTTAGCAATAAACTACAGCCATATAAGTGATCACAAAAGATTTTACAGGTCGCAGTGATACTGTTCTTAGACCTGTGCGTCTGCTCGCACAAATAAAAGAGCAGTGGCAAATACGGGGCATCTTTGACTTCTCCTATGTACTTCAATGGAGTTTTGATGATGATGATGATGACGTTTGGTAATGGTAATGATAGCCTTCATTTTTACGTCATTTCTATTATAATCTAATATATACAAATTATTTTTTGCTTGTTCGTATTTTATGCGAACAAACAAAAAATCGGTGCATCAGATTGGGGTAAAACTTTTTCAATATATTGCTGCACTATAATGGTGCACTTTTGCGAAGGTTATACGCATAGTTGGACCCGGTAGGTAGGGCTGCTGTAGTATGCAGATATCACCCGTGCGAAGCCGGGTGTATCAGCAGTTGATAATAAATATCCCTGGAACCTTAAAATACTCGTATTCAATTCAATTAATATCTCTCAAATGCAACCTTACTGCAAAGATTCACTTTTTCTCTCTGCTTCTTGCTGTTGCAGAATAATATATGGCATAACTTGAATAACATGTAGACATGAGAACATGTGAAACCAATGAAATACGTAAATAAATTATTGTATTTAGATAAAACTAGTTTTTACACATTTCATCGCATATGTTAACTTCCGTTCTATGTTCCTGGCGTTTCAAGCCCTTTACAGCAACCATGATCACGAGGGGGGGGGGGAGACTGAGGTTTTCGACGTCGCAGTTTCGTAGTTAACCACGGCTACCCCCAGGTTAAAATTATCATATAGATCATGACCATGGGTGCTGTAAAGTACTCGAAATATGAGATTATGAGTTAATATACGCGATAAATCCGTAAAACTTATTTAATTTAAATGTTTAGTGTTCGCGTAATCGTAATCGACGTTGTAGAGCCATGCTGCAATTATATTAGTAGTATATATTAGTTATATTAGTTGTACTTTTTACTGTAAACGAGTCATTCCATTTTAGTTCTCACGGGTGACAACGCATCTGCATTTTGATTCATAATCGAGGGTAGATGTAGATGTCTATGGGCCACAGCAACCAGTTACCATCAGGTGGACTGTGTGCTCGTTTGTCACCCTATCCTATAAAAATAATTATTGTAGTTCGCGAATCATACACGCAAATGATCTAGTGCACTTACTACGACACTATCTGTCTCTATTTCACTCGCTCTCGATTTTTTTTAAATAGAATAAGGGTAACAAACGAGCACACAGTCCACCTGACTAAGTGGTTGCTATGATCCATAGAAATCTACATCCATAATCGATTAAAATTAAAAACGCAGATGCGTTGTTACTTCTGAGGACTAAGATAGGATGGCTCGATACTGTAAGAAGGTACCGTCAGGTGAACTCTTGTTTATCATTTCAATATAATAAGTACACAGCATTCCCTTTTAATAAATATGTTTCCAAAGACCCAAATGCGCGCGTCACAGTTTGTTAGAGTACAGTGCTGCGCGAAAGTACACAATTAACGTCCATCTGGCAATCAGTGTCCGACGACAATCGCGTTAGCGGTAGTACAAAGTACAATCGTGAACAAAACTGTTTTATTTACAGCATAAAGGCGACCAACGAACACACTAAACTGATGGTAAGTAGATTCTGTGGCCCACAGACATCTACATCAATCCTCGATAAAGAATAAAAAAGCAGATGAGTTGTGTCCCCTGTGGACTAATGGAATGCCTCGATTCTAGCAAAAAGAGTCGCTGATTCTCTACGCTCACCATACGAAACACAGCAGCATTACGCTGCTATTTTACGCTGGTATTCTGTGAAGGTGTGTTGTTTTGCCGGTTGAGCAGACCAATTCGTGCTACATCCATAATTTAGCTGCAACAGGCTCTATCACGTGTACGTCTTTGTTTGAAGTTGGTTGCATTAACTAAGAAATATTATCATCAAAAAAAATTATAGGTTCCGCAATAAAATATTATCGTGCGCCCAGCAAAGCGAGCGATTATCAGCTAGTAATGAATAAAATGAACTAAATTAACTAAATAAAGTTCACAGACAGACCCCAAAAATTACATAAAGCGTTTCGTTAGCTTAGTTTGAAATTAAAAAAGTTTTAATTTTAAGAATTTAGTGCGCGACTGTACGACACAAGGGCCGCGCGTGGCGTATGTCAATCAGAGTTACTGCACCTCTCCCCCTCCCTCTCCCCGCTCCCGTACAATTACGTCACCAATTTAACGTAACTGGGTATAGCGTTACATTGTCTACACTGTGATGCAGATGGACGTCAGACTCCATTTGTCCTGTTCCATTTATTTATTTATCCTTTACAGTAACACACCTTCAACTAGGGGTTACCAAGGGCGGACTTAATGCCAAAAAAATTATATTTTTTTGGCAGGTGTAAATTAAGGACAATAAAAAAACTTAAAAAGAATAAAAGTTAAACTGTACTAAATACATTATATAACATAAAACTATCTAAATACATTATATAGAGATAATACACATAAAATACACACATTTATGTGTATTGTATAATACACACATACACACATAAACATAATAAACAATTATGAAAATTCGTTCGTTTTTTTTTGCAATAGTTCGTAAATCACTATAGAGTTACTTCGAGGTAAACAAAAATAATTAATTGACTTTCCAGTTTCCATACGTGGTAGAGCCACGCTGCAGCTATATTACAGTTGTAGCACGAATGTGTCGGCTGGACAGATGCAAGATCACGCTCTCACAGAATACCAGCGTAAAATAGCAGCGTTATGCTGATGTGTTGGAAGTGAGTGTAGAGAACTGGAAACCGTTTTTACTGGAATCGAGGCATTCCGTCTTAGTCCTGAGAGGTGACAACGCAGTCACGTTTTGATTCTTAATTGAGAATAAATGGAGATGTCTATGGGCCACAGCATCCACTTACCATAAGGTGGAAACAAAGAACCGGAGACCCTTATATTGGTAATAGTGCGTTCCATCTCAGTACTCAAGAGTGACAATGCATCTGAATTTTGATTGTTAATTGAAGATAGGTTTAGATGTGTATGGGCCACAGCATCCACTTACCATCACGTGGACTGTGTGCTCGGTTGTTACCCTTATTCTATAATCAGTAGCCATCCTTTTTTGAAGTTGGTTGTCCAAGACTACGGTAACAATAATGTCCTACAGACCGAATTTCGGTCACGGCGGCCGGTCTCAACGGAGACTAGCCATCAGCGCAGGACAGAATTATAGTGCACGAGTGTGAGCTAGCACAGGTGCACTCTCTATTGCCTCACTCTCATAGTCCGATGGCACGGCAACCCGAAAAGACCGGAGAGAAATCAGGTGTAGGACCAACGATTTTACGTGCTTACCGAGGCACGGGGGTGAGACACCGCCAGCTTCGTAACTCCGGGCTGCTATTGGGAATTTCTTGAGCGAATAACCTATTAACTGATTTTGGACCAACCCGGTATTCGAACTTTGGACCTCATGATCAACAACTATGCTTACAACGACTAGACCAACGTGGCAGTCAACTGTAGACTACAATATCCTTTTACCAATATGTGGATTGGGTTCGTTTATCACTATAAAAAAATTCATTGCCAAGGTGCCAGACTGTAGACGAATTATCTCAATTTGCGCCTAAAGCAACATCGAGGGCACTACAGTGGAGTGTCCCTATGTTAGCGAACCTTTCAATTTTTAAGTGCAGATTCGATTCCGGCCTTTGTTCATTTTAAGACCCCTACCACTTGAAGTCGGGACCCAGCTGTGACGGCGCGGGTGTGAGGGACCTTATGGTATAAAAATGGTGATTCGAGCCATATTTTTTATCTAATTAATGGTTTGTGAGTGTTTAGTGGTAAAATGATAAATTTTGTACAACCGACTTCAATATAAAAATGGACATCGTGTCAATCAAAGCAGAGCCGGATAGTTAGTTCAAATATTAAACAAAAATTAGTAATATACAAAATATATATATATATATTTGTATATTTGTAGTTCACATATATTTGTATATAACATACAAAATATACAAATATATGTGAAGTGTATGTCAAGTTTTGCCTTGACATTGACATACACTTCACAAAATATTATACATTTAAAAATATACAAAATCAGCTCATGTTAGCAAAATTTTAAAATTCTTTGGCGCCAATCTCTATCTACTCCGTACGACAGTTTAAACCGCGAACCATGGCGCGGACTAATGTTTGACATTAGCATAGAGTAATAACACACAAATTGAGACATTGACGGTATAAACGTAAATAATGAATGTTTTATTTAATTTAATTTGAAGTATTTGTAACAAAAACATAATCAAACAAATAATAATTTTTATATATTATAAAAATTATTTTTTGTTTGTTCGTATTTTATGCGCTGCCATACCGTTCATCAGATTACGCTAAGACTGTAAACAAGCTACTGGACTGGAAAGGATACGGTATGGTGAGTACATATACCTTCGATTTGCCGACGATATAGTCCTTATGGCAGAATCGCTGGAGGACCTTAGAACTATGCTCAATGACCTCAATGGTGTCTCCCAACGGATGGGTCTTAAGATGAACATGGACAAAACAAAGATCATGTTTAATGTCCATGTCACACCTATGCCGGTAGTTGTTGGGAGCACTATGCTCGAAGTTGTTGACGAGTACGTTTACCTGGGACAAATAGTCCGACTAGGTAAGTCCAACTTCGACCGAGAGGTCAATCGACGGATTCAACTCGGCTGGGTAGCGTTCGGGAAATTACGATACATCTTCTCGTCAGGTATACCTCAATCTCTGAAAACTAAAGTGTACAACCAGTGCGTGTTGCTAGTGATGACTTGCGGATCTGTGACGTGGTCCTTCACTGCTGGCCGTATGAGGACGCTCAAGGTCGCTCAGCGAGCTGTGGACAGGGCTATGCTCGGAGTTTCTCTGCGTGATAGACTCAAAAATGAGGATATCTGCAGTAAAACCAAAGTGACCGACATAGCTCAACGGATTAGTAAGTTGAAGTGGCAATGGGCCGGCCATATAGCTCGAAGGACCGATAACCTATAGGGAAGAAAGGTTCTCGAGTGGCAGCCTCGTACCGGTAGGCATAGTGTAGGGCGACCCCCCACTAGATGGAGTGACGACCTAGTAAGACATGCAGGAAGTCGATGGATGCAGGTGGCTCAGGACCGTGCTTTGTGGCATTACTTGGGGGAGGCCTATGTTCAGCAGTGGACTTGTGAAGGGCTGTAATGATGATGATGATGATGTAAACATATTGCATGCACTCGCGCGAAGGTTATAGGTAAAGTACTGTTAACTAACAGAAGGTGGCGCACGTATCGTACCGACAAATTTATTTGAGTTATACTCGTACAAATCATTCAATTTCAATGAATGTGTTATCATTCCTAATTAAACACTAAGACTCTTCCAAATTTAAAACGATATTTACTAGTACTATTTATAAATTCTAAGTAAGTACTATTTATAAATTTTAGCTTTCCGCATTCCTCCTTCATATAATATATTTGATATAATTAATTTGATAATAACATAGAGTAATTAGACTTAGAGTGATAGTGTCATTCAAATTTCCGGTCAAAGTTGAAGCAACAACACAATGAATGTGTGCATAAGCGGCCTGTAATTACGTTTGCCCGCACGCACACAAGCAAATGAGTAATGTATGCAAGTAAATGACGATTTCCCCAAAAAATGGGCAAAGTGTAATAGTAGACATAGTCGTAAAATTAATATTTAGGTTTGCGTTTACAATTATTTATTAATAATTTACAAAGAGAGAAATATAAAATTACTTATATTTATTAACTAATATTTTATTTAAATTATATATATACGAATATCTTGTGCTATAATATATATTTACAAATCTATTACGTTATCATATTATTCTGTTAGAAGTGATATATTTATATAAGAGTATAGTATTGTATATTTATTCGACGAGGGAAGCCCGGTTGACGGAGCCCTACCAACAGGGCTCCTACTTCTAAGTGGTTTATAAAAAATAAACCACGAAGGAGTTGGCGATAGGATCTCCTTCTAACCTAGCGTGTCCGAGTCGGGATGCCCAAAGTACCTAGCTCGCTACGCTAAAAAAATTATAGATAAACATTATTATATGATTTTTTTTCAATTTTTTTTCATTTTTTTAAATGTGCGTTATTTAAATTAAGATATAGCAATCACAGTCAAAGATTGCATTTTTTTATTTTGTTACAAGATTTTTTCGAGGATAATATAAGTTATTGATTTATTTTTGAATATAATACATAGTTAATTTTTTTATTTTGATATTTTCCGTAAAAACAAAGATTTTAAAAAAACTCATCGAAATCGGATAATTTTTCTATTTTCTGGAGCGTTTATGATAACGTTTAAAGTCTAAAACTTAGTGAGATATAAAATTAATAAAAAAACATTTTTCAATGCCTTTTTTAAATGTTTGTTTTTTGTGTAGATTAAGAAAAAAAATATACAAACTGCGTCTAACGCTTTTCAAAAAGTTATGAAGGATTATATTCGAAGAAGTTCGTTTATGATCACATTTAGTCATAAAACTAATGAAATTTCGAGGTGAGAATTTTACTAATTTTTTTTTTTCTATAAATCCGCCGCAAAGATGAAGATTTAAAAAAAATCATGGAAATCGGATGATTTTTCGATTTTCCAGAGCCAAAAAACGAGGTGACCGCGATAGTATAAAATTACCAAAATACGTAATTATATTAATTAAATATTGTATTTTTATTTGCCAAATAAAAATATAACAATAATAGTCCCATATTGGCAGCATGTAATTACAATAATAAGAAAATATGGGGTAAAATATTTTACTATGCCTAGCAATATTTTCGTTATATTGGCGTCTGTCAAATTTACTATTTATTATTTTGTTCTGATGAATGTTTTTTTTTTATAAAAATATAAGATGCTAGGCGGTATTGACCCGTGAAATTAGATTTATAAATTTTTTTCATGATTATGGGATGACTTGTGATACTCTTTAATAGCACAGTACGTCATTTTTTTTCATAATTGCGCGAGCTCTATACACGACTACGTGGTCTCGAATACTGACGCGCCGAAACCGAAAGTCGTACTTAGCCTTAAAAGGCTAACTTGAAACGGCTTCACTTTGCGTGCGCCTGCTGCGGTTCTAAGCCTAATAATTCTATGGATAATAAGTGATTTAAGTATACAAATATGGAACAGCAAATAAATTTCATACTTGTTTTTATTTATTTCTCTCTATCCCATATATATATATATATATATATATATATATATATATATATATATATATATATATATATCAATATGTAACAAAAACCCTGTGGTTCCCGCTAAGTGTGTTATCAGAATCAGTATCCAAGCATATAGAAATAGTTTTTATTTTCAAAAAACCCCTTTTAAAAAAATTAATTTTGATGAAAAAAATTTTTTTTGCAAATTGTATGTGGTTTTATTTCCTCTAACTCACACGGGTATCGGTACTACGGGGTCTTTGACAATCCTCTTACTCCTCGGCCAATGCAGAGATAATAAAACGACATAAAATTTGCAAATTAATTTTTTTTCCATTAAAATAATTTTTTTAAATGTGTTTATTTTTTTAAATTATTTCTATATGCTTGGATACTGATTCTGATAACGCAGTTAATGGGAACCACAGGGTTTTTGTTACATGTTGTATATATATATATATATATATATATATATATATATATATATATATATATATATATATATATATGTGTGTGTGTGTGTGTGTGTGACGGCTCCGCGGCGCATGTGGCTTAGCGATGAGTTACAGCGCTAAGGACCGCGGGTTCGAATCCCGCACGGAACAAGTATTTGTATGGCCTACAAATAACTGTTCCGGGTCTGGATGTTTGTCCTTGTGAAATTTATGTTTGTAAAACTTCCCCCTCGATACAGGAGAAAACCCTAGGGTGGAGGAGGTAACGTTTAAAAAAATCAATGTATTCGAAGTCAATTAAATACGCATTATTGAGGATAACTCAAAAACTATTGGTCAGATCTTGATTAAGTTTATATGGGACCACATGGAAAGCACCAGCTTTCAGATAAAAAAGAGAAAAAAAAATAATCATCAGAATCGGTTCACTCATAGAAAAGTTATGAGGTAACGCACATTAAAAAAAACACGCAGTCGATTTGAATACCTCCTTCTTTTAGAAGTCGGTAACTTTTTCAAGCCACTGCGCCACGGAGCCGTAATATTCTTTTTTTAATAACATTAAAGTCGGTTTTAAAGAAAATATTTTTACCACAGTTTGTAATAAAACCTCAGGATGTATCGAATTTCTTCGTTAGGATAACTCATTTTGGCGGACAGAAAAACAATTTAAAAATGGCGGGAAAGTGTCTTCTTTTTCTTTTTCTTAATGTCCTATATGTCTTGATATTAAAACCAGACAGATACAAACAATACAACCAAAGAGAAATCTCTTTGGTTGTTTTGTTTTTTCTTGAATTTTATACAAACAAAATACGAAGAAAGTTTTTCCCCTACATATAGGTATGTAATGAAAATAATAAATATTTATAATGATTTCTTAGGTTTACGTGAACACTACATATTTAACTTATGTTTTTACGAGTCTACAGTATAGTCAGTCAGTATAGTCAGTCCCCCGTGATTATAGGTGCTGTAAAGTACTCGAAACTTCGGGAGTATAAAACTATGACCGATGCAGGTGCTAAGGTAACTTTGTGCTTGACATTCGGAGCGCAGCGAGTGTAAAGTCTTTATCTTTATTTCAACAAAAGATTCAATTAAATCAAATGGTGTGACGTTGCGCAGATGTAAATTAATCAGTTCATGTAATCAATTAAATGGAGAAATAATAAGAATAATAATTAGAAATAACAAGATAGTAATAGGAAAAAAATCAAATTCAGATTTTTATTGTTTACAAACGTCGTCTGCGTTGAGTTCAAATATAACCGAAAAAATTATGTAAACTGGCCTACAGGTCACGGAGGAGATAGGTTTCAAGGAATCGTTTTCTTGCGCCATGGGAGCTCCCATAAGTTAATTTATGCCATAAAAAAATAGTTTTATTTAAATCGCACTGCAGACACCTTGGATTGTTTCCCTGTTGCCTGTCACTACACCCACGGGATGATATAGTTATGTCGATGTATGTCATAACTGTCTATAAATAAATATATTTGTTTTTGTAAAACAAAGGGAACAATGCACACTTTTCTATAGCAATGGTCATTGATCTGTAGAAGAATTGATGTCTAAGTTAAATAAAGAAAAACGGGTATTAACGAGTAATTGTGCAGTGCAGTTGTATAAGAGTACCCATCACATAATCTATTCTCGTGCTTTTTAAAACATAGTTTTATTTTACCTTTTAACGCAAGAAATACACGTAATGTTTGCCCCCAAATCTACTTTCGTTTAGAAATGAGAAGACCGAAGAAGAAACGGTCAAGGATACTCTGCAGGTATTCTCTTTTTTGTCATTTTTTTTTATAAGTTAGGGTGACAAACCAGCACACAGTCCACCTGATGGTAAGCGGTTGCTGTAGCCCATAGACATCCACGTACATCTATCCTCGATTACAAATCAAAATGTAGATATGCATTGTCACCTGTGACGATTAAGATGGAATGCCTAGTTTCCAGTAAAAAAGGTCTCCGGCTCTCTACACTCACCATACGAAACACGGCAGTATTAAGCTACTAATTTACGCAGGTATTCTGTGAGAGCGTGGTCCTTCCCGGTCGAACCGACTCATTTGTACTACAACTATAACTATAATTGCTATAACTATAACTGCAGCATTAAGCTACTAATTTACGCAGGTATTCTGTGAGAGTGTGGTCCTTCCCGGTCGAACCGACTCATTTGTACTACAACTATAACTACAATTGCTATAACTATAACTGCAGCATTAAGCCACTAATTTACGCAGGTATTGTGTGAGAGCGTGGTCCTTCCCGGTCGAACCGACTCATTTGTAATATAACTATAACTGCAGCATTAAGCTACTAATTTACGCAGGTATTCTATGAGAGCGTGGTCCTTCCCGGTCGAACCGACTCATTCGTACTACAACTATAACTACAATTGCTATAACTATAACTGCAGCATTAAGCCACTAATTTACGCAGGTATTCTATGAGAGTGTGGTCCTTCCCGGTCGAACCGACTCATTCGTACTACAACTATAACTATAATTGCTATAACTATAACTGCAGCATTAAGCTACTAATTTACGCAGGTATTCTGTGAGAGCGTGGTCCTTCCCGGTCGAACCGACTCATTCGTACTACAACTATAACTATAATTGCTATAACTATAACTGCAGCATTAAGCTACTAATTTACGCAGGTATTCTGTGAGAGTGTGGTCCTTCCCGGTCGAACCGACTCATTCGTACTACAACTATAACTACAATTGCTATAACTATAACTGCAGCATTAAGCCACTAATTTACGCAGGTATTCTATGAGAGTGTGGTCCTTCCCGGTCGAACCGACTCATTTGTACTACAACTATAACTATATTTGCTATAACTATAACTGCAGCATTAAGCTACTAATTTACGCTGGTATTCTGTGAGAGCGTGGTCCTTCCCGGTCGAACCGACTCATTTGTACTACAACTATAACTATAATTGCTATAACTATAACTGCAGCATTAAGCTACTAATTTACGCAGGTATTCTGTGAGAGCGTGGTCCTTCCCGGTCGAACCGACTCATTTGTACTACAACTATAACTATATTTGCTATAACTATAACTGCAGCATAGCTCTCGAAAAACAGGGGTGTTATAAGTTTGACCGCTATGCTTTCTATCTGTCTGTCTATCTGTGGCACCGCAGTTCTTAAACGGGTGAATTTTGTTGAAGTGATTTGGTTGCAGTTTTTTTTTTATTGAAAAGCGGTTTCCTTAGATTTGTTTTATCAAAATCGGTTCAGTCGCTTGATCATCAACTTTTTTTTTCAATTTAATTTCTTAGGGTTAGTATTACAAAAGCCATAGTTGTGTACGTATGACGGTGTAAGAATATCCACGACCCCATATCAACCCGTGGGTGTCGTAAGAGGCGACAGAGGGAACCTGAAACAGGAGATGGGCAGCAGCATCTTACTCAATATAATAAAAATACCGGCCAAGCGTGGTAACTATTCCGAAACCTCCCCTATGAGGCAATCTATGGGGGAGGCCTATGTTCAGCAGTGGACTTTTATAGACTGTAATGGATGGTGGTATAGAAGATATTCTACCAGGAGCACATGACCCACTGAGAGGTGAAAATATTAAATCAACAGTAATATTATAACTATGGCAAATATCCCCCTATGAGGCAATCTATGGGGGAGGCCTATGTTCAGCAGTGGACTTTTATAAACTGTAATGGATGTTTGTATAGAAGATATTCTACCAGGAGCACATGACCCACTGAGAGGTGAAATTATTAAATCAACAGTAATATTGTAACTATGGCAAATATCCCCCTATGAGGCAATCTATGGGGGAGGCCTATGTTCAGCAGTGGACTTTTATAAACTGTAATGGATGTTTGTATAGAAGATATTCTACCAGGAGCACATGACCCACTGAGAGGTGAAATTATTAAATCAACAGTAATATTATAACTATGGCAAATATCCCCCTATGAGGCAATCTATGGGGGAGGCCTATGTTCAGCAGTGGACTTGTATAGACTGTAATGGATGGTTGTATAGAAGATATTCTACCAGGAGCACATGACCCACTGAGAGGTGAAATTATTAAATCAACAGTAATATTATAACTATGGCAAATATCCCCCTATGAGGCAATCTATGGGGGAGGCCTATGTTCCGCAGTGGACTTTTATAGACTGTAATGGATGGTTGTATAGAAGATAATGTACCAGGAGCACATGACCCACTGAGAGGTGAAATTATTAAATGAATAGTAATATTACAACTATGGCATATATCCCATCATGGGGCAATCTATGGGGGGAGGCCTATGTTCCGCAGTGGACTTTTATAGACTGTAATGGATGGTTGTATAGAAGATAATGTACCAGGAGCACATGACCCACTAAGAGGTGAAATTATTAAATGAATAGTAATATTACAACTATGGCAAATATCCCACCATGGGGCAATCTATGGGGTAGGTCTATGTTCAGCAGTGGACTTTTATAAACTGTAATGGATGTTTGTATAGAAGATATTCTACCAGGAGCACATGACCCACTGAGAGGTGAAATTATTAAATCAACAGTAATATTATAACTATGGCAAATATCCCCCTATGAGGCAATCTATGGGGGAGGCCTATGTTCAGCAGTGGACTTTTATAGACTGTAATGGATGTTTGTATAGAAGATATTCTACCAGGAGCACATGACCCACTGAGAGGTGAAATTATTAAATCAACAGTAATATTATAACTATGGCAAATATCCCCCTATGAGGCAATCTATGGGGGAGGCCTATGTTCAGCAGTGGACTTTTATAAACTGTAATGGATGTTTGTATAGAAGATATTCTACCAGGAGCACATGACCCACTGAGAGGTGAAATTATTAAATCGACAGTAATATTATAACTGACAAATATCCCCCTATGAGGCAATCTATGGGGGAGGCCTATGTTCAGCAGTGGACTTTTATAGACTGTAATGGATGTTTGTATAGAAGATAATCTACCAGGAGCACATGACCCACTGAGAGGTGAAATTATTAAATGAATAGTAATATTATAACTATGGCAAATATCCCCTCTATGAGGCAATCTATGGGGGAGGCCTATGTTCCGCAGTGGACTTTTATAGACTGTAATGGATGGTTGTATAGAAGATAATGTACCAGGAGCACATGACCCACTTAGAGGTGAAATTATTAAATGAATAGTAATATTACAACTATGGCAAATATCCCACCATGGGGCAATCTATGGGGGAGGCCTATGTTCCGCAGTGGACTTTTATAGACTGTAATGGATGGTTGTATAGAAGATAATGTACCAGGAGCACATGACCCACTGAGAGGTGAAATTATTAAATGAACAGTAATATTACAACTATGGCAAATATCCCCCCATGGGGCAATCTATGGGGGAGGCCTATGTTCCGCAGTGGACTTTTATAGACTGTAATGGATGTTTGTATAGAAGATATTTTACCAGGAGCACATGACCCACTGAGAGGTGAAATTATTAATCAACAGTAATATTACAACTATGGCAAATATCCCCCCATGGGGCAATCTATGGGGGAGGCCTATATTCAGCAGTTCACTCTTGCTTGCACTTTATTTTATATTAAAAAAAACTGGCTAATGTTCGAGATTCGTCCGCTATTTTAAGTTTGTATATTAAGTTAGCTGTATGTCATTTTCAACTAACGTACGTGAGGGTAATATGGTCATATGGTTAATATGGTCACTTTCTTATAATTCAAAAACTACAACCTTGTTTGCGTAAATGGATATGTGATACGATATCCTTTTATCAGTCAATCAAATAATAAAGAGTCAAAAGGGCGCTGCCCTATCGAAGCTATTTTGACAGTTGATATTATAGTAAATATTTTAGTCGATTTTAATATGGTGTTAGTTAGTTTTTTTAAGTAGATTTTTCGAAGTGTTCCTAATTATTGTCAAAGCTTGTTTGCTATTTTTTTTTCTTAATATATTAGTTATATTATACGACTTTAAGTTTTTGTCTCGGTCCTCCGCCTAGTTTTGGTTTTATAGGGCGGCAAAGCTTAAAGTGACCGTATTATCCTCACGTACCTTACACATTAAAACATAGATATCTCATACACCAATATATAAAATAAACGCTTTTTTGCTTTGCCATACAGTTCACAGACTAATGAAGCAGGAACACGTGAAATCACATAAAATAAGGTTGTAATTATTTGTTTGCCAACATTTTGAAATTATTTGTATATGTGACATATATTATACATCATTTTTAGATGTCTGCACTATTTTTCACACCGTTTATTGTCGTTTTTAGAATATCCACTAGCCCATATCATCCCGTGGGTGTCGTAAAAGGCGACAGTGGGAGACAGGCAGGAGATGGGCAGCAGTGTCATCTTAATAACGACTTAAAATATAGACAAATGCGATTGCCAATCCGCTTGCCAAGTGTGCCAACTATGGCAAATATTATCCTATGAGGTAATCTATGGGGAAGCCCACTCTTTTTCCATATAAACTTTAACTATGTCAAATTTCACATTCCTCCATAATAGTCAGTCAAAGTTGTAATCACGTTAAGCCGCCGGTTCTGCTGGTCTCCCTCCGGTCGTGTCGAATTGGCGTCCAATCGGACTACGAGAGTAAGGGAAATCCAAAATTCTGTCTTGCGCTGATAACTTCTCTCTGTTAAAACTGCCGTCGTGATTGAAATTCTGTCTAAGGACATTATTCGAACCCTTTTTAACCCCTCAATTCCAATAAAAAGCCCATGCAGTCGCATGCGCCCGGCAGATCCCGAGCGGTCGCATGCGACCGCACCTACCCGCAGCACGTAAAACCAGTAAAACTTATATTGAGAAACTACTTTTCTATGAAGAAGTTTGGCATTATAAAATCTATACAAAATTCTCTATATAAAAGTCAAAGTCAAGTCAAAACAAAACATACTATAAGAGTCGGCAGCGTGAAAATCACAATTATTTCAATGTATATTACTCGAAATTATTTACGTAAAAAGACAAATTATATTCACACAAAAACTTTATAATAAAACACTATACTAAAACACTAATAAAACACTATAAAAAACAACACAATAACATAATCAATAAACAACAAATATCCATAGAATAACTTGACTTTTTATTGCACTTAAGGATAGAAAATTTCATATTGATTCTAAAATGCCAAACTTCTTCATAGAAAATTAGTCTCTAAATATAAGTTTTAATGTTTTAAAGTGCTGTGGGTGTGTGCGGTCGAATCCGACGGCTTGAATTTTGACGGAATAGCGCCGTGGTCGGATTCGATCGATCGATCCACTGCAGGTAGCTCTCCCCGAGGAATACCTCAAAACACGTTCCTGATCCATCTGCATTTATCAACTTCCATATCCAGCCCACACTGTGCTTACCAGTTCGAAGCTGCTACTCGAGAACCTTTCTTCTCCATCAGTTGATAGAATTGGTAATGAGAATATCTGCAGTACAGCGACGGTAACCAACAGAGCCCAACGGATCATTAAGCTGAAGTGGCAATGGTTCAGCCATGTATCTCGAAGAATTATAGTTAACTAAATCTAAGAAATACCTTTTGACGTTTCACATTAATCATTCCGCAATAACTTTGCATAAGCGTACTCGCATTATTTAAAATAACGTTTTACGCAAATCCGAAGAATTATGAAGTTATCTATATTTTATTACAACGTGTATAGGTTTTTATCACTAATTTAAATTTGAATCTTTCAAACATAGCAAAATATTAAAAAATAACCAGTATCAACTTTTTTTACTTGACGTCGTTTCAATGATATATCGCTATGTACATTACCGTAGTGTTTGAATGATTAAAATTCATTGTTATGCGAATAATCGGCAAAAATATTCAAATAATCGGTAAAAATATTTAAATAATCGAATCATTAATTTTTTAATGTATTATTTGTTTAATTTAATTTTTCTTTTAAAATTCCTTAAATTACATTAATCATGAATAAAACAAGTTTTTTTTAATTTGTCAACGTAAATTTGCGTAGGCAAAAAAACTCATATATAGGGCCGCGCTGAAAAAAAACACTACGTAATTTCAATATCCCGCCATTATGCAAACTTACTGTGCGTAATTTTGTGATTTTGTGTTTGTCTTATTATTTTGTGACTCGGCTTTAACTTTTTTTCTTCTATATGTATTCAGAATTTTTTTTTGCAGAAGAGGGCCATTAGAGCTATTTACAATCTTAAACCAAGAGAGTCTCTTAGAGAAAAATTTAAAGATATAAATATATTAACTTTGGCCTCTCAGTATATCTATGAAAATTTGATGTATGTTCACAAAAATAAAGGTAGTTTTAGTAAAAAAGTGACATACACTCTGTTAACACTAGGAACTAACACAAGCTGGTGCTACCAGTTTCTCGACTCCACAGATTCAGTAATTCATTCTTGGGGCCAATGTATACGCTATTACAACAAAGTCCCAGGAAATATACAACTTCTACGGTCTTTCTATTACCAAGTTTAAATATTTAGTTAAACAAAAACTGTATAAAAAGGGTTATTATGATATAAATGAATACATGGTTGATAATAACCCCTGGGAATAGGGTGGTCGCTTCCAAGCTGTTTCTAAAATAAATTTTGTAAATATTTTGTGACCCTAGATATTGTAAAATTTATTTAAAAAAAAAGTCTCGCTGGGTTTCTTGCTGGTTCTTCCCAGGACAGACGTTTTTTTTCGAACAAGTGGTAACGTAAAATATTGACTTTCAATAAGAATTTTACTTGTAATCTATATTGAATAAAAAAATTATTCTATTCTATTCCATTCGTTGAAACATGTGCCCAAATCATAAAAGATCATTTGGCAAAAGTTGTAGAAAAAACATTTTTTTATGGATGACTTTTAAAGAGACATTAATTAAAACTACTTTTACGGATTTTATCGCATTGAATTTAATTTTTTAATTCCCGACGTTTCGGGTGCTTTCCAGCACCCATGGTCACGGGGGACTGAAGTAACTGACGTCCCAATGTCATTGTTAAACCCGGAGTGCCTTCAGCTTTTTTTAATTATTGTTTATGGTTCGATCTATGCAAAATGAGCAGACTATGTCTTGAGGTCTTGCAGTGGCACGCTTGGATTTAGTTTTAATTTTATCGATTATAGGGTCCCAAGCAGGTGGTAGTACCCAGCCTCCTTCTCTATTGAAATTAGGATGTTTTTCAATTTGAATAGCCTCACGTATCATCCTAGGTAGGAGCCGGTGTTCTTTCGCGAGGATTTGTGGTCTATCAAATTTGACGTAATGGTTGAGGCCGTCTAGGATATGATCACAAACTGCAGACTTCCCGGAACGTTGAACGAACGTGAAAACACCGGTTCCTACCAAAGATGATACGTAAGGCTATTGAAATTAAAAATCATTCTAATTTCAATAGAGACGGAGGTTAGGTATTACCACCTGCTTGGGACTATAGGGTCCCAGTTCATTTTGCATAAATCAGACCATAAACAATAATTAAAAAAAAGCTGAAGGTACTCCGGGTTAACAATGACATCGGGACGTCAGTTACCTCAGTCCCCCGTGACCATGGGTGCTGGAAAGCACCCGAAACTTTGGGAATTAAAAATTAAAATAATTAAAATTAAAATTATACGCGATAAACTCCGTAAAATTAATTATAATCAATGTGTAGTGTTCGCGTAAATATAAGAAATCATTAAGAGACATTAATTTTGACTGCATTATTGAAAATCAAATAATAATTAATCTAAACAACAACAGCTAAATTAGTGTACTGAAAGTGATTTAATAAATTTTTCTAATCCGGTTTTAATCCTAAATTTTTATAACCGTGCCTCTAGAAATAAGCAGTAACAACAAATACGTAGAAACTGATAAATCTTGGGTTTTAAATTACCTGTTTTAAATTTATTTTGGTATTATTCAAACAAAACTGTAGATGATTACCAACTCTAAATAATCGATATCGATTTTTTTAAGAATCGAATATTGTACGTCCCCGTTTTTTGGTTAGCATGCCTGGTGCAATAAGTCTGACAGCTGTCAAAATATATTTCTTAGATTTGGATGACTATAACAACTGATATCACATTATTAGAATGTAACTCGACGCTTAACAAGTGCACTGAAATTCTGAGAAGTGACATCATTTATTTATCTGCATCTGAAGCGCGAATTGCGTTGTTTATTGATGCTTCATAGAAACTTTAATGCATTTGTGTGGTTAAAATTGTGTATCTTTTGTATAGGGAAACTTAATAGGTACTATGGTACTAGGGTAACAAAGAGGTCATGGCGGAAAACTACCAGCTCTAACTTTTTTTTAACGATTTTTTTTTTCATAGAATAAGGTTATACTGATGGTAAGTGGATGCTGTGGCACATGGACATCTACATTTACCCTCGATCAATATACAGATAATATAAGATTAAAATACAGATGCGTCGTCACATGTTGGACTAAAATGGAATGCCTAATTTCCAGTAAAAAGGGTCTCTGGTTCTCTACACTCATCATACAAACATAGGTGTACTGCGAGAACGTGGTCTTTCCTCGATCGAGCTGACCTATTCATGCTATAACCATAATATAGCTTTAGTGTGGCTCTACCACGTATAATCTTAATTATTTCAGTCTTTGGGTAACCGCGGTTGACGATGACATTGGGAAGTCGAACACCTCAATCCCCCCGTGACCATGGGTGCTGTAAAGTGCTCGAAACTTCGGAAATATAAAATGTTAATGTACGCGATAATATCAGTAAAAACTAGTTTCATTTAAATGTGTAGTGTTCGTGTAAATATTAGAAATCATTATGTTATATGTGGTTGCCAATCCATGTTCTGCACTGGAAAAAATGTACTTTGGACTCATATTCAAATAAAAAACTATATTCAGTCTTGGTGGGTTAGCATGCCCCTAACCGTTCACTGCATTCCGACACGACTTACACTCATTATCGACAGTACACGGGAGTGGAATTGTTATACCTATGAACGTTTCTCTCTAGCACAACAGTAAGAGGCTTCCAAATTATTCATAAAGAACCCTGCTGATCCTTCAAGCAAGTGACACAAAAGCGCGCGAGGTGTGAATTCAAGTTTGACAGTTCAACAATAGATTTTGACAGCTCAATGCCTTTTTTAAAATACAAAAGCCGAGGGAGCCGGTTGGGGTAATTGTTTTATTTTTATTTTGACGTCTCAAGCAAAAGACATGTTAGTTTTAGTGCTTCTACATTTGAGATTTTCATTGAATTTATTTTAAGACTAGTGACTAGGTCTCGCTTTGCCTAGATAGGATTTATTAATCTGTCGTTATTTAGATTTAAGACAATATTAAAAGACCTTAATATATTATTATAATATATTTTATCGATTTTTCGATTTCTCAAAGAAAATCTACAAGTTTTTCAGATATAGCCGAGATCACTTCCGGCAATGCTATTGCTTTCAGTTTGTTAAGTTTTATTTTAATCGGTTCTGTAATTCCGAAGATTTTACGCTGCAGCTATATAGTGGTTGTAGCACGAATGTGTCGACTAGATCGGGGTAAAACCACGCTCTCGCAGAATACCACCGTGAAATAGCAGCACAATGCTGCTGTATTTCGTATGGTGAATGTAGAGAATGGGAGAAACTTTTTGTAGGGAATGAGGCATTCCATCCTCAACGATAACAATGCATCCGCACGCATCTGCATTTCCAATCTTAATCGAGGACGTATTTTGTCACCCTTATTCTTTGAAAATACCAATATGATAACAAAAAATGATACGATCTGGACCCTATAAGGGCCGCTATGGTCTGATTGTTAATAAATTTGTATTAACAGTAAAAATATTGCGGATAAAAATTCGATTACAAATCTCAAATAAGACACAATACAAATAAAACTCATCGCGCCACCTAGCGGCAAGGCTAGTACAACGATTCCCAGGCCAGCTAATACTTCTATAATTAGATACACAGCCAATAGAAATCTGTACATATTTTTTATATTCATACTCGAAACATAGTGGCATAGCATAGGTAGCTTGTAAGTATACCTTTAAGTCCATTAGTCTCCAAAGATAAGGTAAGTGGGGTTCGCTCCCGGGTCGCGCCTATCTCACTTGCCGTTATGGACTTATGGGTAATGCAATATTTATCATTATGGTTCATACGAGCGATGGGTTAAATGTACTTTTATAAAGGTACGCCTGCTTTTAAAATTATGGAGTGAAATGGGCCATCTGGTTTAGAAATGTAACTACTCACACTTTTAGCTTAAGGGGAAATATAACCTCAAATTGCTTAGCAAGATCCTCCGTTGTGCCGAAAGTATTGCAGCATTAATATTGAAATAAATATATGGTAAACTTTGAGGATTAATGTTAAGGACTATGTTAGAGGGAAAGGTCAAGAGTACTCGGATACCTAGACGTGCATGTATGAAGAAGATAATGAACCTGAAAGAAGCGAAAGAGGTGTGTAAGGATCGTGACACTTGGCGATCTGTTCTCTCTGGCTACCCTGTTAGGAATTGTGCGTGAAGATAAGTAAGACTATGTTAGACGAAAACACGATTCCGTAAAATTTTCTCCATAGAAAAAAAATCCAAAGTTACCTCCAAACTGAACAATAAACCGCTGTTATTCAGAAAATACTTTTAATAAGATCATGAAACTTTACATACTAACTGAACTAACTATAAAGCAGTGCTTTTTTTACTTTTTTTAAATACCATTATTTTCACTGTAAAAAGAAATTACCTAAACTATCGGCGTCTTGAATAAAGTTGTTCAAAACGACTATAAATCAATAGCACGGTACAGACTATAAACTAGAAATTTCTAGCGCGCTATTAAATACGCTATGATATATCACGCTATTTATAAAAAAGTGTGTAGGAGGCCGGCAAGCGCGTTAAGTTTAGCAGCACGCTATATCTCGTAGCACGCTAAATTAATGTCGTTCATTGGATAGACCGCGTGCTCTATAAGAACATAGTTTCGTAATAAGTCGCATTTTAGATTAAAATAAAATAAAGTGGTAAAGAAAAATTAAAGAACGCTTTTTCATACTTTTCCGGCTTACGACTTTTTATAATCCTAAAAATATTTTTAAGGACTGTACTTTTTAAAACAAAACAAAATTAATCATTTTTATTATAATTGATATAAACGTTATTTTAACCTTAATATAAATTATAAATCAAAGGTGTACTTAAAAGTTTATTGATTGTATATACAAAAATCAACTATTTACAAACACTATTATATACACTTTTGTATGTATATTTTATTTACATTTAAAACATTAGTTAGGCTTCTTTTGTAGCAGGCAACTGTGTCCTTCGATCATTTATAATACAGTATACACTAACTAAATAACGTCTAACACTGAATTAGTTCGCGCGCGATGAATGCGTGCTGCTAGATTAAATTATCGTCACACGTTCACTCCCAACAGCGTTGCTGCTGGAACTAATTGCCGCTTGATGTGAATAGCGCCAAAGCGTCATAGCGTCATGGTGACCACTTTTATAGCACGCGCTATGCGTTATGAAGAGATAGCGCGCTATAATATGGCGCTATGCGCTATATTAACCACCATTAGTCTTGAAGCTCGATTCCTGATTCGATCGCCCCGTTACCCGTTAGTATCGCTCGCTTAGGCTTTTGAAGGGAGAAGTTGTGTCGCTTACGATCAGAATACACATTACGCAAAAGGACGACGTAAAATTAAAATGGGAAATAACCGTAATAAAAATAAGAAGTGACTGGGTTGGCGTTAAGAAACAGGCATAAATATGATAAACCTAATGAAATAAGTATCTAACGACCTATCTACTTACAGTATTAGTGATTACAAACATGTCGGTACATAGCATACGACGCGCGGGGAAGTGGGGGCGAAAATGGAATTTGAGCTGACTTACTATATCCCCTTAAGTTAACCTAATTTTTATACCTATACTAGCGTTATGCCCCGGCTTAGCACGGGTGATTTCTGAATTTAGACAATAGCCACCTATCAGATTCAATTGTGAATCCAAAAGATTCAAGGACCCACTCACACACAAAAAAATTCGACAGAATCGGTCGAACCAGTTTCGAGTTTCAGCGAGTCTAACGGACAGACAGGACGAACTTGGACGGATTTTTATATACTACGTGAGGGCAATATGGTCATCCGGTTAATATGGTCACTTTATTATAACTCAAAAACTACAACCTTGTTTGCATAGATGAGTCTGTGATACGATAGCTATTCATTAGTCAATCAAATATTAAAGGGTCAAAAGGGCGACGCTTTATCGACGCCATTTTGACCGTTGACATTATAGTAAATATTTCAGTCAATTGTAGTACGGTGTAGTGCAGTTAGTTTATTTTTAATAAATTTTTCGAAGTGTTGCTAATTATTGCCAAAGCTTGTTTGCTATTTTTTCTTAAGTACCCGGTTGACCGAGCTTTGCTCGGTATTTTTCGCTCGGTTTTTTTAATTCGTGTGTTTTTATAATAAGATACAAATTACATACTGATGACAATCGAATATTTTTTGATCGTAGCGACATAATAGAAAAAACTGAACTGGTTATTTGAATAAAAAATCATGAGTGCAATTAGTTTAATTTAAATTTTCGTGTTTTTAAAAAATACTAAAAAAAGGCACGAAAAATTTGATTTCCTAAAAATAGAAAAATTAGACACGAAAGAATAAAAAAAATCGGTCGGCATTGGGTCGAAACAGAGACTTTACGATTCTGTGACCGCCCATTATACCAATTAAGCTATTTATAATCGTTAACTGTCTGTCAAAATTTATCTTCTTATTCTAACGATATTGTAGCAGTTTTTCATTGCCTAAAAACACGGACAAAAATACATTTTCTAAAAATAAATCCTAGCTAGATCGATTTATTATTCCCGAAACTGCCTGGACACTAAATTTTATGAAAATCGTTGGAGCCGTTTCCGAGATCCCGAATATATATATACTTTTTATATATATATATATATATCATGAATTGCTCGTTTAATAGTATAGGATAGGATATATTAGTTATACTCGTAACACACGGCTTTGTGTTTTTGTCTCTGTCCTTCCCTTAGTTTAGGTTTTATAGGGCCGCAAAGGTTATGGTGACCATATTACCCACACGTATCTTATATAGAGATATGTCATTTTTAATTACCGTATTGTGACGGTGTAAGAATATCCACTATCGCCCATATTATCTCGTAGGTGACGTAAGAGGCGACAGAGAGGAACAATTCAGGAGACGGGCAGCAGCATCTTCTTAATAACGACTAAAAATAAAAAATAATACGTGTGGCACTCGGTGACTGCCGCGGTAAAGCTATTGCATAGCATTTTGTATCAACTTATGCAATTATAATCATTTATTTATTTTATTTATGCAGTTAAGTCTTTGATATTAAATCAAGTTACACTTTTTGAGCGTGGTGACCGATAAGAAAACAATTTTTTTCTCTTATTGAATAAATGAGAAGTTAATATTGTTTAAAATATTTTTAATATCTTACAATACATGTAGGTTATTCAGGAATTTTTATCATTGAGTTAGCAGCTAGTGTACACGCATACGACTAGTCGCACGCACACAAACACCATGCCGAAGTCTGCCGAGTGCCGAAGTCTGTCGAGTGCCGAAGTCTGCCGAACTGAAACGACGTTAGACGATGCATGGCTTTCAACGCCACACCTCCGTGCCCGTCGGAGTGGGGAGCGTGAGGTTTTTTCGTTACGGAATGAATTTCTGGATTCGGTCCCCGCGCTCAAGGCCCGCGATAGAAGCTATGCAATAGCTTAATAAAAAAAACTTGCCAACCCTCTATGGAGTCTATGGCATATGGTACTATGGCAAATATCCCTTCTATAAGCCATATAGGTCACATATCTACATATCTACACATAGGTCTATGGTCAGCAGTGGACTTTAATAGGTTATAACAGTAACAAAACAATTTTTTGTTGCTGGAGCGCTATTTTTTAAACTGTAGTTACAACGATTTTACCTTATATAGCCACTCCGCAGCTATGCACAAATGGCAGACCCATTTGTGCACAAACGGAGAAAAAAATAAAAAATAGAATATCGTTTAAATAATTACATTAAAACCTTATTTTCTAAACTAAGTGGTAGAATTATATCTCCAAATTTAATAAGAAATCACCCCTTTAGTATAACCCATTTAATAAAAAATAATAAAAATGTAGCGTAACATACACAACTTTACGTGGTAGCGCCATGATGCAGTTATGGTTGTAGCATGTGTCGGCTCGACACGGGTACGACCACGCTAATACAAAATCATAAAACAGCAGTTCAATGCTGCTGTGTTTCGTATGGTGAGTTAAGAGAATCGAATATCGTTTTTATTGGATACGAGGCATTCCATCTTAGTCCTCAGGGTACAACGCATCTGTATTTTGATTCTTAATCGAGGATATATGCAGAAGTCTACGGGCCACATCAACAACTTACCATCAGGTGGACTGTGTGCTTTTTTGTCACCCTACAAAAACATACATACAACAACATATAGTTGAGTTGGGAGCCTCCTATTTTTTGTAGTCGGCTAATACATTGTGTCGACCACGAGTATAGAATGTCAGTAGGAAATTACTTCACGATTCGCAATATGGACCGGACACTGTCCTTAAATGAGTTAAAACGTTTCTGAATCAATTTACCAATCAAATCAACATCCATTAAATATTATGTTTGATTGAATAGTAACTAATGAATATGTCGCAGTAAGATGGTTAAAGCCGTGATTTAGTTATATCCCTAGGGCTATAGCTATATACCGGAATATAGTTATATGGAAGCGGTTCCTAATTATCTTACTAGACTAATCTAGTGAAACATTTATAGTACGTGAAGGTAATATGGTGATCCAGTTAATATGGTCACATTCTTGTAACTCAAAAACTACAGCCTTGTATAATTCTACAGCCTTAAATAATTCTGTGATAACTTTTCGTCAGTAAATCAAATAATAAAGGGTCAAAAAGCCCTGCTTCATCGACGCCATTTTGACATTTGACATTATAGTATATGACAGTAATATACTGGCGTAATTTCAGTTTTGTGTAGTGTAGTTAGTTTTTTTTTAGGTAGATTTTAAATTGTTCCTAATTATTTTAAAACCATGTTTGCTATTTTTTTTTTACTTAATATATTAGTTATGGTATACGACATTGCGTTTTTATCTCTGTCTTCCTCCTTGTTTTGGTTTTGTAGGGTGGCAAAGCATATGACCATATAACCTTCACGTACCTTACAATTGTAAACTGAATGTACAGGAGCGCACTCGTGTGGAAATTGTTCATGTTATTTGTGGAGTATAGTCATGTGGTGACGGTTACTGATCGCAACTGTTGTGCAATTAATGTATGTAATAACGAAAAAAATATTCGGGACCAAACGGATAAATCTGTAGGCAACTTAAAAAGAGCTTCTGAAAAAATAAAAAAGTACTCCAACTAATTTCGCGACATTGACAATTGATCTTCAGTTCTTTTTGTATTGTTGTTCATGTAAATTTTTAACAATAGGTTTAAGGTACAGTTGGGGTGGCACTTGGGCTATCCTAAAATCGCATACATCATAATGATTTAAAATATAATATTGATGGAATTAACTTTTTAATTTTGAAAATTTCCTAAAGTTTGATTCAAAATTAGTTTTGACTAACACTCTTGGTCAACATATACTTAAAATTACTTCCCTAAATTAGTCTAGTAAGATATTATTATATCGTACTCGTATCATAGTTATATTTCTAGTATATCGCTATATCTCTAGGGATATAACTATATCACAGCTTCAATCATCTCACTGCGACAAATACGTAACGTTGTAGAACCAAGCGGCAGCTATATTGGTTGTAGAATAAATTATAAAAAAATTGTTCGTGTAATTGTATACACAGGTATGTACGAAGTGAAACTTCTTTATAACATATCGTTCTTTTTTATTTTATATTTCACATAAGTAGGTTAAATATCTACAGTAGTTATACGTGGTATAGCCGCGCTGCAGCTATATTATAGTTGTAGCACGAATGGGTCGGCTCGACCGGGGAAGGACCGCGCTCTCACCGAATACTTGCGTAAAGTAGCAGCTTAATACTGCTGTGTTTTGCATGGTAAGGGTCAGTGTAAGATCCGGAGACCTTCTTTTACTGGAAACGAGGCATTCCATCTTAGTCCATAGGGGTGACAACGCATCTGCATTTAATTCTTAATCGAGGATAAATGTAGATATCTACGGGTCACAGCATCCACTTAACATCAGGTGGACTGTATGCTCGTTTGTCATCCTTATTGTATAAAAAAAATACAAATGCCTTTTAGATGCGGGATTCGAACCCGCGACGTTCACTACAACTCATTTCTAAGCCACGGACTTCTAAACTTTGCCACGGAACCGTCTTTAATATTAAGCAAATGAACATACTTATATAAAATAGATAAAACATTCAATTGTTCCCGGCCGAGTTCAGAAGAGGTCACCTCCGTTCAGTAGTCATCGGCACCAGATTTACGAGCTCAGTGCCCGGCTGGGTCAATTGCTACCATCTGTATTTGTCACAGACGAATGTTGTAATTTACTACTAATAACCCCTATTAAAATTGATTTGTTATAACTTAAATATTTCCTTCTCGCTAATTAAGTACATAACCGTATAGTGGTAAATTAAGAATATCCACTACCCCATATTGTCCCAGGAGATGGGCAGGAGCGTCTTCCTAAATAACTACTTAATATAAAAATTTGCGTTTCTCACCCCGCTTGCCAAAAGTGGCAACTATGGCAAATATTCACCCATGAGGCGTTCTATCGGGGGAGGCCTATGTTCAGCAGTGGACTTTTATAGACTGTAATGGATGGTTGTATAGAAGATAATCTACTAGCAGCACATGACCCACTGAGAGGTGAAATTATTAAATCAACAGTAACATTACAACTATGTCAAATATCCCTCTTATGAGGCAATCTATGGGGGAGGCCTATGTTCAGCAGTTGACTTTTATAGACTGTAATGGATGGTTGTATAGAAGATAATCTACCAGGAGCACATGACCCACTGAGAGGTGAAATTATTAAATCAACAGTAACATTACAACTATGGCAAATATCCCCCCCTATGAGGCAATCTATGGGGGAGGCCTATGTTCCGCAGTGGACTTTTATAGACTGTAATGGATGGTTGTATAGAAGATAATCTACCAGAGGCACATGACCCACTGAGAGGTGAAATGATTAATCAACAGTAACATTACAACTATGGCAAATATCCCCCCTATAAGGCAATCTATGGGAGAGGCCTATGTTTCGCAGTTGACTTTTATAGACTGTAATGGATGGTTGTATAGAAGATAATCTACCAGGAGCACATGACCCACTGAGAGGTAGAATTATTAAATCAACAGTAACATTACAACTATGGCAAATATCCCCCCTATGAGGCAATCTATGGGAGAGGCCTATGTTCCGCAGTTGACTTTTATAGACTGTAATGGATGGTTGTATAGAAGATAATCTACCAGGAGCACATGACCCACTGAGAGGTGGAATTATTAAATCAACAGTAACATTACAACTATGGTAAAATCCCCCCTATGAGGCAATATATGGGAGACGCCAATGTCCAGCAGTGGAACTTTTATAGACTGTAATGGATGGTTGTATAGAAGATAATCTACCAGAGGCACATGACCCACTGAGAGGTGAAATTATTAAATCAACAGTAACATTACAACTATGGCAAATATCCCCTCTATGAGGCAATCTATGGGAGAGGCCTATGTTCCGCAGTTGACTTTTATAGACTGTAATGGATGGTTCTATAGAAGATAATCTACCAGGAGCACATGACCCACTGAGAGGTGGAATTATTAAATCAACAGTAACATTACAACTATGGAAAATATCCCCCCTATGAGGCAATCTACGGGAGAGGCCTATGTTTCGCAGTTGACTTTTATAGACTGTAATGGATGGTTGTATAGAAGATAATCTACCAGGAGCACATGACCCACTGAGAGGTGGAATTATTAAATCAACAGTAACATTACAACTATGGCAAATATCCCCCCTATGAGGCAATCTATGGGTGAGGCCTATGTTCCGCAGTGGACTTTTATAGACTGTAATGGATGGTTGCATAGAAGATAATCTACCAGAGGCACATGACCCACTGAGAGGTGAAATTATTAAATCATTAGTAACATTACAACTGTTGCAAATATCCCCCCCTATGAGGCAATCTATGGGAGAGGCCTATGTTCCGCAGTTGACTTTTATAGACTGTAATGGATGGTTGTATAGAAAATAATCTACCAGGAGCACATGACCCGCTGAGAGGTGGAATTATTAAATCAACAGTAACATTACAACTATGGCAAATATCCCCCTATGAGGCAATCTATGGGGGAGGCCTATGTTCAGCAGTGGACTTTTATAGACTGTAATGGATGGTTGTATAGAAGATAATCTACCAGGAGCACATGACCCACTGAGAGGTGGAATTATTAAATCAACAGTAACATTACAACTATGGCAAATATCCCCCCTATGAGGCAATCTATGGGGGAGGCCTATGTTCCGTAGTGGACTTTTATAGACTGTAATGGATGGTTGTATAGAAGATAATCTACCAGGAGCACATGACCCACTGAGAGGTGGAATTATTAAATCAACAGTAACATTACAACTATGGCAAATATCCCCCCTATGAGGCAATCTATGGTGGAGGCCTATGGTCAGCAGTGGACTTTAAAGACTGTAATGGATGGTTGTATAGAAGATAATCTACCAGGAGCACATGACCCACTGAGAGGTGAAATTATTAAATCAACAGTAACATTACAACTATGGCAAATATCCCCCCTATGAGGCAATCTATGGTGGAGGCCTATGTTCAGCAGTGGACTTTAAAGACTGTAATGGATGGTTGTTAGAAGATAATCTACCAGGAGCACATGACCCACTGAGAGGTTAAATTATTAAATCAACAATAATGTTACAACTATTGCAAATATCCCCCTATGAGGCAATCTGTTTTTTTATTTGAAATCTATGGGGGGTGCTACGTTCCGCAGTGGACTTATAGATAGACTGCAACGGATGGTTGTATAGAAGATAATCTACCAGGAGCAAATGACCCACTGAGAGGTGAAATTATTAAATCTGAAAAAAAAATTACAACTCAAACATTAAAAAAATTGCTATGTCCAACCCGCGTGGTAGCTGTGGTAAATATCCCTATGAGACAAGATATGGAGTGGTAATCTGTCGAATGTCCGCTATTAAACATATCTTGTTCATAGATTACTTCACAGCGGGGTGGAGGCAGTAGAATCCAAGGGGGAGGCATTGGCCGTTCGTTTGGACATAGCAAAGACCATCGATCGGGTCTTTTTTATAGGATAGGGTGACAAACGAGCACACAGTCCACCTGATGGTAAGTGGTTGCTGTAGCCCATAGGCATCTACATCTATCCTCTATTATGTGTCAATATGCAGATGCGCTGATTCATACATTTATCCCCTATAAAGAATCAAAATACATGTATGTTAACACCTTGGGGACTTACCAGTTACCGGAGAATCTCCGGTTCTCTACACTTACCATACGAAACAGCAGCATTGATCTTATACTCCACGCTGGTATTCTGTGAGAGCGTTGTCCTTCCCTCGAGCCGACTCATTCGTACTACAACCATATTTATGTATGGCTCTACCACGTAAAAAAGATATGTACGGAACTAAATGAGCGAGACCCGACTCGCACTTAACTGTTTTTTTGTAATCATCACCCTTTGTTACAGATGACTTAGAACCTTGACCATCACAACTCTCCGATGTGGTCGCTGCTACTGCTGGCCCTGCTGGCGCTGCCACTGTCGGCACTTGCCGCCGCAGGCACTTGCCCGTGGGCGTGCGCTTGCCGGCCCGCAACTCTCGATTGTGCTCACCGAGGCCTCTTGCACGCTCCAAGGAGGCTGCCCACGGATGCTCATCGAATGTGAGTGCTATTTTCTTATCTTACCTCTTCGCTACCAGCAGTAATATGTAGGGATGCAACATAAATATCGATAGTAATATCGATATTTTAATTATGGATTATAAATTATAATACTGATGATCGATATATCACTTCAACGTGATATTGTCGATATTTCAGTACTTTAAAGTTTTTTTTTTGAATATAAAAAGAGGCAAATGAGGGTTCTCCTGATGGTATGTAACTACCGTTGCCCACGAAAATCCGCAACACCTGGGGAACTGCAGATGCGTTGATGGCCTTTTAAAAAGAGTAGGCTCTTTTCAAGAGGAGTCTTAAGGCTTATCAGTCTGAAAAATCACTGGCGGTAGTCGATTACAAAAGGATTTGCACACCAGAAACGATTGCACAGTGTTGGACAATCAAACAATTAAGATGTTGAAATTTAAGTATTGGAATTAAAAGAGAGTCATAGATTTTTGGGACTGTAACAAAATAAACCACCAAAATACGCAATAAAATCATGTCTCTCAATTGGATTTATCAATGACACCCAAGAACAATAGTTTTGAGAGATTTTCCAAGCAGCCGGTTCCGGTTACCTTAACTTTTTTATGGTTTTTCATGAGCAGCATAGGTTGAAGTGTTTCCAGTTATTCGTGGGTTCGATTCCGCCATTCTATCATAGTCTATATCTTTTCATGGGTATCGTAAGCGGGACAGAGGGAAGCTGAGACAAGAAATGGGTAGCAGTATCATCTTTCTGATAAAATCATTAACTTTTATAAAAAAAACTGCAGTTGCCAACCCGCCCACCAAGCTTGGCAACTATGCCAAACATCCTCCCATGAGCAACTGTTTAATATCTATATTATTAAATTTCACACCCCTAAACCAAACAAACGCAGTACGCTTCCCCTGCTTCCTGTTTGCATATACGTCGCAAAATTTTCCATATACTGTCCCAAGGGACGTATTCCAGGAATGCATTTTCCTTGGACACTATCACCATAACAATGCCCTTCAAATTTTCAAAAAGTATCCTTTATATAACCATAGTAACGATCTATAACTTGGTGCTACAATCAACCATTCGTATATCTATGTAAATTTCATTCGTAAAGCTAAGTAAATAAAGTTGATATTCAATTGTATACTAAAGTATTGCAAATACAACTGTGTGATGTAATGTATAGTTTATACCAAAACAAACTGAGGTACATGCAATAGCGGTCTGTATGTTTTACAATTTAAAGACTGTAATAGCATAACTGGACTAAACAATCGCACAATCTAACTATACTTTGTCATATTTTTTGTACAATTTTAGTCCTTATTATTCAGGGAATAAAACTTGATAATAAGGAAAATAGTTTAACGGTATCATGGTTCTTGCGGTAGCAATTTTCTTTGCATTTCCCATAGGGTGCGTTTTATGTTGTATTACGCTAGAGGTTACTATTTGTATATAGAGTACAAAGCGACAGAGGCGTTCCGACCGTATTTTTTATAGAATAAGGGCGTTGTAAATGATTGCTGTGGCCCATAGACATTTACATCTATGCTCGATTACGAATCAAAAGGAAGATGCGTTTTCATCCGTGAGGACTGAAATGAAATGCCTCATATCCATTAAAAAGGGTCTCCGGTTCTCTACACTCACCATACGAAACACAGCAGCATTAAGCTGCTATTTTACGCTAATTTGATCAAACGTGCGAATTTAAGAACAAATTGCAATGTTGTTTTAGAGGTCAGTAAGATATTGTCAATAGTGTATGTGTTCGAATAATGAACAATGTTTGATTACCAATTAATTAAACTTAAACAAGTGGTAAAATAAAAAAATTTGTACAACGGACTTCAATACGATCGAATCAATATATTCAAAGTCAATTAAATATACATTATTTAAGGATAACTCAAAAACAACTGGGCAGATCTTGATCAAATTTATATGTTACCACACGAGAAGTACCAGCTTTCAAATAAAAATCATTTAAATCGGTCCACGCAGTGAAAAGTTATGAGGTAACACAAATAAAAAAAAACATACAGTCGAATTGAATACCTAGTCCTTTTTGAAGTTAAAAAAACAACTGATATCAAAAACTAAAAATAATAAAATTGCAACCTCATAATTTAATACTTTCTGCCTTGTGATAAGACAAAATCTATCGAAAACTTAAATTCTCAACATGAGTGAAAAGGAACTCAGGTTGGACGTCCTTCTTGATCCTGAAAAGGACCAATTGAAGAGGACCTAGCGGATCGGGTACTAAGAAACAGGAATCGAGGCTTCTCTCGATCCGGCCTCCTATCACGCCTACGTTGGGTTCGGGAACAACGTATGTGATCTCCGCAACGGAGTAACACACTAGGGCGATAACCTCTTCCTTTTCAGCAAGTAGGTTCAGACGGGGATTACGGGTCTTCCGAAGTCGTCCCGGTCCCGACGCCTTAATTCTTCGATGTGGACTGTATAACTTAAAGGATCTTGGGAATGAAACAGCAATTATCTTCAAACCGTTCCGTGAGAGAGTAATCACTTTTCCCTATACTTTTTCTTTCTTGACTGCTGGTTTTGCACTTTTCCCGAAGGATTTTCGTACTTTCCCGAAGGATTCCCGAACGAACTGCAATAAAACCCGTTCACTAAGCTACCCCAGAGCTATACGCGAAAGTGAGCCGCGCCATTCGCGCGCTTGCGCAACTCAATTACATGAATTTGTTCTATTACTCTCTCACGTTTTACTCAATATCTTTATTTATTCAAATCATATACAAATACAATTTATCAATATAGGTAGTACAAAACAATATCTACACCATGATATACATCATATCTTCATATCATAAAAAACCTTTTATTTATTAAACGAAAACTGCCTATTTTACTCACAAGTTCGAAATCGAAATTTCTTAAATATTTAACACAGAAAGTTAAAACAATGTTTCTCACTTGAATTTATACATAAGCTAACCAATACAATAGTTTAATTTACATTTTTTCTATTTATTTCACTATTTAAAACACTTTTAAATTTCTTATACAAAACTATCATTATTTCACTTATACACAGGAATTTTCACATGAAAATAACACAGAATTTACCTTTTTTAGCACGTACAATTAACCTGAAATATTTTACAAGTAATTTTTACATAAATCACTGAATTACAAACATTTTAAATTTTTACATATTCGGCCTCCTAAGGGCGTGGCCAGCGTGCTTCTGTGTACTCACGCTATGTGAACAACTAACTTTGCACGGCTCTCGGCTATCAGAAAAAATTAAATTATGAAATACACCAATTTTGACCATATTAGGCAAATTAAATGCTTTTATACAATTTTCGAACTGTATGAAACTATCTTTAATCAGATAACAATATAAATGAATGTTCTCATTAATCAATCATAACAAATAGGCATTTGTTTTCGTACAAAACGTATCAAACTTATACAAAACAACATTTATGCAATTAATATCCATTAATTCTGCCTATGCACAGAGTGATTATCTCGACCGGGGAACAAATCCGATCTTTAAACTTCACTTTAATATTCTTATGAATTTACATCATTTGAAAGATGATTTCAACCGGGGAACAAATCCGGTAACATAATTTATATCTTAAATTCCTTACGAATTTATTAAGCGATATTACTTAGGAAAACAAACAAACTAGTCCGGCCTGGGAGTCGAACCCAAGACCTTCATATCATTAATTCGACATTTCTTAAAGATTTAACTAAGCATTCTCTTATCAGAGCGTTGTTGCTCGTGACTGCCCCTTTTTTCATAGCAACGTCATCGGTTGATTTAATAAACTGAAACATTTTTATAGGCGCGTCGCCAACAATGAGAAGCTATTAAACTGTGTGAAATTCTATTTCAATTCGGTTCTTACTCCATTATTTATTTGAACCTTAGAGTAGAACAAGTAATATCTCGATCTCAAAATGTCAACTAAATAGTCGTCTATATAGATACATTAACAAAACGTGTAGTTACAGTGTAAGCATATCCACTAGCCCATATCCTCCCGTGGGTATCGTAAGGACGACAGAGGGAAACAAATCAGGAGATGGGCATCAGCGTCTTCCTGATCACAACTCAAAATAATAAGAAACTGCGGTTGACAAACCGCTCGCCAAGCATTCCAACTAAGGCGAAACCCCCCTTTTGGGGAGGCCTATGTTTATTGGACTTTTATAAGCTGTAATGGAATTCTTAATAATCTCGAAGTAGATTTTTTTCTTTTTTGATTGAGACCGGGTGGTCTCGAGGGTTCGATACAAAGTGTATTCAAATTATTAAAAACACTGGTGCGCGCGTCAAGACCGATGCGCGACGTTGATACTAAATTAGTCAGGTTTAGGCTATCTACGGAGATCCCGGGACCCCGCGTATGCGCTGATGGCGTTGCCACCGTGGGATTTTAGCCGGTAAGTGTCCGGTATAAATTTGTCGCTGCCATGAAAAAAGGGCTACTTTATGTAATTGTCACCTTGAGAGTCAAGTTAATTTGTTTGATAAAATAACCCATATATAAATCATATTCAGATGCCTTGCTATATATCTTGCTGATATTCTTTGAGAGCGTGGTCCTTCCCCCGTCAAGCCGATCCATCGTGATAAAACTTTCATATACATAGCTGCAGCACCTCGTTAAAAATAATACAACTTTAACAAGTAACTAATTCATTAACTAAATTGTAATACATATAACTTACTTACTCTGTTACTCTGTATTACTCTGTAATCTTCGTTATTACAAAGTGAGGGTGGCGCTTTATATGGCGTCTTTAATATCAATAAAGAGTCTCCTAGAAAAGTGATAACATACAATTAGGGACGCTCTTTTGTCAAAATGCCTTTTTAGAAGAGGGAGTTTTTCGGGTCGATACGATTTAGGGAACTTCAAGAAACGAGCTTACTTCTTTTTAAAAGGCCGCCAACGCACTTGCGATTCCAATGGTTACGTTAATTGTCTTCTTCATGTGTCTTAGGGCACATGGAGGTTTCGGGCCTCGGGGTAAGCCCCCATTACCCGTGCTGTCCTCGCGGTCCACCACTGTGGACCGGTCCTGGGAGCCTTCTATTGGCGTTGTCGGTATCAAAATTCGGATTTGTCCGTAATCGGTAAATTTTTTCGTAGTCGGTTAAGATTACAAAAAAAAAGAAAAAAAGAAGGTTATCCAGTAAAGTCAGAGTTGGCCTTTCAGCGGCATTGAGGGTTGTTACTCGACTCTCTAATCGATATAGAGAGGAGTTCTCTTGGATAGGGTCGCCCGTCCGGGGGGCGAGTGTGTAGCGGCGCAAAGTTGTTTAGATGTATGTGTGGCCCGTTGTCTGCACGGTCGAACAGTCCGCGCGCCAGCCGGGCCACAAACTCCTGGATGGTAGCAATTTTCAGGTTGGCCGCTATGACGTCATTCCGGACGTAGCGACCCGCACCGACAATGGTTCTTAACGCCATATTTTGCTGGGCCGGCAGTCGCCGCCTCAGAGGCTCGCTCAGAAGCGCGTACCAGGCCGGAGCAGCATAGGTGATAATTGATCGGATGTAAGTCTTGTAGACACGCACCTTGGTATTAAGTGGTAACTTGGATGCCAGGACCGGACGTAGCATCGCCCGCGCACATCGTGCTCTGCGGACGACGAGGTCGACGTGTGCAGTCATGCGCAGCGCCCGGTCGATCCGGCACCCAAGGTAGGTCACGGCCTTCTCGTACGCGATCTGCTGGCCATTGAGGGTTAGTTGAGGTGGTAGGTTCCTGAGGCGGCGAGTGAGCAGAGCGGTCGTCTTACCAACGTTGACGACCATCCTCCACTCGTCTAGCCATGGTGGCAGCAGGTCCAGGAGGCGTTGCATCCTGGCAGTGGCAATGTGGGCTCTTCTGGACGAGGTGAAATAAGCGCTATCGTCCGCATATAACGCCAGTTCCACGTCATCCTCCCACTCTTGCAGCCTTCCTGCCAGGGTAGGGATGTCGTTGGTATAAGCCGCGTACAGGACTGGAGACAAACAGCTGCCCTGAGGAACGCCGGCTCTGATGGTTCTGTTTGCGGACTCGGCGCCCTCTACGCAGACGTAGAACTTCCTGTCTGCCAGGAAAGATGCCACTAGCCGCAACATAGCAGGAGGGACACTGGTCTGTACTTCCAATTTATAAAGTAGTCCAGAATGCCACACCCTGTCGAACGCCTTCTCGATATCGAGAAAGACGCCCAACGTAGTGCGGCCACGGTTGTAATTGGCCGCAAGCAGATGCAGCACTCTGGTCAGCTGTGTTGCTGTAGAGTGACCCCTCCTGAATCCGTGCTGCTCCGCCCGAAGTTGGATGCACGGGCGGAGGCGTCTTAGCAACAATCTTTCAAGCAGTTTAGCTATGTGTGGTAGCAGCGTGATCGGCCTGTAGCTGGCAGCTCTACGCCTGTCCTTCCCGGATTTCGGCAAGACGATTATTTTGCCTTTCTTCCAGTCCTCCGGGAAGTGGGATGTCCGCAGTATCCCATTGTAGAGTCGACCAAGCTCTACTAGGACTCTATGGGGCAGCTGTCGGAGTGCAGCGTTGGTAATCCCGTAGTGCCCCTGCGCCTTCCTCGGTTACAGGCGGGTTGCTGTCCACCACAGTTCAGCGGGGGAGATGAACCACTCTCCTGCAAGAGGCGGCGCGGGCGACGACAGGAACTCCTGTACGCGACTCTCCTTTTGGGCATGAAGCTCCAAGAACTCCGCACTTGCTGGGTTCGGCATAAATTGCTCCTCGAAGTGCTCGACTAGGATATCCGCTCTACCCTTGGCATCGTAACGACGTTCGCCCGCGTTGTTGGTCAGCGGGCAAACGGGAGGTTTGGCTTTAGTTAACGGTCGGTTCAGTTTATAGAGCGACGCATCATGCTCTTCCGCCTTCCATATGCGCCGCTCCCAGGCATCTCCTCTGTGTGCCTGGACTGCAACCGACAGTTCCTCCGACAAGGTGTTCAATTTCGTTTTGGTTCTCGGGCAGCGAGTACGCGCCCAGAGTCTCCTTAGGGTCCTTTTTCTTTTGATCTGCACGCAGATGTGTTGCGGCAGATTATCCCTTCTAGTGGACATCGGGACGATCGTAGAGGCAGCGTTGAGGGCCTCCTGTATCGCCTTTGTCATGTTAGCGGCTGCGGCCTCTACGTCGTCCGCTGTGTTTAAGGGGTGGTGTGCTGGAGGTCTCTCCCGCAGGTGTTTGTGGTAGAGCCTCCAGTCGACACGTGTCTTCACTGTTCTGGGCGGCGTAGTCACCGCCTTTAAGCCAAGGGTAATTAAGATCGGGAGGTGCTGTGAATCCAGGTCGTACAGCACCTCTACCACTATCGGGTAGTTGATGTTCCTAGCGAGCACGATGTCCAATACATCCGGACGACTTCGTGGATCCGTCGGAACATGTGTAGGTTCTTCGGGACCTAAAACGTCATAGCCGTGTCTTTCGGCGTCTTCAAATAGTGCATGACCCGGCGGGTTGATCAGTCTAGATCCCCACGCCGGGTGTTTGGCGTTTAGGTCCCCGGCGATGATGGTCGGTGTTTCGCCTTCCATTACCGTCCGGACGTCTGAGGAGCAAAATGGAGTCCCTGGCGGGCGGTACGCTGCGTAGATCCTAAGTTCCTCGCCTGCCGCCTCCATTTCCCCTGGTGTTGCAGTTGTTTATACGTGACCGTCGAAATTTACCATCACGTGAGCGTGCTCATTTGCCCCCCCCCCTTCTATAAAAGAAAGAGTATCTGGTTCTCCTGATGGTAAGTGACCATCATAAACATTCGCGAGTAACATCGCTGAGTGCTGCAGCTTCGAATCCTGCACTGAACAAATGTTTATAAGGGATAGAATGGAAGAAAGAAATGCGTTTATTTCAGTTTAAACATGTAGAACAACAATTAAAAATTAATTAAATGCAAAAGATAAATAAAACAAAATTAAATGTTATTTACCAACATTATAAATGTAAGAAAATACACTTTAAAAAAGGAACTGCGAAAAGGACCGGATTCAGTGATAGCACTGGTTTTCAGTCCAGCCTACCCAGAGGCAACTCGGGAAACTGAGTGCACCACGCTCGCTCTTGATGTCCGAAAATTTAAAAGAAACAAAATATATACTGAATGATTTTTTACCGTCTGGAAAAAATTGGGTGTAACAGGTGAACAGAATAGAAGCCTTTGGTACCGACATTTTACAAATTTGTTTTACATCAACAATTATTATGATGAACTAATGCAGTGGTGTAGTGGTGACGGGGATAGTGCATGCAATTGAGCTAGAGAGGTGCTCTTCAAACTAAGTAAAACACATTATTTTATCGCGGATCTTGGCTCAATAATTTTTAACATATTTAATAAAAAGATTTACATATTATGCACAATCTGTACCTTCATTAATCTGTGCGCTCGTATCCTTAGAAAATGTAAATTAGTTCACCTTTCGAAAGGTAGAAGAAAGCCGCGATGGTAGCGAACGCTTTTATTGTTACGCGAGGGAACTTGTAGTTAGTAATGAATTAGATTATATACTCGTAGTCAGCAACAACGCTTTTTTGAGTAGTGAGATGACGTCACATTTCATCTATACTTCTCTTAGTAAGTTTTTGATTCTAAATTTGAAATATTGTTAAATGGTTAAAGGAAAAATCGGGATATGGCCGTGTCGTTGACACGGCCGTGTGTTTTACGTTAACACGTGTACGTAACGATACGACCTTGCGGCTCTCCCACCTCCACCACAGTTACAGCCTTCACTTCACTTCAGTAAAAGAATTGGTTACATTGTAACCAATTCTTTTACCCTTCAGCTATCAAGTGGAGTACTTAAAGCAATATTTCAAAATGGGTCAGATCTATGTACACTACCTCAAAAATAGAGAAAAATCTAAAGAATTTGGGAAAATACAGATAATTCATTTAAATGTATCCTCTCGTGGTAAACAATTGATGTTTATCAATTATTTTTATCGACTTTGAACATGGCGTCTCATCGATTTAGTTACTCTGTGCATAAGCACTTAGTTTACTGTACAGCACACACAAACTAAAAAACGACCATTGATCATAGAAAGAGAACTGTCAGTTGTCGCAACAGTGTCATAAATACGTGAAATAAATATGTCAAACCTCACTAATCAACTAAAATTACAGCTTACTGCCATGAAGGGTTTTTGTTGTGTGTTGCAATTTTAAGTGTAATTTCCTGTACTTTTATAGCAAACAAGGCCATTATAAAATATTTGGACAGTTGAGAACCGTTTAAAATGTGTTTCCCTATTTTTGAGTATAATGTACAAGGAGCTGACTCAGGCACCATACATTTTCGAACATCTCCACGATGGAAGCACATTTAAAGACACATTCATGTCAAAAATCACTTGTGATAGGCGATTTCGTTTTACTAATTTTAAAAGGTAACACTATGCAAAGAAACTTTGACGAACATGCATATGGGCGGGATGGGTAAAAATGCCTTGAGTGGCGGCCGCTGTAAGTAATCTATGGCAACAGCGCCACGTGCATCGCGGTACCCTCTTCACTCAAGCCTTAAGTGAACACTCTACTCACAAGCTACTCTGTGCTCGGAAAATTTGTTTATGCAAACAAGTACAGCCTCGTACGGCGTTTTATTTAATTTCGTGTTCTCGCGTTGTTTGAAAGCACTGATTTAGTTAAAGCACCCTCACTGCCGAAAAGCCGGGCTTTTGAAAGTTAGGACCGCTTTAACTTGCCTTTTACAGACTAATATAATGTGCATGTGGCCTAGATCGCGAGTTCTTAAGAAATGCCTGCATTCTAAAAGTTATTGTTTATGGTCCGATCTATGCAAAATGAACTGACTATGTCCTGAGGTCTTGCAGTGGTATGCTTGGGTTTAGTTTAAATTTTATTGATTATAGGATCCCAAGCAGGTGGTAGTACCCAGCCTCCTTCTCTATTGAAATTAGGATGTTTTTTAATTTCAATAGCCTCACGTATCATCCTTGGTAGGAATCGGTGTTCTTTCGCGAGGATTTGTGGTCTATCAAATCTGATGTAATGGTTGGGTTCGTCTAGGATATGATCACAAACTGCAGACTTCCCGGAACGTTGATGCTTCACATCAGCTATATGTTCTTTTACGCGGGTCCTAATTGATCTTTTTGTTTGTCCTATATAAGAGAGACCACATTCACAATCAAGCTTGTACACTCCTGCATCTTGTAGAGGAATATGACACTTGACGGATGGTAGGAACTGACTAATCTTCTTCGGCGGCTTGTAGAATGTTCTAATAGAAGCTCGCTTCAAGATATAGCCAATCTTGTCTGTGACACCTCTGACATATGCAGAACTTCTGGCAGAACTTGCTTGACGTGCTGAAGCTCGGCGGCCAGGTGTTTGCTGTCACAGATCCCTCGTGCTCTCTGTAACAAAGATTTGCCCACGGTAGCTAACTGTGAAGGATGGTGGTGAGATTCACCGTTTAAATATTTGATTTTTATGGATTTATTTCCTATACACAGTGTGACCAATGGTGTTATTAGGATTTCGGATGACTAACACATCTAGGAAAGGTAGGAATTATTTGCCTCTAACTCCATAGTAAATTGAATTTTAGAGTTTATGGAATTAAGATGCGTTCTAAAAATGCAGTTACTTTGTCTGATGGTAAAATTCTGAAAGTATCGCTTTTTTATAGAATAAGGGTTACAAACGAGCACACAGTCCACTTGATGGTAAGTGGATGCTGTGATCCATATACATCCACGTCTATCCCCAACTAAGAATCATAATGCAAAGGCATTCCATCTTAGTCTTCAGGGTTGAGAACCGGAGATCAGTTTTACTGGACGTTTCCGGTTCTCCACACTCATCATACAAAACACAGCAACGTTAAGCTACTATTTTACGATGGTATTCTGTGAGAGCGTGGTAATACCACGGTCGAGCCGACCCATTCGTGCTACAATTACAATATAGCTGCAACGTGGCTCTACCATGTAAGAGAACCTACCTCAGTTTTATAAAAAAAAATACATGATCCTATGTTAACTTTCGACGCAGCTATTAACTTTGGTAGCGCTTTCTTTACCTTGACATACACTCCACAAGCTATTGGAAGGAACAGTTGAAATCATACGAAATTTACAGCTTACTCAGTCAATCTTTCAGTAATTATTTGTTCGCAACAAAAAAGCACTTGAAATAGCAGCGTAATGTGTTTCGTATGGTGAGTGTAGAGAACCGAAGATCCATTTTACTGGAATCGAGGCATTTCATCTTAGTCCTCAGGGGTGACAACGCATTTGCATTTTGATTCTTAATCGAGGATAAATGTAGATGTCTATGGGATACAGCATCCACTTACCATCAGGTGGACTGTGTGCTCGATTGTCACCCTCATTCTATAAAAAAATACTATTTCATCTTTACCCTATGCGTTTATTTTACCACATATTATTATATGTTAAATTTACTTATATCACATAATATAAATTGATAAAATTTAGCTTTCTGGATTTCTCTTTGAAATAAACTTTAACTATGCCAAATCTCACACCCCTCTGTTTACAAAGTATGCTTAAAAATATTATAAAGTTTTCTCTTCACGCAATTACATATAGATTTTGGAATCTGTTCTACGAAGTACGAGCTTAAATTGACTTTAAGCTTTGTAAAATTAGTTTTATTACAGACGTTTTATAATAAATCACTTGTAACCCCAGACATCTCAACCTACGTGTTAAATTGTACAGAGATTGTACATTTAAAAAAAATAGTTGGCAATCTCGATGCCAATACAACTTGTTCGCTTTACGCTGTTGTAGCCGGGGGTGCTGAGTTCAGTAATAGGGTAGCCATGTTGCTAAATTTTATGGAATTCCTCATAATAGTTAAAACTTTCTATTGAGTCATATTTAATTTCCCATAAAAATTATACATATTTCAGGTGATATTTTTGTAAAGGATCAATAAATAAAAAAGCAGTAATTTAAACAAGATTTTATTGAAAACACTTCAAAATACATTTTTTAATTCAATTAAGGTCGACAAAAATGACTTATGAAGGGCTGTAATGAGAGCGATGGTATTTTATAAGGCTATGGTTCTTTTTTTAACGTTACCCTACTAAGAGTTTCTTTTATGTTGTAGATGCAATTTACGTTCATAAATTGCAAAGGACATGCATTCAGTTCTGTAAAAAATATTTACAGGTTATTTAAATACTTGTTCTGTGCGGGATTCGAAGTCATTGTTCCCAGTTCATTACTAAGTCACTGTGCTACGGAGTGGTTATTACCACGGTAAAATAAACTTACTAATCAATAAAGAAAGCGAAGGAAGTTAGCGCAGAATATTTTTTCAAATTATACTGTATGCTAATTAACTGCACATTTAATGTTAAAAATCCGTAATTGCTCTACGACTATTATTATTAGTAATAATAATTTATAAATAATTTTAAAAAATCCATTTTCGAAAATTTAATTTTGCTATAAAACATAAAATATATCCTTTTTTAATTAAACTGCATGCTAACTAATTGCTCCTCAAAAGTTATCTTCCTTCTGTTAATCAATACGAGTTTTTTTTATAGAATAAGGGTGACAAACGAGCATACAGTTCACCTGATGGTAAGTGGATGCTGTGGCCCATAGACATCTACATTTATCCTCGATTAAGAATCAAAACGCAGATGCTGAAGACGAAGATGGTATGCCTCATTTCCAGTAAAAAAGGGTCTCCTGATCTCTACACTCACCATACGAAATACAGCAGTATTAAGCTGCTATTTTACGTTGGCATTCTGTGAGAGCGTGTTCCTACCCTCGTCGAGCCGACCCATTCGTGCTACAACTATAACATAGCTGCAGCATGGCTCTATCACGTATGAATCTTCTATAATTAATGTATATCTTCAATGCAATGTATATTTTTGTAAATATTAAACCAAAAGAGCAGAGCTTCTTTATGATTATTTTGTTATTTCGGACCCCTCCCATCTCTGACTTGACTCTCCATCACGAGTCTAAATAATTTAAAAAAGAAAAAGAGGGGGCTACTTTTACCCGAATGATATTTCCGTTTACGACACCTCTGCACGCATAGATGAAGAGAATATTGAAATAATACTAGTTTTTACGGAATTTATTGCGTATATTTAACTTTTTAATACCCGACGTTTCGAACGCTTTACAGCACTCATGGTCACGGGCGGGACTGAGATGTTCAACGTCCATATGTCATACATGTTAACCGCGGTTACCATAGATTAAAATTTAACTTTTGTTCCGATCTATGCAGTATGAACTTATGGTATCTTGAAGTCTTGCAGTTGTATGCTTGGGTTGGGATTTAATTTTATTTATTATAGGATCCCAAGCAGATGGTAGCACCCAGCCATCTTCTCTATTGAAATTAGGATGTTTTTTGATTTCAATAGCCTCGCGAATCATCCTTGGAAGGAATCGGTGTTCTTTAGCGAGGATTTGCGGTCTATCAAATCTGATGTAGTGACGGGGGCGATCCTGTACGTGTTCACAGACTGCACACTTCCCAGAGCGTCGATTCTTCACATCAGCTATATGTTCTTTAACGCGGGTTTTTATTGATCTTTTAGTTTGTCCTATGTAGGAGAGACCACATTCACAATCAAGCGTGTACACTCCTGCATCATAGTTTCATTCATACTGCATAGATCGGAACAAAAGTTAAATTTTAATCTATGGTAACCGCGGTTAACTATGACATATGGACGTTGAACATCTCCCGCCCCTCCAGTCCCGCCCGTGCCCATGAGTGCTGTAAAGCGTTCGAAACGTCGGGTATTAAAAAGTTAAATATACGCGATAAATTCCGTCAAAACTAGTATTATTTCAATGTGTAGTGTTCGCGTAAATATAAGAAATCATTATGAAGAGAATATGACAGGATTATCCTCATTCTTATCTTGTAGTGATCGTGTAACAATAGCCAATACCTAATATCACCCCACGGGTGTCGTAAGAGGCGACTGGGGGAAACTAATCAGGAGTTGGGCAAAAACTAATCTGCTATTTACGGGGAAGGCCTGTGTTCAACAATGCTTATTTGATAGGCTGTATCAGTATTCATCTAAAACGATATCCTTATTTTTGCAGTCCTATAGTCACCCTACAAACTGTCACTAGCCCGCGGCGTAATACTTATTCGAAGACCCGTGCACTGTATATCGGCTAGGGTGTAATGGATACTTCCCTTTACATATATCCTTCCTTGGGCGACAAAACGCCTGCTGCTGATAAATGGGTGAAGAAACACCATTCATTATCGATGCAATTTAAAATCGGTTATTACAGCGACCCGGCCTGGCTACGCTTGAGTATGATGTAAGAGGACTGTAAGAAGTGCTTACAGTTATGCTTGGAGGACAAAATCCATGATGATCTAGAGGCAGACACACACACACACACACACACACACACACACACACACACACACCACACACACACCTCGCACACATACACACACGCGCGCGCACGATACACACACGCGCGCGCACACGCACACACACACACACACACACACACACACACACACACACACACAGAAACAGAGAGAGAGAGAGAGAGAGAGAGAGAGACACAAATGCACGTTAATAGTTTTTTTTAACTGTAAAACAAGGAAAATTAACCAGTTAGCTGTAAGTGTTACTTTTAAAACTAGTTTTGTATTAGAACTAACTATATTAGAATAAATAGGCTCATAGGGCGCTACGGTCACTTATACTCATATAATATAATACATAGTTTTGAAATAAAATTTCTATACGTGGTCGATCGGGGAAAGACCACGCTGTCATAGAATACTAGCGTAAAATAGCAGCTGTGTTTCGTATGGTGAGTGTAGAGATCCGGAGGCCCGTTTTACTGGAAACGAGGCATTCCATCTTAATCCTCAGGGGTGACAACGCATCTGCGTTTTGATTCTTAATCGAGGATAGATGTAGATGTCTATGCGCCACAGCATCCACTCACCATCAAGTGGACCGCGTGCTCGTTACCCTTATTCTATAAAAAAATATAATTTCAGATCCCTCCCATCTCTGACTTATTATTATTATGTATTAAAAATGATTATCAAAGTAAGTTTTTATAATACAATATAGCCTAAGTCACTCCTAGCATTTCCATCAATATGTTTATGAAGTTTCATTTCAGTTCAGTCATTGCGTCGATTAGACCGGACACATAGACAGACAAATAAAAAGGTTATTTAAGTCTTATTTGCATACAAATAACTCCTTGAGCTTAATAGAAACCATTTATTTTGTTATTACATAAAGAGACGTCGATATTATTTATGTGTATAGATTATAAATGCGTCTTGTTAAACGATAGCTGCCGAGTTTTGTATGGCGAATGAGAATCGGAGACCATTTTACTGTTAACGAGACATTAAATCATCGTTCACAACGGTGACAATGCATCTGCGTTTTGATTTTTCATCGAGGATAAAATAAATGTGTCTATTGACCACAGCATCCACATGCCATCAGTTGGACTATAAACACCTAACATAATTAACGCACTTTGTGAAAGTAGTTTGTTCAGAATCGTTTACTGAATCGATTCCTATCATTTTTAAAATAGATAATTTTTTATCCCAAAAATAATTAAAAATTACGTTATTTACAGTCACACTAAATCTGTACAGTCAAAACAAACTGAAATGGACCGTAATTAATGCAATAAGACTTTTAAGAGTGCAGTTTTATTTGTAGTTATTAATAATTCTCGACCAACGTAGCAGTCAAAACAAAACACGTAAATCTACAAATTGCCCTTTTGCTCTACCCTAAAGAGTCTCACGTTTTAAATTAATATTTTATCTTAACAAAAAACAAGATAAATGCTAATGGAATCGTGACTTTATATGAGCATCGTCGCCTGCGGCCGTGCTGAATACCAACTTCTATTAACCAGCCAATGGCCAGCCCCAATCACGATTCAAAATATAATTCAATAGAATCAGGATCGTAGAAATATTGTGTTGAGGATCTAGCTTAGAGTACTCAACTAACTTTAAGGTATCTAGTGTTCTTAATGCTTAACGAAAACAGATGGTTGTTATACGCTTGTAATGTGTATAATCTGTATATGCGTTTACGTGGTAGATCCATGCAGCATAACATTATGGATGTAGCACAAACGGGCGGCTCGACTGGGGAATGATCACGCTCTTACAGAATACAGTCCAGCGTACAGTTGCAGCTTAATGCTACTGTGTTTCTTATGGTGAGTGTAGTGAACCGGGACACTTTAAACTGTAAACGAGGCATTTCATCTTAGTTCTCAGGGTTGACAACGCATACATTTTCATTGTTAATCGAGGATAAATGTAAATGTCTATGGGCTACAGCACCCACTTACCATCAAGTTGACAGTGTGCCCGTTAAGCATCTTTATGCTGTAAAAATTCTTTGTATCTCTATGGCATCATAGCTTCTGTAGGGCCGAACTTAATTATTTTCGTTTGAAAGGTGCTTTAGTCTAAAGTCTTCTTTGTTAGGTTTCAAGAAAATCTGTTCATCCGTTTGAAGATCATCAGCTCTTTTTGTTTCGGTGGTTTTTTATTTATTTAACAACGAGTCTACAGTCAATAGATATATAATAACAGCCTCTTGCAAAGAAAGAAGGTGATACAAATCTTTTCTGTCTTAAAGTTAAAATGTTGAAAGTTCAAACATAAATTATTCCAATTTATTTTAGACGAGTGTTGCTATTTAATGGAGTATTCAATTTCAATCAATATACCTAGTAATAGAATAATGCGGGCTACCGACAGACCATGTTGCTGTATGTATTACTATGTATATGTATATTCGATTTATATATTTTATCCTGCCAAGTAGTGGTAGTGTAATCAGTAAACAAATCAGGAGATGGGCAGCAGCCTCTTCATAATAACGACTTAAAATTGCTAGAGCCCATGGAGATGCAAAGGTAAAACCTTTTGCTAGCATCATAAACGGAGCGGAGTAAAAGTCTAAAGTCATAACTATCTTTATTTCCACAAATTCAATCAAATGGTGTGACATTATGCGGATGTAAATTAGCGAATTGATTTGATAGTAAAAGAAAAAAAAACTGATTCAGATTTTTATTGTTTACAAACCTTGTCTGCGTTGAGCTACAAACATTGCCGAAAAAATTATGTAAACTGGCCCACGGGTCACGGAGGAGATAGATTTAAAAGAATCGTTTTTTTGCGCCATGGGAGCTCAGCTCGCTTCGCTCGCTCTGCTCAAAAAACGGCATTTGCCAACCCGCTTGCCAAGCGTAACAACTATGACAAATATCCCCCTATGGGGCAATATATACGGAGGCCTATGTTCAGCAGTGGACTTTAATAGTATGTAATGGATGGTAGTATACAAGATAATGTACCAGGAGCACATGACCCACTGAGAGGTAAAATTATAAAATCAACAGCAATATTACAACTATGGCAAATATCCCCTATGAGGCAATCTATTGGGGAGGCCTTTGTTCAGCTGTGGACTTTTATAGACTGGAACGTTAACGGTCACAGGGACTTAGTTAATTTTCACATCTTTAAATGTACATTTGTTGATTGAATGAAATTGAATTCGTCATTCGATTACTGTTTTAAACCAACTATCATTTCTGATATATTTATAGAAAAACGACAGGGGAATTCCCTGTCTAAATTACACTGCTATATTACGTTTTTCGCCCTAGCCTACTGTAGTACACACTTCTCCCAATAACTTTCCGGGAGCTGATAGAAAATGTCATATGACATTAAGTCCGCCATTTATTTCTTTAGTACAAAAAAGTGTTAAATAATTATTTCAGAAGGGAAAACTTGTTTAGAATAGTGACTTGAAACGCAAAAGCGACACTAAAAAGAGACAAACATATATATCTATAAGATTTAGCCTGCGAAAGAATGAGATAGAATGCAGTATAACAGTGTTTTTCTGAATGTTTTACCTCTACCATCTGTGAAATGCACACATGTTTTTTTTTAATATTAAAAAGAAGTAAAATAAATAAATAAAATAAATATTAAATTTTTAGACAAACAAAACCATTCATCATCCGAACAGCAATTTCACGCTTATAAAATGGAATAATTTTAAAACCGCTTACGAATGCCAATTGTGCGCTTCATCGAGTGTTCACCCCGTGAAAATAGGATGGCCATGATGTTTCAAAATATGGATAAACGGAATGATTGTAACTCTTAACAACGAAGGTTAATAATAATGTCCTTCAGATCGAATATCGGTCATGGCAGCCAGTCACAGACTAGTCATCTGCAGAACAGGATTACGGTGCGCGAGTATGCGTAAACACAGATGCACTTCTTATTCCCTCACTCTCATAGTCCTACGGAACGGTAATGTGCCATGATCGGAGAGAGATCAGGCGCAGGACCAACAGCTTTACGTGCTTTCCGAGGCACGGCGGTGAGACACCGCCAACTTCCTGACTCCAAGATGCCACTGAGGATTTCTCGACATAAAAACCCAATAACTAGTTTTGGTCTGATCCGAGATTCGAACCCGGGACCTCATAATCAGCAGCCGTGTTTACAACCACTAGACGAACGAGTCAGGCAGCAACGCAGATGCTTTGTCAACTATGGTTGCTTTTCACGTGGTAGAGCCACGCTGCAGCTATATTATGGTTGTAGCACGAATTGGTCGGCTCGACCGGGGTAGGTCCACGTCGTCCACTCTCACAGAATACCAGCGTAAAATAGCAGCTTAATGCTGCTGTGTTTCGTATGGTGAGTGTAGAGAACGGTAGATTATTTTTTACTAGAAATAAGGCATTCCATCTTAGTCCTCACGGGTGACAACGCATCTCCATTTTGACTATTAATCGGGGATAAATGTTACCATCAGATAGACTATATGGTCGTTTGTCACCAACCATTCTATAAAAAAATATCTTTAAATACGCAATAGTGAGGGTATTCGTACTTACTATCGGAATAAGGTAAATTTTGTTTAAAAAATTACTAGGCATTTTACACACCCGCCTCATGGTAACTTAATTAGGTTAACGCAGCCCCAATAGTAGCACCAGTCGCACTTTACTGTGCCCTCCTCAGCCTAGGATATCTTTCTAACCTAGCCTGTCACAACGGAACACAAGGGGATCTTTCCTCCAGTGCCACGAAAAGTTCTTTTTTGCAAATATCTTTTCTGTAGTACCAAGGGGCCGGCTATATAGCTCGATGAACCGACAACCGATGAGAAAGAAAGGTTCGCGAGTTGCAGTTTCATACCAGTAGACGATGTGTAGTGTGGCTCCCCAATAGATGGAGTGACGACTTGGTAAGTCATGCAGGTAGTCAATGGATGCAGGTGGCTCAGGAGCGTGATTTTTGGTATTCTTTTATGGTGGCCTATGTTCAGCAGTGGACTTGTGAAGGGTAGTAATGATGATGATGGTGATAATCTTTGAATTGCTTTTCTTCAGTCTTTGTTAACCGTTTTTGATGTGACTAAATACGGAATTGTCCGATAAAATCATAAATCATGGTTACGCTGGTTACAAACGTCTATGGCATTATATGGTACCCTCGAGGAAAATGCCGCTAAAACTCTAATTGATATAAATAGGGGGCGGAGAAAATCGTTGCGAATTAAAGATCCGCGAGAGATTTAAGGAAATGCCTATTTCAAATGTTTAACTTCCCAGTGGGAAGTAATTGTAATGGGTCCGATTTTGCAAATTGGAAATTTTAACATATCTCCACGTTTCAAGGTCTTTAGAGTCGAATAGTATTGTTTTTAAGAGGATGTCCGTGTGTGCATGTACGTATGTATGTATGTATGCTCGGATAAAATTTTCGCTTCGTGTATCTCGAGAACAGAGAGTGATGTTGACATGGGACCAATTTCGTTTAACACATAATTATGTAACATAGACATCATTCAATTTTGAACAAAAGCGGTCAAGTCGTTTTTTGTGCCGAATGAAACATTGTATAAAATATTAAAACATATGATATTTTTTTATTCTTTCCACTGGGAAGTTAGTCGGGACTTTTCGGATCGCACCTAGACCGCTTTTATTTATTTGTAATATTATTTTTTTAAATTCTATTTTATTCTATTCTATTCTGTGCGATTGCGTACTAAAATTTAAGCACCACATTTTGAAATAGTACAACCTGTTGTAAAAATTTAAATAGTTTTTACAACCTTTCATATTGTAAAATTTACTTTAAAAAAAGGTACCGCTGGGTTTCTTGCTGGTTTTTCTCAGGACAGAGGTATTTTCCGAGCCAGTTGTAAAAATAAAAAATTACTTTCAGTAATAACTAATAATTACATACAAATGATCTATATTGAATTTTTTTTATAGAATAAATCCCTAGGACGTTTTTTTAAATATTTTTTGAATACCTTACCTTCAACCTAGGATTTCCTGTATCGTGGGGTCAGTTTACATACATAAATGTCACAGAGACAAACAGTTCCTGTATCGTGGGATCAGTTTACATACATAAATGTCTAGACCTGGCACGACAGATAAACCGTATAAATACTTGTCTGTGCGGGATTCGAACCCGCGCCCCTCAGCGCTGCAACTCATTGCTAAGTTAATGCACCACGGAGATGTCAGTAAAGCTATAGATCACCTCCAGAAGTGAGCTAATTCTGTACTGAACCCAATGTATTATAATAGACTCGCGCTTTGCGGGTTTTTCCATTAAAGCCTGCAAAAACAACGACGGTCCCCGCGCCGTCACAAACGATTGCGTTTTCCCGGATTAAGCTTAATGCAAACGGTCTATTCTCGGTGCTCGTGAAAGAAAATGTGTTTCTTTTACGATTTCAAATCTTCACTGTTAAGGTCTTGATTAAGCTCGTCGGAACTATATTAAAGTTGTATCTGTCAAACAAAAACAGATGCTGTGTATATACCAAGTGATATTGATACCATTCTTGACACGCACTCACGCACACATAAGAATTCATTCATACGTTTTTATTTTTTTAAATAAGAGTGACAAACGAGCACACAGTCCACCCGATGGTAAGGGAAGACTGTGGCCCATAGACATCTACATTTATCCCCGATCAAGAATCAAAATGCAGAAGTGTTACCACTCTTGAGAATTAAGGTGATTGCTTCGCACTTTGAAATAATAAATTTTATACTGGTACTCTGGTAGAGTTGCCCTTCCCCGGTCGAGCCGACCCATTCGTGCTACAACCATAATACAGCTGCAGCGTGGCTCTAAGAGGATGCGATTAGTATGGTATAATACTTTTATGTCACGATGACGGGTCGGTTTTACTTTTAGTATAGATGTATACTGTTCATTCATTTTATTTTAGTTAGCGTAAGTCTGTAAGTCAAAAAATATCACCGAGTACCTTCAAAACGAAAATTTAACGAAGACAAACTTAATGCTTAAGTAATTAAGAAACCCCGACTGTTAAAATTGACTTAAAAATTTCCCCTCTCTTTTATATATTTGCAAATGCAATATATAAATATTGCATAGCCATTAAAACGAATCTGACGACAGCTCTTAAGTTAAAATCCATCAATTCGCTTACACTACAGATCGCGCCTAAAAAGACATACACACATACATACAGCGTAAAATAGCAGCATAATGCTGCTGTGTTTCGTATGGTGAGTGTAGAGAACCGAAGACCGGTTTTACTGGAAACGAGGCACTCCATCTTAGTCCTCAGGGATGACAACGCATCTGCATTTCGATTCGTAGTCGAGGATAGATGTAGATGTCTATGGACCACAGGAACCACATACCATCAAGTGGACCGTGTGCTAGTTTGTTACCTTATCCTATAAAAACAATATTCGAAAAGCATTAAGCTCCTTATGAAACCCACGGGATGATATTAAGTTCTTTTGACATTTTGGTTTACAAAAAAACTTGATTTTCTTACTCTGATTCTGTCAGTCCATCTATCCGTTATAGCCTGTCAAAGTGTCGACAAGTATAGTACGTGACGGTAAAATGGTCATTCGGTTAACATTATACTTATTTTCATAAATGGCTTTGTAATACGATAGCTCTTCATCAATCAATAAACTATTAAGGGGTCAAAAGGTTTCTGTTTTATCGACGTCATTTTGACAGTTGGCATTATAGTAAATATTTTAGTTAATTTTAGTCAAAGAGATTTAAATATATAATTAACATATTTAATGTCTTTGGTTTTAGTATTGTGTAGCGTAGTTTGATTTTTCGAAGTGTTCCTAATATTGCCAAAGCTTGTTTGCTATTATTTCTTAATATATCAGTTATAGTGTACGACTTTGCGTTTTGGTCTTTGTCCTCCTCCTAGTTTTTGTTTTATATGGCGGCAAAGCTTAAGGTGACCATATTACCGTCACGTACCTTATTCAAAGTAATGCCCACTGCTGAACATAGGCCTCCCCTATAGATTGCCTCATAGAGGCGATGTTTGTCATTGTTGGCAGGCTTGGCAAGCGGATTGGAAAAAGTTTTTATTTTTATTTTTAGTCGTTATCAGGAAGACGCTGCAGCTCATTTCCTGCTTTGTTTCCCGCTGTCGCCTTTTACGACACCATCGGGAGGATATGGGCTAGTGGATATTCTTATATAATCACTACACGGTTAATTAAATACTTAAATATTCAAAGACTAATATTCAAAGTATTTAATTTCCGCACTATAACAATTCTAATCAAAATTTTAATAACATTCTGTAATGAGCAACTCAATAATATTAATTAAAAACCTTGAGACGTCATTGACAAACAGCCGGGCGCTCGCTTGCTTTTATAATTACAGAAATGGCGTAGTACTTTCGTCAGTAAGTATTTTAAAATATGAAATCAGTAAATTACTTTATGGTTTATTATTCTTATAATTTTTACGTGTTAGAGCCAGTGCCAGCGTGATTCCCAACTGTGACTCAGGATTTGTACTAAACCACGTAGTAGCATAGATACCTAAAAGTCAATTCACCTGTGCGTGGTAGAGCCACGCTGTAGCTATATAGTAGTTGTAGCACGAGTGGTATACGTGTCGTTTATAATAGAACTTTCTCGTTTTTAAACCTCGGTTAAAGTGCATTATATTGTTATATTCATTTACAGAGCCGTGGAAACTCAGAGGCTTAGGGCTCACTGTAAATAACACAGTACGCGAGCAACCCGGGTTCGATCCCCGCCGACACCAATGAAATTGTTAATTGCAATTTCAATTGCTAATTTACCACGTGCTCGGTGGTAATCGAAAGCATGTGAGGAAACCTGCATGTCTGAGAAGTTAAAAAAAAAATTTCGAAGACATGTGAAGTTCGCCAACACGCATTGGGTGAGCGCGCCGGAAACTTCCTTGCTGTAAAACCTTCTCAGAAATTAAAGGAGGCCCGTACTTAGCAGTGGGACGTATATATGTTGTAATTTTAACGTATATGGAGTTTACTGTTGGACTAACGCATAGCTTTCAGAGTTTTTTATTAAGCTTGATGCTTCGTTTAATTTTTATTTTATTTATATGGCTTAATGGCAGAATAGTTTCTTAAGTTAAGAGTACTGTCTACAGCATGCCTTAGGAAGATATTAATTTGGTTAAACGAAGTTATCAATTTTAAAAGAAATCAATAAGAACGTAGTTCAGTTTTATTCATTTACAAATAATATGCATAAACTATTTTTCATAGAATAAGGATGACAAGCGACCAAGCGAGCAAACAGTCCACCAAATGGTACGGATGCTGTCCTCATAGACATCTATCCTCGATTATGGATCAAAATGCAGATACGGTGTCACCCCTTAGGACTAAGATGGAATGTGTCGTTTTCAGTAAAAAGGGTCTCCGGTTCTCTACACTCACTCTCAACACAGCAGCATTAAGCTATTTTACGCTGGTATTCTGTGCTCCTTCCTCGGTCGAGTCGACCTATTCTTGCTACAACCATAATATAGTTGCAACATGGCTCTAACACGTATATATTTTTTAAAAGACTGCCTGCTCCAAATGGAGTATTTTACATCGACATTCATTTTCAATTTGTCCTTTGCAAGACCCGTTGGCAAAAGTCCAGGAACGCAATGCGGGTCGTTAGTCAAACGGACGCCGCGCCTGACGCTTTTATATATACCGTGCTGCCGGCACTGTAATGGATCGCGGGCGAAACGATTTTATAAAGTAAACGGATAGTTTCACACAGGTGAATGTAACTACGGACGCTGCGTTTGTGTGACTACAATTTTGTAACGATTGGTTACTAATATTCCCCTTAACCACTAGTGGTAAGCTTAAATTGCTTGTGTTACGAGCGGTTCACGCCAGTAGTCGAATGGCGGATTCGAACCCACGACCTTTTTGAGCTATATTATGGTTGTAGCACGAATGGGCGGCTCGAACGGGGAAGGACCACGCTCTCACAGTATACCAGCGTAAAATAGCAGCTTAATACTGCTGCGTTTCGTATGGTGAGTATAGAGAACCAGACACCCTTTTTAACCGACTTCAAAAAGGAGGAGACTTTTTATGTGTGTTACCTCAGAATTTTTTTTTATATGCGAGCAGCTATGCAGGTCTAGGTAAAGAGACCAGTATCACTGCGACCTAAAAGATCTATGAATCAATTCAATTTTTCAATGAATCGAAGGAGTTGCTTAGCCGTGAGCAATTTCACTTCTTCTGGGCGGAGAAGATAGTGTCCCAGACGAGTGTTACGTTCGCGCATTAAGGGTCCGCAATCGGTTAGGATGTGTAGAGACGTTTCTTCCGTTATGGAACAGAACCGACACATCCTTGAGTTGCTTAGTCCCAGGATGGACATGTGCTTTTTAAGACAACAGTGTCCAGTTAGGGCTCTTGCCAGAATGCGCAATTTATTTTTACTTAATCCCAGGGGCTTCTGAAGCGAATTTACGATCAAAGGTCCGGATCAGCAATTCTTTCTGGGTAAACCAATTTTGATGATTCTTTTTTTATTTGAAAGCGGGTGCTTCTCGTGTGGTCCCCCATGGTGGTTGAACAAGGTTACAGTAGTTTTTGAGTTATCCTTAATAATGAGTGTTTAATTGACTTCGAATACATTGATGACGTTATCAGTAGTGAGTGAGTACTTCCTTGTCCTTAACATCTTGGAAATGAGAAAACCCATTGACCAGCAGTGGGACGCATATTTTTTTATTGAAATCTAGTAAAACCGAACCCAAACATGAATAATAATTTAGGTTCACAGAAATGATGTACAGCACAGCACCATTGGGTCCCGAAGTCATAAGCTGGCAGTAATTGGAGTTGTTCGCAACTATTCCGAGCGCCTTGGACTCGCTCAGTCACTGAAACCCGCTATCTTGATTAATTTCCGTCTAGATGAGTACAGTCACGCGCGAAACAGTTCTATTTTATCTTAATATATTTTATTTCACTTATTTTTTAACTTTATTAGGAGGTAGATAGGTTAGGTTTCTTTTTAATATCATAGTGTAGGAACACTAAGATTTTGGAAAGAAAACAATAAAGAAGAAAGAAATTTGTATATTCCAGTTTAAGGGTGCAACACAACATGTAAAAAGGTAATCATACGAAATAAGACAAATAAAACGAAGTATTCACCAACAAGTTTTTTCTCCTGTATCGTGAAGGATGTACACAAACATGAATTGCATAAGGACAAACCTCTATACCAGGACCAAATATTTGTGCCGCAAGTCATTGTTAAGTTACTGCACCAAGGAGCCGCATACCATAAGGTTGTTGGGAGTAAAATAACCCATTACCACATTTCATTCTGACGGTGTCACATGAGACGACCCTGAGAAATACTGGAAATATTTTATTAGCAGTGTAAGCATTTTCTTAGCTGACTCTGAGCAGTAGCGTCAAGATGCTCACATCTGGTGCTGTGGTCCACCTGCCAAGCGTTCTGAAGAAGAAGAATGTGTCACGTTCTCGGCGGTGAAGGAAAACATTGTTAGAAAATATGCATGTTTAAGAAATTAAATATATTTTCAGGGCATATAAAATACGAAAAATAACACTGGACTGTAGAAGGCGTTATTGTGCCGTCAGCCCCTGAATTGGGAGAAATAACATAAATCCGGGAAAAGGCACAAACATGACGGCGCCGTGACGCAGTGTCTCAGCAATGAGTTACAGCGCTTAAGGGCCGCGGGTTCGAATCCCGCACGGAACAAGTATTTGTATAGTCTACAAGTAATTGTTCCGGGTCTGGATGTTTGTCCTTGTGAAATTTGTGCATGTAAGCCACGATACAGGAGAAAATTTTAGTGTGAACGTAACGTTTTTTAAAAAAATAAAAAAAGGGATACAAATAAACTATAGGAAGTCAAAAAAGTGTACGCGGGAAAAGACCCCGAGCAAGTACCACGTGCATTTACCGACATTCGGCTCGTATGACTGCAAGTTACCATATGAGGTGTAGAGTGGTCAGTATAACGGACTATTTTCTACTCCATCACCGTAAGAATTGTGAAGATCATAAATGTTAAAGACACAAAAAAAATTTTGTCGCAAATCACTCGTGCCTACCACTGTCCTTCGCATTCCAACACGAAGGGGGGTCCACTAACTTTTAATAAGACCACCCCAAGACTAGCGATGAGGAGATGGCCTCCAAGTTCCATCTCTGGACTCCGACTAATTAGATGTATTCAATTACGGCCCAATTCTAACACTGTTATTTGTCTTAGAAATTAATTTACAAGGACAGGACATTTATAAGGACATAACATCTAGGACGATGTTAATTGAACAATTTCTTTTATTCATTACTCATCAAGGAACCCTTGTTACTTCGTTCTATCCATTTCTTGTAATAGCACGTTGTACAATCTTTGTAATATAAAGGAATTTATGGATGATAGTAACTCCTGGGAAGGAAGTGATCGCTACCAAGCTATTTCTTTTCTTATATAGTATTAAGGTGACCAACGAGCACACAGTCCACCCGATAGTATGGTAAGTGGATGCATTGACCCATAGACATCTACATTTATCCTCGATTAAGAAAGAAAATGCAGACGCATTGTCACCCCTGAGAACTAAGATAGAATACCTCGTTTTCAGTAAAAAGGGCTTCCGATTCTCTACACTCACCATATGACACAGCAGCATTAAGCTGCTACTGTACGCCGGTACTCCGTTAGAGGGAATTCCTTCCCAGGTCGAGCTACAACCGCAATTTAGCTGCAGTACGGCTCTACCACGTATTTATTTCAAAATCTTTATTACGTCCCCTTCGAAAAAAAAAGATACAAAAGGTGGACTTAATACCTAAAGGCATTCTCCACCAGTCATCCTATGGTGTGCTGAGAGTTTGTCGTAGGTGTAGCAATTAAAAAAAAGATAAACTAGTAAATTCATATATACATATATACATATATATATATATATATATATATATATATATATATATATATATATATATATATAAATGTCGTAACGTATATTTTCATCAAGAAAGCTTTATTATTTTGATCTATCTGTTTTTTTATAATAACCCTTTTTATACAATCTATATCTTTGTAATGTTAGGAATTTATTGATGATAATTACCCTTGGAAATTAGTGATCGCTACCAAGCTATTCCTAATTTGTTTTGTGTAGATAATTGTGTAACATAATATATGATTCTTTTTTTTTCAACATAAATGTCCCGCTGGGTTTCTTGCTGGTTCTTCCCAGGACAGCGGTATTTCCCGAACCAGTGGTAAATTAAATAAACATAAGAGTGACTTTCAATAAGTACTAGATAAGGCATTAAGCCATCTCATCATCATCATCATCATTATAGTCCTTCACAAGTCCACACTGAATATAGGCTCTCAATAGGAATGCCACAAAGCACGGTCCTCAGCCACCTGCATCCATCGACTTCCTGCATGTCTTACCAACTCATAACTCCATCTAGTGGAGGATTATGTAAAATGCAGATACGTTGTCACCCCTGAGTACTAAAGGATAATGCCCCGTTTCCAGTAAATACACTCACCATACGAAACACAGCAGCGTTAAGCTGCTGTTTCACGCTAGTATTGTGTGAGAGTGTGGTCTTACCTCAGTCTAGCCTTTCGTACAGCAGATGTGTATATTTAACATAGCTGCAGCGTGACTCAACACCGTAAAAACCATTCTTCCCCGGTCGTGTGGTAGCTAAATATATTCAAATACACAAAAACTTATTTTAACATAAAAAATTAATTGTTCATTTATTTTAATATGTGTCTAAATTGTTCAGACTGCTATAATTATTTTAAAGGAATTAGATAATTAAGGCCAAAGCAAAGAGCAATAACAAATATAGGTATATGGAAGAATACATAAAGGTTAAATGTTTTTTTTCTCCTGAATTTCTCTAAAGTACTATATTTTGAGATGATTTTTAGTAATAATACTATATTTGTTCAAAAAAAGTTGACAACCCTTATTACTAACGTGTTTCATCCTAGTAAAAAAGTCCTTTCAAAAGGCCGACAATGCACTTGCGATCGTTGCTTAGCATTAGATGAACCGCATGCTCGTTTGCGTCATCTTTTATACATATCTTTTTATTGAGCTGTTTGCTTGCTATTAATTCAAGAGTAATAAATTACAAATTATTGTATGTCTGTCTGTCCGGGCTATTGCCAATAAAAACAAAAAAGAGGGACTTTTTTATAGGATAAAGTGACAAATGACCACACAATCCATCTGATGGTAAGTGGATGTTGTGGCCTATAGACATCTACATCTCACCTCGATTATAAATCAAAATACAGATGCCTCGTCACTCGTGAGGACTAGGATGGAATGCCTCGTTTCCAGTAAAAAGGGTCTCCGGTTCTCTACACTCACCATACGAAACACAGCAGCATTAAGCTACTATTTTACGCTGGTATTCTGTGAGAGCGTGGTCCTTTCACGACCTAGTCGACCCATTCGTTTTACAACTACACTACTAATATAACTGCAGCTCTACCTCATATAAAACTTGGACTTGGATTATCTTTTCAATTGTGAGATAGATTTATCTCAAAGTGTTGAGGGAATGGCAAGCTTTGAGAGTGATAACCCAAATCTTTAGAGTGTCGTGCCCCAATGAGAAATCAATAGCTTCAAGATTCAGCCAAATATTCCTCATAGCGATTATTTTCTTCATTAGTGGCATTCGAAACGCCATAAGTTTCCTCTACTGGCTAGACTGGCTATAAGATTTGTTGCTGTTCTGAGGACAAAGATGGAATGCCTGGTTTCTAGTGAAAAGTGTCTAATATAGCTGTAGCATGGCTCCACCACGTTTACCACTTTCATCTATACAGGTAGTAGTGATATATAATTACTATAACGTTAAATCTCTAAAACCTACAACTAGCAACAAAGTTATAGAATAGAATAAAATAGTATAAGATAATGAGTCTATTCACACCAACTCTTTACGAGCATTAATAGAATCAATTGTTCTGCGCATCTGCAATTGTGAAAGCCGGCAAATTGCGCGGGCGCGAAACAATAACAATTTATTTGCGAGCCGAAAATAAACGCGTTACGTGAATTAAAGAGTGGGCCGATGATTGCACTGGCAAGGTCTGTTCACATAGACAGGGACGACGGGGAACGAATATCTGGTGTGATGAATCTGGCGAGGGCTGTTCACATAGATTTGGACGATGGCGAACCAACGCTCGTTGTGACTCACGTTCTTTTTTTATAGAATAAAGGTGACAAACGTGTATGTAGTAATTAAGGAAAATTAATGTAAAATTTTATCGCTATTACGCATTTTAACGAGCTACGCGAGCTAAGTGTCAATAAATTATATTGGAAGTTTTATCTTTATAAAATGATGGTGACTATTGTTTGCTGTCGTATACAAAACTGTCTACGAAAAAAATCTACAGTGATAACTTCTTTAAAGAAAAGGAGTTAATAAATAATATGAGTCGCTTCATTCGATGATAAAATGAACTAAAGTAGTTCCTGAACCAACTTCTATTTGAACACTATTTACAAATACAGTCAAGCACTGTTTTAGGATCCCATGTAATTAAATATTGGGGGTTCTTTCTATACATACCCATTACTAATCACTTAATTCGTTTATCTTACCTAAAATTATTCCTAGAAATAGTGACAACCGTGTCGTGAGAGGCGACAGAGGGAATCAAGGGCAGCATCATCTGCCAATCGTGGCAACTATGGCAAAATCTCTCTATGAGGCAATCTCTGAGGGAGGCCTAAGTTCAGCAGTGGACATTTATTTTTATAGGCTGTAATTGATGGATGAATAAAACGATGAGTGCTCGTTTTCCACCTGATCGTAAACTATGGCCTATGGATATCTACATTTATCCTTGATTAAGAATCAAAGTACATAGTTTATTTGCGACTCCAAAATAAACGCGTTACGCGAATTAAGGAGTGGGCCAACGCCTGGTGCACTGGCAAGGTCTGTTCACATAGACGGGGACGACGACGCAGCAATGCTCGGTGTAACTGACATTCTTTTTTAACGTGAATACTTCTTTAAATTTTCCTTCTTAATGGGTGTCAATAGCGGAAACTGATGATAACAAAATGGGGGAATACAAATCTGGATATTTCTGATCTAGAAGATTCTGGAATGTTCGAGTATATAGCGGTCCCGACTGACTAGGTGTCGATAGCTCTAGAAAGTTCTGGCATGGAAATTTTTTGAAGAATCTTGACTCACCTAGTCCAGCTACCCGATACTAAAAGGCGCGAGTGGTAACTAGTGTAGCCATGTACCAATCATTAAGTGTGGCGCGCAACAGTATCTATCATTTACGTCCAAAAAGAATCATGTCCAGTTTTGACCTGAAAATTTTCTAACGCGTCTAGTGATGTAAAATATCTGATAAAATTAAATTTTTTGCTTATTTCGTATCACAAAATTGAATTTTCAAATAAAGCCAGGAAATACACTAATGTTACTTATGTTTATCACTCTCAATAGACTTTTGAAGACGGAAAGGTAAAGGGATGCCAAAATATATAAAAGTAAAAAAAGTGTTTTTTGTTTAGATAAAAAACTAGTTTTGGTTTATAAACGTTCAAATACAATTGTTTTTTTTATTTAGGATTGGTTTATTACGTGTGGAAAGACTATTTCTTATAGATTTTTTGCCTTATGAAATAGTTATTGTGTTATAAACAATAATTGTTTTTATACAACACTGGTTGTAACTAGACGCAACCTGTTTAAAGGAATCATGTGACAGGTCAATCAATGTATGGAAAGTGGGCATGATTCTTTAATTAAACCCTCTATTGGGACTGTGGCAGAGGAGGGAGCGTCGCCATTTTGAAGTCGATACGTACACTTATTGACATAAAACAAACGACTGTGCCCACGACACAGCTACACACCGATATTTTATGTAATAAGGGTGACAAACTAGCACACAGTCCAGCTGATGGTAAGTGGACGCTGTGTTTTTATTTTTTTTTTTTTTGTGTTGTAATACAAACACAGCAGTATTAAGCTGCTATTTTACGCTGGTATTCTGTGAGAGCGCGGTCCCTCCCCGGTCGAGCCGACCCATTCGTGCTACAACCATAGTATATAGCTGCAGCGTAGCTCTATATATATGATATATCTTTATTCGTGTAACTACTATAATATATCTACAGCATGTTTTTAGTTCATCACACACATCTACCACGAATTTAAAACACTATTTTTTGAAGTTCGTGGCAAATTTTCATGAACTGCCAGTACGACTGTAAGTTTGTTTGTCACGTCAGTATTTTTTAAAAAACTGAGAATTAGTTTCAGAAGATGCTGTCCTCGGAACCGTCGGAAAAAAATGACCTAAAAAAAACCAGCTGATGGTAAGTACCATCGTATAATATGCGTCTATGGGCTGTAAAAGTAGTATGCTATATGGTATTCTAGCAAAAAAACTTATTATGCAAAATGTTTTACATTTTGTCAATGTATCAAAAAGCGTTTGCATAGTCAAAGAACATGTTACATACATACATAAATACTCACGCCTGTCACCCAGAGGGGTAGGCAGAGACTACAGACTTCCACTTGGCACGATCCTGATACACCTCTCTCGCCTCCTTCACATCCATACACCTACGCATACATGCTCGTCGGTTAAGGGTACTCCTAATTTGGCCCGTTTTCAATAAATCGCCAATTTGGTCGATAAATTTTCGTAGGACGTCCTTGACTTGATACTTCTGAATTTTCTTTGTCACTCTTTCCTCATTCATTCTCTCCACATGACCAAACCTTATCTCTCTTATTACACAATTTCTTACCCTGTCATTCAGATTCAGCCCTGACATACTCCTTAACGACCGCATTTCTACTGCGTTCATTTTAATCTCGTGCTTCTTCTGCCATACTCAATTTTCACTACCATAGTTAAAGTAGGGACCAACACAGCATTGTGAATTGCCATACGTGCCTTTTTCGATACATTTCGACTCTTCACAATAGAGTGTAGGGCCCCATTTATTCTATTTCCTGCATTCACTCGTCGTTCTATATCCTTATCACGTCTCCCATCCCTGCTGAATACACATCCTAATTATACAAACTCATCTACTTGCTCGATCAACTCCCCTTCTATTCTTATTTCACAAATCGTTTTACTTTCTTCTCTTTCAAAAACCATAACCTTCGTCTTACTTGCGTTCACTTTCATTCCCCTTTCTTTTAATGATGTGTTCATTAATGTAACCATCATTTGCAACTCGGCCGCCGACGACGCAAGTATAACTTGATCATCGGCGTACAAAAGGCATTTGCATGGTTAACTCACCCATTCTTAACCCGCATTCTTCAACTTTCAAATTTTCCACACAGCTGTCCATAAATAGGTTGAACAGCCACGGGGAAGCTAGACAGCCCTGTCTGACACCTTTATGGATGCCAAACCAGTCCGAGTAGACCCCGTTGATTCTAACACAAGCACTCGAGTCCCTATACAGAGACTTTAATGCCTGTATCAAACCAGCGCTCAACCTTAATGCGTTCAGCGTTTGCCATAACACATCCCTGTCCACTCTGTCATAAGCCTTTTCCAAAGTCCATGAATGCACAAAAAACTTTTTGGTATTTCGCCAAAAACTTTTCCACGATCATGCGCATGGAAAAGACTTGATCTGTACACCCCATTTCCTTTCTAAATCCCGCTTGCACATCCCAAATTTTTTCATCAGTTTCTTTCATAACTCTTTCAATTACCTTAGCATACAGTTTTCCCACAACGCTAAGAAGGCTGATACCCTTTTCCCACTCACATACCTTATTATATTATTATACTATTATTATTGCTGTTAAAACATTTAATATTTTACTAGATAATATTTTAGAATTTGGCAGAAAACAGGATTACTGAAGAGTTTTCATTGCCTTTAAAAAATAAACTTACATCAAAGAGTGAAAAAAATTAATATCTCATATCGAAAAGAAAACATATAAAGATTTCTTTTCGTAACAGAAATAGGTAAGAAGTTATTGCCTACCAGAGCAAGCTCCTACATAGAATAAATCTCTAGCTAGATGCATTGTAAATCATGGAACATAATACAACGATGGATCAAGTCGGGACATCAATGCGTAAGGGCTACAGAAATGTGTGAAATTTTGTCAGACATTTTCATTACCTCGTAAAAGTTAACAGGCGTGAAGATATACAATCGACAAGGTCACATCTGCAACGTGCGTGAAATTTCACAACATGCCGTATCTAAATATACATTGTGTTTTTTTGCTTTCGTAATGAACTCTTGTGGTTGTGTTTTCGCCAATGTCAAGTAACACGAAATTATATTTTAAAAGAAATCGTGGTAAATATACATGGTAGAGCCACACTGAAGCTATATTATGGTTGTAGCACGACTGGGTCTTCATGCTGATGTGAGTCGTATGGTAAGTGTAGAGAACCGGAGACCCTTTTTACTGGAAACGAGGCGTACCATTTTAGTCCTCAGGGGTGACAACGCATCTGCATTTTAAATCGAAATTGAGGATAGACGTAGATGTCAATAGGCCTCAGCACTTACCGTCAGTGAAAGTTGGATGTGGCAGAAGAAGCACGAGAGTAGAATAAACGCAGTAGAAATGCGGTCGTTAAGGAATATGTTAGGGCTATATCTGAACGATAGGGTCAGAATTTTTTTTAAAGAATAATAACAATCCTATAAACATTACTAATATTCTCCTTAACCACTCGTAACACAAGCAAATTAAGCTTACCACGAGTTCACGCCAATAGTCGAATGGCGGATTCGAACCCACGACCTTTTTGAATTCGCGTTCCGCGTCCTGCCATTAGGCTACTGTCGCTTGTGATAAGAGAAGAGTGGGGTTTGCAAGATGATTTTGTGACCAGGATTAAGAAAGGAATTCTTCGGTGGTTTGGTCATGTGGAAAGAATGAATGAGGAAAGAGTGACAAAGCAAATTTATGTTGCAGAAGTGAATGGCAGAGTCGGAAAGGGACGTTCTAGGCAAAAATTTATCGACCAAATTAGCGATTTATTGAAAACAGGCCAAATTAGGAGTACCCTTAACTGACAAGCATGTATGCATAGGTATATGGACGTGAAGGAGGCGAGAAAGGTGTGTCAGGATCGTGCCAAATGGAAGTCTGTAGTCTCTGCCTACCCCTCTAGGTGACAGGTGTAAGTGTTTGTATGTGTTGTGTTGTGATATCTCTCACAGGTATATATCTCACAGAATACCAGCGTGAAATAGTAGCTTAATGCTGCTGTGTTTCGTATGGTGAGTGTAGAGAACCAGAGACCCTTTTTACTGGAAACGAGGCATTCCATCTTAGTCCTCACGGGTGACAACGCATCTGCATTTTTGGATAGATGTCTATGGGCCACAGCAACCACTTACATCAGATGCGAATTCTATAAAAAAAGTATAACTTGTGATAGTTAAATCATTAATAACGTAAATATCTACTTCTTAAAGTTTCGACGGCCGAGCACTTTCTGATCGGCTTGACTCAATGGCGCCCCGACGAGATGTTGCATCTCTTTGCGTATTTTATCGTATTTACCACGGGAAGTGCTCTGAGGAATTGTTCGGACTGATTCCTGCAGCTCAATTTCACCATTTCACATCGCGGCAGAGCTCGAGAATCAATCTCTACCACCTGGATGATTGGCAGTCCACTACTGTGCGATTTACAAGAAGTTTTCTTCCTAGCACAACTTCCTTATGGAATCGACAACCACCAGCGATTTTCCTGAACCGATAAGATTTAGGAACCTTCAATAAAAGAGCCTACTCTTTTTTTAAAGGCTGGCAACGCATCTGCTACTCCCCTGGTGTTGCAGTTGTTCATGGGCGGTGATAGTTACTTACCATCAGGTGAGCTACATGCTCGTTTTCCCATCTCATATTAAAAAAAATTTAAGTAAGCCGCATTCTCGTTTGCCCCGCTCATATTAAAAAAAATTAAAGAGATATTATTTTATGAGGATTGTCTATAGGCACTGTAGTATAATACATCATCATCATCATCATTACAGCCCTTCACAAGTCCACTGCTGAACATAGGCCTCCCTCAAGTAATGCCACAAAGCACGGTCCTGAGCCACCTGCATCCATCGACTTCCTGCATGTCTTACCAGGTCGTCACTCCATCTAGTGGGGGGTCGCCCTACACTACGCCTACCGGTACGAGGCTGCCACTCGAGAACCTTTCTTCCCCATCGGTTATTGGTTCTTTGAGCTATATGGCCGGCCCATTGCCACTTCAGCTTAATAATCCGTTGGGCTATGTCGGTCACTCTGGTTTTACTTCGGATATCCTCATTTCTGAGTCTCTCACGCAGTGAAACTCCGAGCATAGCCCTCTGATCTGATCTATAGCTCGCTGTTTCGCTAGCGACCTTGAGCGTCCTCATACGGCCAGCGGTGAAGGACCACGTCTCAGATCCGTAAGTCATCACTGGCAACACGCACTGGTTATACACTTTAGTTTTCAAAGATTGAGGTATACCTGACGAGAAGATGTGTCGTAATTTCCCGAAAAGTATAATACAATAATACAATAATACATATTAGTACTATAAATACGTTTTCATTCTAGTCCTACCTATAAAGTTTAGTAATAATAATTGTCCCAATACATGAGCTAGCAGCGTATTAGTCTGTGTCCAACACGGATTTGGATGAACGCATGGAGTGTAGGGTTAGGAGAATAGACTCTGTATATTAAAAAGTGTCCGTAGGAAAGCGTTAAATAAAGGTGGCGCCACTGTAGCTAGAGTGTAAATTTTAAAGAACTTTTTATAAATTTTAATTGCACAAACTTTCACCATATTATTGTTTACAAAATTATATTAATCTAAATATAAATATCTAAATTTCCAAAATCACTCTCAACGTGTTTCAAGAAGACTTTTTCGAGGTTATATTTAATAAATTATTTTAGGCAACGTGAGTAATTGAGGTTTTAAATACTGCAGTTTCATCAACTACTCTAGTCACCACAAATAATTAATTCATCAACTCTGCACTTCCCTCCGTCGACAACTACTAAGTTTATTTCATACCCTCTAGCTACTCCAGCGCTGTTGTAAAGAGTTTTTGAACTGTTATTTACTGCTTACAGATGGACACTTTTTCAACTATTCTCCATGAGATTTCTCCTTACCACTGCACTTCATAGATGAAAGAAAAAATATATAAATAACTAGCGATCTGTCCCAACTTCACACGGGTGATATCTGGATACTACAACAGCGTCACCTACTGGGTCCAACTATGCCTATAACCTTCGAGGAAGTGCAAGCAATATATTGGCAAAGTTTTACCACAATTTGATGAACGGCAGATATGGTAGGGCATAAAATACGAACAAACAAAAATTAATTTTTATATATTTGATTTGTAACAAATTGACACAGCTTCGTTCCGTCAATTCGATTTGCGTAACTCGAATTACGTGAATTACAACACGAGTCGAGTTTGTTCCGAGTATGCACATCTCTAACGTGAAGTTTCCGCCAAAACTCCTATCGTGTTATAATTGAAAGCTGTTATTTCCGTACCTGTTACTTAGCAATCTCTGTTCGCTTTATGGGTATTAGCTCACGTAAAACCGGAATAGATACAGGTGAAAGTGATAAAGAATATATTCATTTGAATATTAACAGATAAACGCTAGACATTTACATGCAAATACGAATGCTTAATAACGAGGTGCTAATAGGTTACATATTTTCTACTTTTTTATTATAGAATAAGACATTTTATTCGTACCAGGGAACTCTGGGTTTCTTTACGAAATGGGTAAATTCGCATTTTTTAAATATAGAATAAGGGTTGTAAACGAGCACACAGGCCAGCTGATGGTAAGTGGGTGCTGTAGCCCATAGACAACTACATTTATTCTCAATTAAAAATCAAACTGCAGATTTCGGCCGGCAACGCACCTGCAATTCCCCCGGTGTTGCGGTTGATCATGGGCGGCGGTAGTCACTTAACATCAGGTGAGCCGCATGCTCGTTTTCCCCCTCTTCTATAAAAAAGATCAGTTGTCACCCGTGAGGATTGAGAGGGAATGCTTCGCTTCCAGTAAAACGGGTCTCCGGTTCTCTATACTCACCATAAGAAACACAGCAGCGTTAAGCTGCTATTTTACGCTGGTATTCTAATATATTGTATATTGTACGTTGCAAATCTGAATATTATGTAATAATCTATATATTAGAGAACCGGAGATCCTTTTACTGGAGACGTGGCATTTCATCTCAGTCCTCACGGGTGACAACGCATCTGAATTTTGATTCTTAATTGAGAATAAATGTAGATGTCTATGGGCCATGTCATTTACTTACCATCAGGTGGACCTCATTTGTCTTCTATTAAAAAATGCGTAAAAATAATTCATTCTATGCGGTTCGACCAGGAATACTAGCGTCAAATAGCAGCTTAACACTCCTGTGTTTCGTATAACGAGTGTAGAGACCCGGACACCTCTTTTGGAAACTAGGCATTCCAACTTAGTCCTCGCGGGTGACAGCGCCTTTGCTTTGATTCTTAATCTAGGGTAGATGTAGATGTCTTTGGCCACAGAATCCACTTACCATCAGTGTGGCTGTGCGGTCCTTTGTTACCCTTATTCTATAAAAAAGACATATATACATACCTACATAAGCTCAAGGACAAACATCCTGACTGAACAAATATTTGTAAGTCATAGTACAAACACTTGTTTCGTGCGGGATTCATACCCGCGACCCTTAGTGTCGCAACTCTAACAGCTCTAAAGCCATTGCGGGGTGAAGCTGTCATACATTGTTATATACAATATAATTTTCGATGAATTAAACTTAAACCAAAAACTTAAATTATAAAACATTCCTACTTCCCGTCTTTGAGCTTCCTTCGTCTCGTATACTTAATCTTTGAGCGGAAATAGAACCAGCCCCTCTTCACGAATTATTTATGCCATTTATAGTAGATGTTAAATATGTACATTTCTAAAATAAAACTGGTATTTTTCGCGTATATTATCTTATTTTATATTCCCGACGTTTCGAACACTATAAAGCACCCATGGTCACGGGGTCGACTGAGATGTTCGACGTCCCAATGTCATAGTTAACCACGGCTACCTCCAGATTCAAATTAACAATTCTTTTTGTATAAAAACGTACAAGAAATTGGATGGTGGGTGATTTGGACGTATGGTGTACATTTTAATACGTAGCTCCTTTGTTTAAACTCCCAAATTTTTGAGTTTTTGTGGGATACGTTGTAGAGCCATGCTGCAAATATATTAGTAGTATAGTTGTAGCACGAATGGGTCGGCTCAACCGGGGAAGTACTACGCTCTCACAGAATACCAGCGTAAACTAGCAGCTCAATGCTACTGTGTTTTGTATGGTGTTACATCTAAGTCCTCGCGGGTGACTACGCATCTGCATTTTGATTCGTGATCGAGGATAGATGAAGATGTTTATAAGCCACAACGACCACTTACCATCAGGTGAACCGTTCGTTTGTCACCATATCCTATAAAAAAAAACTTAATCGATAGCGGATTGCTGCTCATGTTTTTATCATTTAAATAATATAATTATAATAATAAAGTGAAATTTGACGTATAAGAATGGTATGAAAATGTATTAAATTATTATTATAAAGTAATAAAAAAAATTCACTGATGTCTTAATCACTGCTTCCCGCTGATGTGAACAGTACATGACATACTAATTTAGCTGCGTGACACGCGCATTGCACACGGGTGACGTCATTTAAGTTAAATTAACTTAACTGTACAACAATTCAATTGAAAACACAGCTGCCTCCCACTAGGTCGTGTCAACTGGCATTGTGCGAGGTACTCGCCTGAGAATTATGTCCTACATTCAAGACATAACCAAATAATAATGATAATAAATATTTTTATATACAATGAGGGTGACAAACAAGCACGCAGTTCACCTGGTGGTAACGTCCTTGCAGTAAAGCAAGATATTGAAATTAATGGTAAGGTACGTGAGAGTAATATAGTCACCTTCAGTTTTGCCGCTCTATAAAACTAGGAGTAGGACAGAAACAAAAACACAAAATCGAATACTATATATTAAGAAACTTTTATTAACCAATATATTAAGATAAAACAGCAAACAAGCTTTGGTAATAACTAGGAACACTTCGAAAAATCCACTTAAAAAACTATCTACACTATAACAAACTAAAATCGACCAAATATTTACTATAACATCAATTGTCAAAATGGCGTCGATAAATCATCGCCCTTTCGACCATTTATTATATAATTGACCGATCAAGAGCTATCGTATCACACAGCCATCTATGCAAACAAGGCTGTAGTTTTCGAGTTATAAGAAAGTGACCATATTAACCGGATGACCATATTACCCTCACGTACTATATTAGTAAGGTTACCGGCTAAGTTAGTAAGGGTACCGGTAGGCGTAGTGTAGGACGACCCCCCACTAGATGGAGTGACGACCTGGTAAGATATGCAGGAAGTCGATGGATGCGGGTGGCTCTGGACCGTGCTTTGTGGCATTACTTGGGGGAGGCCTATGTTCAGCAGTGGACTTGCGAAGGGCTGTAATGATGATGATGATGACCATATTATCCGGATGACCATATTACCCCCACGTACTATATTAGTAAGTTTTTAATTTTTTCAGCTTTACGAATCATTCTTAGTAGGAACCGATGTTCATTTGTGAGAATATATGGACTTATAGAAATCAAAGACGTAATCCTATACCTTTAAAACTTGGAAATGGCTCCAACTGTTTTCATAAAATTTAGTGTCCAGGGGGTTTCGGGGGCAATAAATCGATTTAGCTAGGATTCATTTTTAGAAAATGTCCTTTTGTCCGTGTTTTCAGGCAATGAAAAACTGCTACAATATAAGAAGGTAATTTTGACTGTGTGTTAACGATAGTAATAGCTCAAGTGGGAAATCGGATGGTCGCGAAATCGGAGTGCTCTGGTTCGCGTCCTGTCTCTGGTCCGACTTTTTTCCTTTTTTTTCAAGTTCCCTTCTTTTGTGAGAAAATCTATTATTTCGAGCCCTTTTTTAGTATTTTTTAAAAATACGAAAATTTTAATTAAACTAATTGCACTTATGGTTTTTTATTCAAATTATCAGTTCAGTTTTTTTATTATGTCAATAAGATCAAAAAATATTATTCATGTTTCATCAGTATGTAATTTGTATCTAAAGATAATTTCCAAAAAAAAAAAAGAATACTCAGGAAAGCTCGGTCATCCAGGTACTAATGTTTATACTAGTAATATTTTGATACTAGTGGCTTGCCCCGGCTTACCTGGATAGGATCCATTAATGTAGCTGTATTTACACTTAAGGATATAGTCTTTTAAAGTTGACTCGCATCGAATTATTAGCGCCTCTTAATGTATCTTTAGAACAAACTAATCTTTAATTATCTTATTATACGTGGTAGAGCCACGCTTCAGCTATATTGTGGTTGCAGCACGAATGGGTCGACCGGGGTAGAACCACACACTCACAGAACACCAGCGTAAAATAGCAACTGCTGTGTTTTGTATGGTGAATGTAGAGACTCGGAGACCCGTTATACTGGAATCGAGGCATTCCATCTTAGTCCTCAAGAGTGACAACGCCTCTGCGTCATAATTCTTAATCGAAGATAAACGTAGATGTCTATGGGCCACAGCGTGCACTTACCATCAGGTGGATTGTGTAATCCTTTGTCACCTTTATTCTATAAAAAATCTTTTTTTATATGTGTCAATAATAACTACGTATAATTTTTTGCTTTTTCTATATGGAATAAGTTAGCTAAATCAAAGATTAGGTGCAAAATAATCAATGACCATTTGTTTTATCAAGTTTTGGGTTTTCAAAAACTTGTCTTTCGGATAAATTTTAATCTTAAGAGCAAGGCCTTTTTTAATACTTTTTTTACCTTTTTTAACCTTGATAGTCTGTTCTTAAAGTTTTTTTTGAGTTTTTTTTTTCACACTAGGATTTTCTCCTGTATCGTGGAGGGAATTTACATACATAAATTGCGCAAGGACAAACATCCAGACCCGGAACAATTACTTGTAGGCCATACAAATACTTGTACCGTGCAGGAATCGAACCTGCGGCCCTCAGCGCATTGCGAAGCCACTGCGCCACACAGCCATCAAAGTTTCATCACAATCGGCCATTTCTAAGATTAGACCGGACAGACAGCCATACCAAAATTTAAAAAAAGTTTATTCATTTCTTAAAAGCGGGGAAAATAACCTGAGATCAAAAGAAGCAAGTTTTTTCAGTATTGCAAACAGATACTTAGTCCTAAGAGAAAGAAATAGAAAGAGTTAAGAGTCCAAAATCTTTGGTTTCCCGGAAGCTGCCCGTCGAGCCATCGTAGTAACGTCGACGGATCGCTAGATGACATGTTTACGGTTAGAACTAGGGTGGTATCTAATCACCTTCGAACCACTAACTTTCGTTCTTGATGATAACACCTTTGGCAAATGCTTTCGCTGATGTTCGTCTTCCCACGATCCAAGAATTTCACCTCTAACGTCGCAATACGAATACCCCGCAGTTATCCCTATTAATCATTACCTCGGAGTTCTGAAAACCAACAAAATAGACATACAAAAATTTAAAAAAGGTTCATTCTATCTCAAAAGTAGGAAAGAAGCTCTGAGGTTATAAGAAGCAATTTATTTCAATATTACAAAGAAATACTTCAATTTATTTAAATGTGTAGTTCGATATACAATTCACTTTACTGCAAGGACATTTCAAAACGCCCGGGGGTCTTACATTATCTGTAAATTACATACAAAAGATGTTATAGAGTCTAGACTAAGCGACAATCTAGAAAGACCAGTTAAATAGACACAACAAACAAATACAGCACGGGAACGCAACCTGCGCCTTTATTTAGTCATAATTTACGAGACAAGCTCTGTGTATGAAACCGATGCGGGTCGATGTTTTTATTCGCGTCAAAGATTAAGCGCGCAGATGTGACAAAATATATTAATTTTCATTCCCGTGTCTGTTTCTTTTCGTCTTATTTTATTTAAATAAGCACAAACAAAATTACACATAATATTTTTTATTGATCAATGGTGACAAACGTGCACACAGTACACCTGATGGTAAATGGTTGCTGTGGCCCATAGACATCTACATTTATCATCGATTAAGGATCAAAATGGAGACACGTTGTCGCCCCTGAGGACTAAGATGGAATGCCTCGTTTCCGGTCAAAAAGGGTTTTCGGATCTCTACACTCACCATACGAAACACAGCAGCATTAATCTGCTATTTCACGTTGGTATTGTGTGAGAGCGTGGTTCGTCCGGTCGAACCGACCCATTCGTGCTACAACCATAATAATGCTACAGCGTGGCTAAACCACTATATAAACAAGCACATTACTGCCTATACCCTTACTTACATAGTTATAGCATATTCGATATAGCAATTCGACACCACTGGAGAGAGCTCAGTCACAGAACCAAAGCCTTAGGTACTCTCGAAGGCATAGAGTTGAAACACCCACATCTTTACTGCACCACCTCTGGGCTGCTACTGGGAATTTCTTGACAAAATATCCAAGTTCTGATTTGGTCCCAATGAATTTGAACCCGGAACTCATAGTTAGAAATCGCGCTTACGAGCACTAGACCAATGAGGAAGTCAAAAATTATGTGCATCTTCTAGATAACAATCAAAAATAGTTATTCCGTTTATCCACCCTAAAGAATCCACCCTAGGGTAGATATTCGGAAACGCGTGTTCATCTACCCACCCCAGATGGGATGGATAATCGGAGTTCGTATAGCCAAGCCACCTGCTAAGCGTAGTGACTATGAAAAATAATAATAATGTTGTTCAGACCGATTTTCGGACATGGCGGTCAGTCTCAACGGAGACTAGCCATTGACGCAGCACAGAATTATAGTGCACAAGTGTGAGCACAAGCACAGGTGCACTCTCTATTGCCTCGCTCTCATAATCCGATAGGACGGTAAACCGATACGACCGGAGAGAGATCAGGCGCAGGACCAACGGCTTTACGTGCTTTCTGAGGCACGAAGGTGAGACACCGCTAACTTCCGGACTCCGGGCAGCTGCATTTCTTGACGGAAAAACTCCAAAATAGATTTTTTTGGGCCGACATAGGATTCGAAGCCGGGACCGCATTATCAGCAGTCGCACTAATACAACCGCTAGACCAACGAGACCGTAACGCTAGAGTCTCTAACGGTTAAAGTAACTTACGTAACTCATAAAATATCAAATAAATAGCGCGTCTGTGTTATTTAGTCTATGCCTACAGTTGATCGTGACTGGCCGTCGGCTAAATTATGACATTTGCAGCTCGGTGGGCGGGGCGTTGGTTCGAATCCGACGCACTGCACTCGGCTATACGATATCGTTGTTTATTTGTTATTGGACTCAAGGGACTCATTATATGACGTCAGTTTTTTAGGTCAACGCCTTAAATAACTATATTATATACGGGTACGCGGATGAAGCAATTAATTTTTGGTTGCGTAAGAAAATATTACGATAGTATACACAGTTCACATGGTAAAGGCACGCGTTATCGAATATATAGTAATACCTCGTTGGTTTGGTGGGTTCGTTTCTGGGAGGGCCGAAATCAGTTATTGGGGTTTCTGTTAATAAATTCCCACTAACAGCCTGGAGTCAGCAACCCCCGTGCCTCGGAAAGCATATAAAGCCGTTAGCCCTGTACCTGATCTCTCTCCGCTTGTGACGGATTCTCGTCCCATCGGATTATGAGAGTGAAACAATAGAGAGCGCACCTGTGCTTGCGCATACACTTTGGCACTATAATCCTGTCCTGCGCGGATGGCTAATCTCAGCTGATTCTGGCTGCAATGACCGAAATTCGGTCTGGATAACATTATTATTAGTGCAGTTCGAATGGATCGACTCAACCGGGGAAGAACACGCTCGCACAAAATACTAGCAATAAATAGCAACATAAGGCTCCTGCGGTTCGTTGGTAAAGGACGATATCACATCAGCATCAGATCACATTTTGATTCTAAATCGAGTAAAAATTTAATGGATTCTATATTACATTTTTGTTTTATTTACATTTATTACTTTAAAAAGAGGTAAATATAGTAGTTTACATTTAAATTGTTTTATTTATAAAACTTTCAGAATATTTATACGTGATAGAGCCCGCTGCGGCTATATTATGGTTGTAGCACGAACGGGCCGTGTCGACCGGGGAAGTACCACCCACTCACAGAATACCAGCGTAAAATAGTAGCTTAATGCTTCTGTGTTCAGTATGATGAGTGTAGAGAACCGGAGACCCTTTTTAGGGTTCCGTAGTCAACTAGGAACCCTTATAGTTTCGCCATGTCTGTCTGTCCGTCTGTCCGTCCTCGCTTAATCTCTGTGACCGTTAGCACTAGAAAGCTGAAATTTGGTACCAATATGTGTATCAATCACGCCGACAAAGTGGTAAAATAAAAATTGGAAAAAATGTTTTATTAGGGTAGCCCCCCTATATGTAAAGTGGGAAGTGATTTTTTTTTTAATTTTAACCCTAACGTATGATATATTGTTGGAAAGGTATTTAAAAATGAATAGGGTTTTACTAAAATCATTTTTTGATAATATCAATAATTTCGGAAATAATCGCTCCAAAAGTAAAAAAACAATGTGTCCCCCCCCCTCTAACTTTTGAACCATAAGTTTTGAAAATATGAAAAAAATCTGAAAAATAGAACTTTATAAGGACTTTCTCGGAAAATCATTTTGAACTTGGATGGAAACAACAGTACCCACTGCCGGGAGCAGTTGCAGGAGCGCGGAGCGCTGCTGGAGCGCGAACATAATGGATACCCACCTTTAAAGTGGGAACACTTATTGTGACGGATGGGAAACTACCCTACACTGAGCGTGGCCCGACACGCTCTTGGCCGGTTTTAGTGGAAACGAGGGCATACCATCATAGTCCTCACGGGTGGCAACACATCTGCATTTTGATTCGTAATCGAGGATAGATGTAGATGTCTATGGGCCACAGCAACCACTTACCATCAGGTGGACTGTGTGCTTGTTTGTCACCCTATCTTATAAAAAAATATTCCATGTAGGAGACTTTTGTCGATTTTATATCTTAAAATACTTGAGAAAATGGGAGAAGAAGGGGGAAAAAGGAGAGAGGCGGCATTTTTACCGACTTAAAAAAGGAGAAGGTATTCAATTCGACTGTATAATTTTTATGTGTGTTACCTCAGAACTTATTCTGGGTAAATTGACTTTGATGATTCTTTTTTATTTGAAAACTGGCGCTTTTCGTGTGGTTCCATATAAATTTGATGAAGATCTGACCAGTAGTTTTTGAGTTATCTTTAATAACGTGTAGTTAATTGACTTCGAATATATTGATGGTGTTCTCGTTTTATTTATATTGAAGTCGGTTGTATAAAACTTTTAATTTTACCACTTGTTACCTCTAGCGACTGCAGCGACACCATGCGGTAGTAACTCATGTTGCGCCACTGTCTATACGTACTGTGTATACGTTTGCCTGTCTGGTTTTATGTAAAATGTTCCCACGATACAGGAAAATATCCTAGCGTACATCTACAAGATCTTTCAGGCATATCCTTTAGTCCCCTCTTAGGCCACTCGGCAATGCTTATATTTAATAGCTCCGGCTAAAATCAATGGTTATAGTAATGAAGTTTTAAACACCTCAAAGTTTCTTAACCAAATACACTTAGGCACTCTAAACTACAGAATTAAATCATTCAATTCAAAATAATGTTTGATATATTCGTATGAAATAGTGTAACCATTATTTTAGGTTTTGTCGGACTGTACTAAGTCGAATAAGTTATTTTTAATCCGGTTAGGAATCCGGACAGTTAATTTCCTCGTGAATTTTGTTAAGCGAGTGGTCTAGTCATCAGAGTACTTGAATTTAAGCTGTTCGGAAGAACCTTGGTATTGAACCAGAGTAAAACTGAATCCAATAAACAAACTGAAGCAAATATTTATTTGTATAATTTTGGATTGATTTAATTCTTAAATTTAAAACTTGTACTATAATGCTGGGTGTTTTTTTTTAAAGAATAAGGGTGACAAACGAACACACCGTCCACCTGATGCTACGTAGTTGAGATGGCCTATAGACATCTACATCTATCCCCGATTACGAATCAAAACACAGAACCGTTGTCACCCTGCGGATTAATGTGAAATGTCTTGTTTTCAGTAAAAAAGGGTCTCCGGGTTTTTACACCAACCATACGAAACACAGCAGTATTAAGCTGCTATTTTACGCTGGTATTCTGTGAGAGCGTGTTCCTTCCCCGGTCGAGCCGACTCATTAGTGCTACAACCATAATATAGCTGCAGCGTGGCTGTACCACGTATGAATATTATTGTTGATTGAGGATAGATGTAGATGTCTATAAGCCACAGCGGCCACTTACAAACATGCTATTTCCTGAAGATATCCTCATTTCCAAATCTACCACATAGATAACTTACTGTGTGATATATTTAATATTTATTTTATATATTAATCACTAAAACTAACTATCTTATACTTAATATTATATAAAATCAGTAACAATGTCCCGATATTATAAACAATCTCATTGCGTCACTACAAGCAAGAATATCTGAAGTGCCCACATCTGTATAGCATCAAATAAGATAGCTCTACGGATCTTGAATTGGTACGTGAACTCTGAATGGCGCCCGAGCATTAGTGTAGTTGGTAGCACGAACGTGCCGATGCAAAAATAACGGGGATTCAAAACGAATAACCATTGAATAGCTAATAAATAGCTTTTATTACAACAGAGCTCTTTATGGTATGTTTTAGCGTTAATCGTGAATAATGCCATATAGTAGAGACAATTTGTAACTAAAATTGTAAAGGGTCTAATAACGACTTAAATAAAAAAACAGAAACAGTTGCCAACCCGCTCGCCATAAGAGGCGTCTATGGCTATTTTCGTTCGTGGTAGAGCTATGCTGCAGCTATATTAGTAATATAGTAATAGCACAAATGGGTCGGCTCGACCGAGGAAGGACCACGCTCTCACAGATTACCAGCGTAAAATAGCAGCTTAACGCTACTGTGTTCCGTATGGTGAGTGTAGAGAACTGGAGACCGGGAACGAGGTATTACATTTTGGTCCTGGACAACGCATTTGCATTTTGGTTTGTAGTCGAGGATAGATGTAGATGTCCATGGGACACAGCATCCGCTTACCATCAGGTGGACTGTGTAGTTGTTTGTTTCAACAGTGAACCTTAATAGACCTATGGAGGATCTCTGTTATAGGCCCTCTACACGTTGGGCCAACGCGATGGCCCACTATGATGGGCCAACGTGTGGAGGGCGTAGTTGTGTCGGATGGCTTATGGCGCATGCGATGGTCTCGGGATTGGCGACGGTGTCGGTTTTTCCGCCGCACATCAAAGGGTAGTGGGCCAACGATGGCGATACGGATACGCTTCTACACGTGGCCCATTGCACAGTTGTGCGTGCTCGACTGTTGAGTGTGGACGTTCGCGCTTTGTTTATAAATTAACGAAGTTATAAAATTTTTAGAATTATATCGGGGAGAAAGCGTGATATGGAATCCAACACATAAAAAACACAAAGATAAAAATAAGGAAAGATGTAGTTTTATATACGTATATATAATAGGGTTTATAATTAGGTTTTAAATTTAGGGTTTACATATATTTAATAGATATATGAATAAAATCACCATTTTTAAATAATTATAAACCCAACACAGATGATAAGTACAATTTTAAAGACTATTTATACTTGGTAAAGCCACGCTGCAGCTATATTACGGTTGTACCACGAATGGGTCGGCTCGACCGGGGAAGTACCACGCTCTCACAGAATACCAGCGAATAGCAGCTTAGTACTGCTGTGTTTCGTATGGCGAGTGTAGAGATCTGGAGACCCTTTTTTACTGGAAACAAGGCATTCCATCTTAGTCCTCAGGAGTGACAACGCATCTGCGTTTTGGTTCTTAATTGAGGATAAATGTAGATATCTATGGGCTACAGCATCCACTTACCATCAGGTGGACTGTGTGCTCGTTTGTCATTGTTTAAAAAATAGTTATTTTAGGTACTAGGGGTACTATTTTAGGTCTTCTTCTACGCCATTTCTTTTTAATAACTATTCTTGTGCACATTTAGAAAATAACAGTACGTGTTGTATAGATAAATTGCCGCAGCGGCTAATGCTTCCACGTCCATCTCGATAAACGTTTCGATCACAACTGAATGTCGCCAACGTGTAGTTGGGTTGCAGCCATCGCATGGCCATCGCGTGGGCCAACGCTGGCCCATCGTGTAGAGGAGCTATTAAAGATATTGCGTCTATAATAGATGCGATCGCACCCCAACTTGTAATTACTTTCAATACCAGTATCGAATCTGGTGTGTTTCCTGATTTAATAAAAACATATATATGTTTTTATTAAACCATAAAAAATTAAATCATTCAATATAAAAGTGAAACCTTTATTTAAATCTGGACGAATATTGGACTCCACCAATTTTATACCTATTTCTGTACTGCCATAAGTTGCAGGAAGTTTTTTTAAATTATTCTAAATCAAATGTGAAGCTTTTTGCCGAGTAAATAAATTGCTTCATAAAAATCAGTTTAGTTTTACAAGGAGTTGGTCGACAACTGGCGCCGTTGTTGAGCTAATTAAATATATTTTCTGTGCATGGCAGAATTAAAAGGAAACAAAGAAAGATATTTATTTACTAAGACTATACCACGGTAATGTTTTTTTTTGTTGGGGTTTTTTTTTTTTCTTTTTTTTTTTTTTGTTGTTTTCGGGGTTTTTTTTGTTATTATTTATTTTGACTATACACATTACATAAATAAAAAAACGTATGGCAATTAAAACTACAATTGGAGGGGTGTGCCAGTGAAAAGGTGGAAAAGGATTATCAGTGTAATGCTGCAGGGTAACCTACAGCGCTGATGACTCTGGCATAACCGAAGATAAGCGCACGATCCCCCTTGTTGTGTTTATGAAATATATTTTATGATTACTTTATATATATATATATATATATATATATATATATATATATATATATATATATATATATATATATATTATACGAGATATATAGAAGCTACAACATTATGGTTTAAAAAACATACCACTCAATTTTTTACTTAGGTATATCATACCGAAGTAATAGAACGCAAACAGATGTTATTAATGGGAGCAGTTCTTCCGGATCGGTGGTATCTAACGGTGTTCCTTAGGGTTAAATTCTTGGCCCCTTCCTGTTTTTTGTTTATATTAATGACTTACCTTACTTGGTGGGGAATACTCATGATATAATTTTATTTGCTAATGATACTTCGTTGAAATTATTTCAACGACGTATCAACGATTTTGTATGCGTAGATATATGGATGTAAAGGAGGCGAGAGAAGTATGTCAAGATCGTGCCAAATGAAAGTCCGTAGTCTCTGCCTACCTCTCTGGGTGACAGGCGTGAGTGTTTATGTTACTTCGTTAATTTTATGAAATTATTAAAATATGGCGAAGTGAATAATCAAAAGTAGTATCTGGTTGAACGTCAATAATTTGCTTTTAAACGGTAATAAAACGAAATGTATTCAATTCACCACACCTAATGTTAAACAGGTGAAATCCTGTGTGCTTTTAAATGGTGAAGAGCTGTGCCTTGTTAAATTCAGAGTTTTTCTCGGAATTACAGTTGACGCAAAGCTTCAATGGGGCCCTCATATTTCTAAACTAGATAGCAAACTAAGTTCTGCAGCATATGCTGTAAAAAAGATTAGAGGCCTTTTGTGTGTTATAGTAGATAGACTAGTTTATTTTAGTTATTTTCATAGCATATTGTCGTCATATGGAATGTTATTTTGTGGTAATGCGACTGATATTAAAACTATCTTTGTTTAGTTGAGGAGAGCCATAAGAGCAATTTATTTAAAATTTAAAGAAATAAGTATATTAACTTCGGCCTCGTTAGTGTATTTACAAAAAAATTAATTTATGTAAAGAAAAACATAAATAGTTTTATTAAAAATAGTGATGTGCTTTCTGTAAATACTAGGAACAAGAACAAGTTAGTTATACCAGTTGCTCAACTCTAAAGAGCAAGTAATACCTTCTTAGAGAAATGAATACGCTTTTATAATAAGTTCCGAGACAAGTGGTAAAATTAAAAATGTTGTGCAACCGACTTCAATATAAATTGAATGAGAACATCATCAATGTATTTCGCGTCGATCAACAATTGTTGATCGAAGGTATTTCGAGTCAATTATATCCGCATTATTAAAGATAACTCAAATCTTGATCAAATTTATATGGGACTACACGAGAACACCAGCTTTCAAATAATCATCAGAATCATCAGAATAGGTTTACCCGGGAAAAAGTTTTCAAATGACACACATTAAAAAACATTCGATTTGAATACTTCTTGCTTTTTGAAGACAGTTAAAAGTTAAAATATCAAAAGGTTTAAAACTTTTATTAAGCATAAATTGTTTAGCAAGGCTTATTATACTACTAATGAGTACATGATTGATAATAACCCCTGGGAATGAGGTTGTCGCTACCGTGCTGTTTCTAATGTCTTCATACTAATTCTATAAACTAATATTTTAAATAAATGTTCCGCTGGGTTTCTTGCGCCGTGGTAGCTCAGTGGGGGGGTGGATGAAATTTAAAAATAAAAATATAAATTTCTTTGCAACTTTCCGCTAAACATATAAAATGATGTGTCTCGGGGGCCGCTCTTTGCTACCCTATACAACGGTAGGTGACGAATTAGTGTTGCAATTGGGGGCGGGAGGGCGCCAGGTAAGACACATCATTTTATATGTTTAGCGGAAAGTTGCAAAGAAATTTATATTTTTATTTTTTATTATAATGGATTTCCCAAAGTAACGCCTGATTCTATCATTACCAATGAATTGTTAATTGCAATTTTAAGTGCTGATTTACCACGTGCTCGGCGGTGAAGGAAAACATCGTGAGGAAACCTGCATGTCTGAGGAATAAGAAAAAAAAATATTTCGAAGACATGTGAAGTTCGTCAACACGCATTTGGGCAGCGCGGCGGACACTTCCTTGCCCTAAACCCTCTCAGAAATGAGGTGAGGCCTGAGCCCAGCAGTGGGACGTATATAGGCTGTAACTTTACTTTACTTTTACTTTTGGGTTTCTTGCTGCTTCTTCTCAGGACGGAGGTTTTTTTTTCGAACCAGTGGTAAAGTAAAAAATAACTTTCAATAAGAATCACATGTAATCTATAATGAATAAAAATTATTCTATACTCTTCTGCAACGGTAACAGCTTAAAAATACGAAAATTCGAATGTTGAAAGTTTTTTCACGGCGATTGAATTATAATTTTTTATCACAACTATTCGAGTATTTTATTTCATGTATACTCATATTTTATTCTGAGCATATAATATTTTAAGAAATATCAATTCTCACGCGTCATTATCGTGAACATACTAATTATAATATATTTTACTTTAATATGTTTTGTCCAACCTGGACCTAAGTTAATATTATAATATTATTTGTTCTGTTATTTTTTTATTGAACAAGGGTGACAAGCGAGCACAGAGAACACCTGTAAGTGGATGCCGTGGCCCGTAGATAACTACATCTATCCTCGATTAAAGAATCAAATTGCAGATGTATTGTCACACCTGAGGACTAAGATGGAATGCCTCGTTTCCAGTAAAAAGGGTTTCCGGTTCTCTACACTCACCACACGAAAAACAACAGCAATAAACTACTATTTTACCGCTACAAAACCTGTGTGAGAGTGTTTCTTTCCCGGGAGCCGACCAATTCGCTCTACAACTATAATATAGCTGCAGCATGACTCTACCACGTATAAAATGTCCTTGACTTTGACATTTTATACGTGGTGGAGTCATGCTGCAGTAGTAGAGGAAAATTTTCTATAAAAAGGTGCATTTACACTTTGTTTCTCATGACTGACCTCTTGATGAACGACATACATAAACTTAAGCACTCACGCCTGTCACCCAGAGGGGTAGGCAGAGACTACAGACTTCCATTTAGCACGATCCTGACACACCTCTCTCGCCTCTTCCACATCCATATACCTACGCATACATGCTCGTCGGTTAAGGGTACTCTTAATTTGGCCCATTTTTAGTATATCGCCAATTTGGTCAACAAACTTCCACCTAGGACATCCCTTTACGACTCTTCCATTCACTTCTGCAACATATATTTGCTTTGTCAGTCTTTCCGCATTCATTCTTTCTACATGACCAAACCACCGAAGCATTCCTTTCTTAATCCTGGTCACCGCATCATCTTGCAAACCACACTCTTCTTTTATCACACAGTTTCTCACCCTGTCACTCAGATTCACCCCTGATATACTCTTTAGCGACCGCATTTCTACTGCATTTATTCTACTCTCGTGCTTCTTCTGCCACAACTTTCACTACCATACGTTAAAGTAGGGACTAATACAGCACTGTGAATTGCCATACGTGTCTTTTTTGACACATTCTGACTTTTCACAATAGACGAAGAATCGATGAACGATTTATGCACAAAGCCGCATTTACATGCAGCCACTGTTGTGTGAAAGCCAATGTAAAAACAAAGTGTATACGCACCTTTTTAGAGAAAAATTTCGTCTTAATTTTAATTTTTTTACATGAATTAAAATGTTAATTTTTGCGACTACTTAGAATTTCGCTTATAATTGACCTCTCAATAACTTTTTTAATATGATATGCTAACGCTTAACTACAATCCCACCTTATGGTAAGTTATGATGCAGCCTAAGATGGTGAAGCGCACTGACTTAACAAAAACCTATTCACTCTTGCCTTGAAGACACCCACATTGTAATCGGATGGAAAGACAGATACTAGCAACTTATTCCACTCCTTTGTTGTACGTATGATGAATAACGTATCACACCGTTTGGTTTGAATGCGTGGTAATTCAACAACGAAAGGGTGGAGGCTGGCCGAATGTCTGGTTGTCCGATGATTGACGCTAATTTACTTTTACCACAAAGTCGCAATCCAAACATTGTTGTGTTCAGTCTTTTTTAATCTTTTAGTTCTCTTTTAGTTTTCTTTTTAAGTTGCCAGTTTTAGTAGTTAGTAGTTTTCTTTTTTTTTTGTTTTAATAGTTAGTTTTCTTTTTTAATATTTTACTTAGAGTTGGCTACAATTAATGAAAAATGGCCACTACGTTTGCTGCATCGCGTTTGCCACTCTCATGTTGTAATAATTTTTGTGCAATATAAATGTGGTACATTTACGCGTCACTCGGCAGGGACAAGACGTGTTTTCGTTTCTGAGAGGATTATTATAATGATTTCTTATGTTTATGGCAACACTACACGTTTAAAAGAGAACTAGTTTTTACGGATTTTATCGCGTATATTAACTTATTATTTTATATTCACGACGTTTCGAGTACTATACAGCACCCGTGGTCACGGTTCCCCCATTCAAAGTACAATGTACTCGTAACATCTTTTGAAGAAAAAATTTAAACTTGTATAGGCGGCATCTTAAAGAAAAGCAAGTTAATTAACTCTGTGTTTATTTAAAAAAAAATCGTATTATGACAGTCTTTTCAACTTATTCTGTAATTTCACGAGCTTAATGATTATTATTGCCACGGTTACGACCGGGCAATTAAAATTTGTCCGACGTAACTAGGGATGCCATATCGTCTTCAAATGAGAGACAATGTTTTTTTTTAACTTTTATAGGACAAGGGTACCGAACAAACGAGCACACAGTCCACCTGATGGTAAGTGATTGCTTTGGCCCATAGACATCTACTTCTATCCTCGATTATGAATCAAAATGCTGATGCGTTGTCACCGGTGAGGATTAAGATGGAATGCCTCGTTTCCAATAAAATGGGTCTCCAGTTCTCTACACACACCATAAGAAACACAGCTGCGTTGAGCTGCTATTTTACGCTAGTATTCTGAGAGAGCGTGGTCCTCCCCCGGTCGAGCTGACCCATTCGTGCTAAAACTATAGTTAACAAATTACTTTGTTTTTCATAGCGTTTGTATAAATAACAAAGTTATGGTGGCGGTTTTAAAAATTTTATATCTCAAAAAAAGGACTATTAAATATCATAGAGCTTTCTGTAGTTTATTCATTACCAAAGAGAAAAAACATATTGTACAAAAAAAGAATGTTTTTATCCATTTCAAGCCATCAAAAGATGTTGTCAACCGTTGAAAACGAAAACAAATATTGTTATCCGCTCGGTTGAAATCGTTGACAACCGCTTTCACATCTATAAATACTACACGTGTTTCATCTAAGCCGGTCAGCCACCGCAGAGTCTACATCACCTGAGGATACCTCATGTAGAAGAGAAACAACTGTCGTATTATCGTCGATGATGTGTCTTTCCTAGTGTAGTGGTGTTGAGAGTAGTGGTGCTGGGATTAACGGCGACGGGTTTAGTGTGTGAAGTAATTCTTACCAATTTTAATATAATGGATTTCCGCAAAGTAATGCCTGATTCTATTAATTATTCTTACACCGCTACTACATGGTAATATTGATAGGTGAATTATATAGATAGGTGTAATCTTTAGGGAAATTGCATTTTTCATATCAGTTCTTTGTTTGGAGTTGGCCACTAACAGTGATTATTAAAATTATTGATTTACGATCTTATACTTCGGTAAACATTTGATGAGCTACCACGTAAATTTCATTATTGTTTCAGAAAACACCGGATGATTTGTAAAACTTTAGCATGCGCAAACTGTTATTTAATTATACTGGGTGACCTTTTTTACTGAGTGGAAAAAACATGGTGTAACATGTGAACGGAATAGAAGACTATGTTATTTATATAAAAAAATATTTTTAATTAAATAAATAAATTAAATTAAATCTATTGAAATTCAAATCGTATCCACCCTACTTTACGAACAACAACAAAACAATAAACATACAATTTCAAAAATAACTCAAAAGGAACATTGCCGCCGTAATCATCTGGTAGCTCAGTCAGTGCCTTTCTTCACATCTTTTGCTAGGAAATTCTTTACTTTTTTTGGGTCCGTATTTATATAATAAATTACACCAAAAATTATCTATTTATGAAGTCAACAGATGGTCATGTAAAAATAGACTCGTGGAATATCTTCAGACTCTTTCATACACAGATACAGAACAATTACTCCAAATTATCTCATAAATCAGACATACACGCACACATCACAGACAGACACAAACAAAACACAGTCACAGACTCTCATACTTACGCTACAAAAATACGTGGTTTTTTATTTTATATTTTTTATTTTTCTCTATATATTATTATTTCTAACCATAACATAAGTAATCTCCTTATAACATTATAGTTGTTGCCAAGTAAATTCGGGGGGGGGGGGGGGCCTGGTGACCTGTAATACGGGTCTTTGAACCTACACGGGCACCAGTCTCCCATGAATGACAAAATATTGTTAAAATAGAGATGTAACACTAATGTATCTTCCATGTCGTTTGTGGTGAGAAATAAATAAATTATTATTATTATTATTATTTGGAGTATCTATATAGATTTCTCATCTGGTTGGGATCTATAAATATATAATTATAAATGAAAATGAAAAGATAAATATATATATTTATTTTTATTCATAAGATAATTATCAATACAAAAAATAAATACAAAAATACATAAATAAATAAAAGCCCAACCAGCTGGAAGCCCTCGGCAGGGGAGACCAAACGGCCGAGGGTTAGGGGGGAAGGGAAAGAAACCGGCGGACGATGCGGGCGGTATCGAGGAGCACCGCCTTTTGCATTTGAGCCCGGAGCGGTCCGTCACGGAGTCCCAGTCGCCTCAGATGACCCGAGAGGCTGACTGGGATTAGCCCATTCGCAGAGACGACTACAGGAATAATTTCGGCCTGCCGGCCGAGTAAAAAGAGAGAAACATATACATCTATAGGATTTAACCTGTGAGAGAATGAGATGAACATACAGTGTTTTCTATATTCGTCTCATATCTTCGAAGTGTAGTACTGCGTCTGAACTGCACACACATTTTAGAAGGCAAAACTACTTTAGAATCGTTGTGCTTTGAAATTCGACAAAAAGAGACAAACATATACATCTATAGGATTTAGCTTGCGAGAGTTAGATTGATAATAAAGTAGTTATGTTTAGACTATCTGGCGTCTATTTAACGTTCCACCTTGAGGGCCAATCAATTTTGAATCAAATGACTTTACTTATAGAATGAATTAGATGGCACTAATAAAAAACAATTTTACTCGCAAGAAAATATTCTTTTGATTTATATATATTTTATTTTTCTAAAGTTTTACTACTGAATGAAACCTCACTTGTATTTTTTATACAAATATTTGAAGACCATACATTCAAGACTCGTTCCTTGTGATATCCAAAGCCGTGGAAGAGTAGCGTCTGTTTAAGGTTAAAAGATATTATTAATAGTAGACAGAAACCCTCATAAACACCATAATGTGACACACATATACAACGAATAAATACATTACAGAGGAAACTTAATATATACGTATGTACAATAAGGCGGTCTTATCGCTAAAGAGCGATCTCTTCCAGACAACCTTTGGGCTAAGGAGAAACTGGAATTAAGAACAGTAGGAGGTGGTGCGTTTTATGTTACACTTACATTCTAATATCTAAATAAACTAAACTGTATTTTGTTAAAGTACCACAATAATACGTAAAAAATAATAATAATAAAATAAACATACATATTAATAAATAGGTTTATATATATAAATATATACACATACATATGTTTACATAGATAATAAATAAATAAATATAAAACAAAAAAGAAAACCACAGAATAACTATCTGTTGCTAGAATTGGTTATCAATAACCACAAAGTGTTAGGTAATGCTTCTTGACGTCACTTTTAAAACTTTCCAAAGTTTGTGCACATTGAATTTGGAGTGGAAGTTCATTCCATAACCTTATGGCTTGGCTCGTAAAAGAATATTTCATAAATTTTGTTCGAAATGAACATGGTTCTAGAATTAGTTCGCCGGCTGACCGAAGAACTCTATCAGGTCGATCATGACCAAGAAACTTAAAGTTTTCCTTCAAGTAGCTTGGAGTCAAAGGATTGAACAACACACAGTACAGGAGAGATACAGTTTGCAAATTCCGGCGAAAGCGAATGGGTAACCACTTGAGCTGTAAACGATATTCGGATACATGATCATATTTGCGCAAACCAAATATGAACCTAATTGCAATATTTTGAATTCGCTCAAGTTTGTTCAGTTGGTCTTCGGTTAAATCGAGGTAACTAGCGTCCGCATAATCGAGAATAGAGAGAAGTAAGGATTGTGCTAACATAATCTTGGTGGGAATGGGGAGAAAAGAACGTAAACGACGAAGTGAACCCATAGTAGCAAACACCTTTTTGCTCACTTGTTTTAACTGCTGCGACCACGACAAGGTAGAATCTAGATATATCCCCAGATTTTTTACAGATTTACAGTAGGGTATGACAACGTCATTTACTGTCACCGAGGGTAGGTTGTTCCAGTCAACTCTGGAGACCATCCCTCCACCACCAATAACTATAGCCTGGGACTTGAACGGATTAATTTTAGACCATAACGCTGACTCCACTGGTTTATCGCCGCTAAGTCATTGTTGATGGTGGTAACAGCAGAAGGCAGATTTAACAAAGTTGACTGAGTGTAGATTTGGAGATCGTCTGCATACATATGATAGAGAGAAGCAATATTTTGAGAGATAGAATTAATGAATATAGCAAAAAGTAAAGGAGACAGCACACCACCTTGAGGCACGCCAGCCCGTAATTCGCACCAAGATGAGAACTCATCTTCGATGCGAACACGCTGCCGTCGGCCATAAAGATAACTATGAAACCAGCCAATCACCGGAGGAGATATGTTAATAGAACGTAACACACTCAATAAGATGTCAAAATCAACAGTGTTAAACGCATTGCTAAAATCAAGCAATACCAACACAGTGAGCTGTTTGTTATCCATACCTCGTCGAATGTCATCGGTAACTTTAACCAACGCTGTTGTCGTACTATGACCCGATCGGAAACCGGATTGGAGAGGATCCAGGATACAATTTCTATTTAGGTAGAGATTTAACTGAACGAAAACTAGTTTCTCCAGGAGTTTGGATAAAAACGGGAGAATTGAGATAGGACGAAAGTCGGAAAAATGCAAAACATGGGCTTTTTTTAGGGAGAGGCGTTACAATTGCACTTTTCCAAACATCAGGAAATTTTGAAGAGGAGATGGATTTATTCAAGATATGGGTGAGGATAGGAGTAACAAATTCTAGGATAGGTAAGATCATGTTACGACTAACATTGTCATCACCCACGGCATTGGACGAGATGGACAAAATGTTCTTTTTAACATCACTATCGGTGAAAGGAGAGAAATTAAACGGTGGAAAATCAGGAGTTGGTATTGAAGAAAGAATACTCAGAGTTCGGTCTTTATCTGAGCTATTTAATGTGCTAGAACAGGTGAAATATTTGTTAAGGAATTCAACATCAACATTATGATGAGGAGAATTATTGGATGTTTTACCAACTCCAAGAGACTGAAGAAACTTCCAAACTTTGGCTGCGTCGCCATTGACCGCCATTGACAACCATGTGACCGATATGTGGGGTGGTCTGCCGACCACCCCACATATCGGTCACCTCGTGAGCCAGGTCCAGATATTTTGTTCGTTTATCTGTTTCGGCTTTCACGAGGTTCTCGTCATACGGAATGGTAATGTCGACCAAAAATATCCTTGACTGTGCCCGGTCCATCAGCACAATATCAGGCTTATTCGCAAGAATAGTCCTGTCTGTGATGATGGCCCGGTCCCAATAGAGCCTGGCGCGGTCATTTTCGAGCACGGCTTCCGGCAAGTACTTGTAATACGGCACTTTCCGGCCCACGAGACCGTATTTCAGAGCGAGCTCCTGGTGTAGAATTCTGGCTACTAGGTTGTGCCTGTGCAAGTACTCAGAGTTAGAAAGCGCCGAACAACCGGAGATTACATGCCTAAGTGACTCACCGGGATGGCGACAAGCTCGACAGACGTCGACGGTGCCATCCTTTAGGATGTATCTCCGATAGTTGTTGGTCTTAATAACCTGATCCTGTATTGCACAGACAAAACCCTCGGTTTCCCCGAAGAGGTCACCGAAACGTAGCCAGTTGAGGGAGGCGACTGTATCTACGAAGGGCTCATGTAGAACCCTGTAGTACCTCCCGTGGAGCTCCTTCTCCTTCCACACGGTCTCCCGGTCGGAAATGCTTAGTACTGCCGGGTCCTGCCATAGCTCGTTGGCTAAGGATAGAGGGGTAAGTCCTTTATCACTAGAAATGACGTCATTATAGAATGGATCATCTGATCTCACCAGGAAGTAATTACGGAGGCTGCACACTTCGCGATTATGCATGGTAAGCGCGCTCAGGAAGCCACGCCCACCATGCTTTCGCGGCAAGTACAGCCTCATTACCGACGATCTCGGATGATGCATCCTATGGGACGTCATGGTAGTGCGGACTTTTCTATCCAGGGCCTTAAGTTCGGTCTGAGTCCACCTGAGTATGCCAAAGGTATACATGAGGACAGGCATGACCCAGCCGTTATATGCGTGTGCCTTATTCACACCGGACAAAAGGCTGTTAAGCACTTTGGTCAAGCGTGCATAAAACGTGTCGCAAACTGACCGACTGACTGTTTCATACCAGCCTCATCGATACCGATGTTCTGTGACATACCCAGGTATCGGTATGTTTCAGCCTCGGAAAGGGTCCTTAAGTTGACGGGCATAGATAAGTCTATGCCCTCAGAGTTAGCAACCCTACCCCTCTCAACATGGAGGACCGCACACTTATCCGTCCCCAGCTCCATTCCAATAGAATTGCTAAATTCACAAGTGATGTTTAGCAATTCCATAAGATGGGAGCGACTGGAGGCGAATAATTTGAGGTCATCCATATAGAAGAGGTGGGTCACTTTTGTACCTCCTTTCCGAAGCTGAAATCCCCTCCCGGAACCCTCCAGTAAAGTACTGAGAGGGTTCAAAGAGAGGCAGAACCAGATTGGACTCAGACAGTCGCCCTGGAATATACCCCTTCTTATCCTTATGCGGCTTTCCGCAGCCGTCATCCGCTCATTATTATTATTATAAATTTAGTAGGCATTTTTGACCTTACGATATTAATTACGATATTATAATAAAGTACGGAATCGCTGCAATACATTGTGTAGGGATGCACAAAGACGCCATATTCACAAATCCGTCGAAATTGGCGACGCAGCCAAAGTTTGGAAGTTTCTTCAGTCTCTTGGAGTTGGTAAAACATCCAATAATTCTCCTCATCATAATGTTGATGTTGAATTCCTTAACAAATATTTCACCTGTTCTAGCACATTAAATAGCTCAGATAAAGACCGAACTCTGAGTATTCTTTCTTCAATACCAACTCCTGATTTTCCACCGTTTAATTTCTCTCCTTTCACCGATAGTGATGTTAAAAAGAACATTTTGTTACAATGTTAGTCGTAACATGATCTTACCTATCCTAGAATTTGTTACTCCTATCCTCACCCATATCTTGAATAAATCCATCTCCTCTTCAAAATTTCCTGATGTTTGGAAAAGTGCAATTGTAACGCCTCTCCCTAAAAAAGCCCATGTTTTGCATTTTTCCGACTTTCGTCCTATCTCAATTCTCCCGTTTTTATCCAAACTCCTGGAGAAACTAGTTTTCGTTCAGTTAAATCTCTACCTAAATAGAAATTGTATCCTGGATCCTCTCCAATCCGGTTTCCGATCGGGTCATAGTACGACAACAGCGTTGGTTAAAGTTACCGATGACATTCGACGAGGTATGGATAACAAACAGCTCACTGTGTTGGTATTGCTTGATTTTAGCAATGCGTTTAACACTGTTGATTTTGACATCTTATTGAGTGTGATACGTTCTATTAACATATCTCCTCCGGTGATTGGCTGGTTTCATAGTTATCTTTATGGCCGACGGCAGCGTGTTCGCATCGAAGATGAGTTCTCATCTTGGTGCGAATTACGGGCTGGCGTGCCTCAAGGTGGTGTGCTGTCTCCTTTACTTTTTGCTATGTTCATTAATTCTATCTCTCAAAATATTGCTTCTCTCTATCATATGTATGCAGACGATCTCCAAATCTACACTCAGTCAACTTTGTTAAATCTGCCTTCTGCTGTTACCACCATCAACAATGACTTAGCGGCGATAAACCAGTGGAGTCAGCGTTATGGTCTAAAATTAATCCGTTCAAGTCCCAGGCTATAGTTATTGGTGGTGGAGGGATGGTCTCCAGAGTTGACTGGAACAACCTACCCTCGGTGACAGTAAATGACGTTATCATACCCTACTGTAAATCTGTAAAAAATCTGGGGATATATCTAGATTCTACCTTGTCGTGGTCGCAGCAGTTAAAACAAGTGAGCAAAAAGGTGTTTGCTACTATGGGTTCACTTCGTCGTTTACGTTCTTTTCTCCCCATTCCCACCAAGATTATGTTAGCACAATCCTTACTTCTCTCTATTCTCGATTATGCGGACGCAAGTTACCTCGATTTAACTGAAGACCAACTGAACAAACTTGAGCGAATTCAAAATATTGCAATTAGGTTCATATTTGGTTTGCGCAAATATGATCATGTATCCGAATATCGTTTACAGCTCAAGTGGTTACCCATTCGCTTTCGCCGGAATTTGCAAACTGTATCTCTCCTGTACTGTGTGTTGTTCAATCCTTTGACTCCAAGCTACTTGAAGGAAAACTTTAAGTTTCTTGGTCATGATCGACCTGATAGAGTTCTTCGGTCAGCCGGCGAACTAATTCTAGAACCATGTTCATTTCGAACAAAATTTATGAAATATTCTTTTACGAGCCAAGCCATAAGGTTATGGAATGAACTTCCACTCCAAATTCAATGTGCACAAACTTTGGAAAGTTTTAAAAGTGACGTCAAGAAGCATTACCTAACACTTTGTGGTTATTGATAACCAATTCTAGCAACAGATAGTTATTCTGTGGTTTTCTTTTTTGTTTTATATTTATTTATTTATTATCTATGTAAACATATGTATGTGTATATATTTATATATATAAACCTATTTATTAATAAGTATGTTTATTTTATTATTACTATTTTTTACGTATTATTGTGGTACTTTAACAAAATATAGTTTAGTTTACTTAGATATTAGAATGTAAGTGTAACATAAAACGCACCACCTCCTACTGTTCTTAATTCCAGTTTCTCCTTAGCCCAAAGGTTGTCTGGAAGAGATCGCTCTTTAGCGATAAGACCGCCTTGTTGTACATATGTATATATTAAGTTTCCTCTGTAATGTATTTATTCGTTGTATATGTGTGTTGTACAATAAAGTATATACTACTACTACTACTACTACTTGTCACTTCGCAGGGTCAATGGCAAAGGGAAAAGTAATTGGTAAAAAAATTCACATGTTTAGTTCAAAATTATTGTTTTTATTTTTTTGAATAAAATGTATGTAATATGTACGTAAATGTAAAATATCAGTTCCATAGTCTACTACTCCGTTCACATGTTACACCCTATTTTTTCCCAGACGGTAAAAAAAGGTAAACTAGTGTTATCAATAAAACTGAGTACTAAATAGATTACAAAGAATTTTAAATAAATATAATATTCATTAAAATATTATTTCGCGTTAATTCAAAGCCAAGACGTATCCTAAGAAATTATTTTCCATGGTGAACGTACACACGACCGAATTTACTAGCGCATTGCCGCAATCGAGACGTCGAGAGACCGATAATCGATTCTTTATTGCTGGGGAGCATTGTCGATGATTAATTGAAATTAATGTGGGGCTTTAATTATGTAGTGAACACGATTGTCTATGGAATGTATCTATGGTGAGAGAGTTGTGGTATACTAGTCATTAATACCGTGTAAATGATAATTAGATTTAACGTATTGATGATGGTGGAGCTAATGCAGAAGAAAAAATTAATGGGCGACAATATTTCAAAACTAATGAGGGTATACAAGATTATGTAGGAACCAGGATTAAGAAAAGAATGCTTCGGTGGTTTGCTCATGTGGAAAAAATGAACAAGGAAAGAGTGACAGAGCAAATTTATGTTGCAGAAGTGAACGGCTGAGTTGGTAAATTTTCATGTAGGGCGTACATGAAATTTTATCGAAATCGGCAATACATTGAAAATGAGCCAAATTAAGAGTACCCTTAACCGACGAGTATGTATGCGTAGGTATATGGATATGGAGGAGGCGAGAGAGGTGTGTTAGGATAAAGCCAAATGAAAGTCCGTAGTCCCTGCCTACCTCTCTGTGTGACAGGTGTGAGTATTTATGGTGTTTATGAGGGTTTCTGTCTACTATTAATAATATCTTTTAACCTTAAATAGACGCTACTCTTCCACGGCTTTGGATATCACAAGGAACGAGTCTTGAATGTATGATCTTCAAATATTTGTATAAAAAATACAAGTGAGGTTTCATTCAGTAGTAAAACTTTAGAAAAATAAAATATATATAAATCAAAAGAATATTTTCTTGCGAGTAAAATTGTTTTTTATTAGTGCCATCTAATTCATTCTATAAGTAAAGTCATTTGATTCAAAATTGATTGGCCCTCAAGGTGGAACGTTAAATAGACGCCAGATAGTCTAAACATAACTACTTTATTATCAATCTAACTCTCGCAAGCTAAATCCTATAGATGTATATGTTTGTCTCTTTTTGCTGTCACTATTTTGTTTCATCGAATTTCAAAGCACAACGATTCTAAAGTAGTTTTCACTTCAAAGATATGTGTGCAGTTTAGACGCAGTACACTTCGAAGACATGAGACGAATATAGGAAACACTGTATGTATGTTCATCTCATTCTCTCATAGGTTAAATCCTATAGATTTATATGTTTGTCTCTTTTTACTGTCGCTTTTTCGTTTTGTCGAATTTCAAAGCACAACGATTCTAAAGTAGTTTTGCCTTCTAAAATGTGTGTGCAGTTCAGACGCAGTACTACACTTCGAAGATATGAGACGAATATAGAAAACACTGTATGTTCATCTCATTCTCTCACAGGTTAAATCCTATAGATGTATATGTTTCACTCTTTTTACTGTCGCTTTTTCGTTTCAATGAATTTCAAAGCACAATGATTCTAAAGAAATTTTAACTTCAAAAATTTAAATTAATAAAATAAAATTAGGGTTTGTTCGTTCAATTGCGTTGGATCTTACGGAACTTTGCTCCAAACTTATGGGTGGTTTACACGAGCTTTTCATATACCTGAGGACTAAGATGGAATGCCCGTATATTAAAAATGATTTCCGGTTGTCTACACTCGCCATACGAAACACAGCAGCACTATACTGCTAATTACGCTGGTATTCTGTGAAAGCTAGTCCTTCCCGATCAAGCCGTCCCATTCGTTTTATACGTGGTAGAGCCATGCTGCAGTTATATTAGATGTATAGTTGTAGCACGAATGGGTCGGCTCGACCGGGGAAGGACCACGCTCTCACAGAATACCAGCGTGAAATAGTAGCTTAATGCTGTATTTCGTATGGTGAGTGTAGAGAACCGGCGACCCATTTTACTGGAAACGAGGCATTCCGTCTTAGTCCTCACGGGTGACAACACATCTGCATTTTGATTCGTAATCGAGGATAGATGTAGATGTCTATGGGCCACAGCAACCACTTACCATCAGGTGGACTGTGTGCTCGATTGTCACCCTATCCTATAAAAAAAACCATAATATAGCTGCAGCGTAGCTCTTTTACTAACACGAATATTTACCATGAACCTAAACCACTGAGATATATTGTCGTCTATATTGTTGCCTCTTTCGACACCAACGCGAAGAAATGGTGAATTATTTTCTCATAGCTTCACCACATATTAAGAAGTAGGTTAAATAACATTAAATACGTTCAGTGTGTACTATAAGAGGTTATTGACCCGACCTGACCCAGTTCACCCCAATATTGAAGTAATTTGAGGATTTTACGTTTATACCCGTTTTATCGCTATATGATATGGAAGGGTTTTATTTAACCACAGAGTGTTAAATAAACTAGAATGGTCGATTGTATATATAATATACCTTTTCATAAAATGCACTAAATATTTTATTAGATGGTAGATCTCCATTTCTTCAAGCTTTATTTTTATTTAAATAAGAATGGTAGACGAATACATAGTAACCTTAATGTTAAGTAGATGCTGTGGTTAATAGATCTTTTAACAATCGTTATTATATATCGATCACGAATCAAATGGCAAACGCGTTGTTACCCCTGAGGATTAAGGTGGAATGCCTCTTTATCAGTATAAAATGCATTCTAGGAAATAGCATTATGCTGTTTTTTCACGCTGGAATTCTGTGCGAGTGTTGTCTTTCTACGAATGAGCCAGCCCATTTATTAAAGTAGCCATAATACAGCAACAGCATAGCTTGTGTAATACATAATTATCTTAAATTATTATTAAGCAATGGTATGCATATGGTATGTATATCAGAGTAAAATAGCAGCCTAATGCTGCTGTGTTTCGTATGGTGAGTGTAGAGAACTGAGACCCTTTTAACTGGAAACGCGGCATTATATCTTATTTCTCACGGGTGACAACGCATCTGCATTTGATTCGTAATCGAGGATAGATGTAGATGTCTATGGACCACAGCATCCACTTACCATCAGTTAGGATGTGTGCTCGTTTGTCACCCTATCCTATAAAAATGCAGTTTTAGCCGATTTAAAAAAAAAGAAGAAAATCCCAATTCGTTGATATAAATTTCTTATGTATGTTACGTGTTATTTTCGGAAATTGTGATTTTTTTCCCATTTATATTTGAAAGAGAACCCTTACGTACCCAAGGGGTCAAATGGTGGTCCTAATGTTACTATTTAAAATACATTCGACCTTATGATCTTCCGTAGTCCATTCAAAATTGTCGAAATTTAGACTTTAAATAAAAAGTAAGGCCACTTCAAGTAGCTTCTGAAATCGGGGCATACATTACACTGATGCGTATTGTGTGGAAATTATTGTTACGTGCTGTAAGGTTGTAGCACGAATGAATCGGTTTGACGGGGAAGAACCACGCTTTTACAGAATACCAGCGTAGAATAGCAGCGTAATGCTGCTGTGTTTCATATGGTGAGTGTAGAGAAGTGGAGTCTATTAATACTGGAAACGATGTATTCCATCTTAGTACTTGACTACGCATCGGCATATATTTTTTCACCGGGGATAGATATAGATGTCTACGGAGCGTAGCACTCACTTACCATGGGGGCGGGGGTCGTTTGTGACGCTAATTCTATAAAAAAAGCGTCAATTCTTTGAAGTTGGTTTTACTTTTTAAACTTTTGGCGCAATCTAAACGATTTACAACTCTACATTTCTTGCCTTTACATTCCAATAAAACTTTACAGTGTTTAAGATGCGGCGAAACCTGATCATATTATAGATTAATACGCGGTCTTTTACTGATAACGATAAAATTTTGCCATATAATATTTTACTGCTTGCTCGACAGTAAGGAAAAAAACATTGTTTCTTCGCTTCGCTTCGCTTCCTGCACCGAGAAATGTCACAAAGCACGGTCCTGAGCCACCTGCATCCATCGACTTCTTGCATGTCTAACCAGGTCGTCACTCCATCTAGTGGGGGGTCGCCTTACACTTCGCCTACCGGTACGAGGCTGCCACTGGAGAATCTTTATTCCCCATCGGTTGTCGGTTCTTCAAACTATATGGCCCGCCCATTGGCACTTCAGCTTACTAATCCGTTGGGCTATGTCGGTCACTCTGCGAATATCCTTATTTCTAAGTTTATCACGCAGAGAAACCGCGAGCATAGCCCTTTCCATAGCTCACTTAGCGACCTTGAGCTTCCTCTAACTGCCAGCAGTTAAGGATTGTCTCAGATCCGTAAGACATCACTGTCAACACGCTCTGGATATAAAATCTCGTTTTCAATTTTTAAGGCATAGCTGACGAGATCTCCCGATCGTTGCCTAGCCGAGTTGAATCTGTCGATTTATCTCTCGGTCGATTGTAACGATATAGTTGACGCGCGTACAGATCGTAGAAATTCATCTTGGCTTACCCCTCTGATGAAAGTAATATCAGATTTTTTAAAATACTAGCAGTGCTGTTAACATTGCTAGTGCTCCCTTCAACCACACCTGATAAGCTTAAAATACTTGTGTTATCAGTTATTCACAACAGTAGTCGAATGGCTGAAATCCCAAATAAGATTTGAAAACAAGTGGTAAAATTAAAAAAAATGTACAACCGACTTCAGAATAAATAAAATGAGAACATCATCAAGGATAACTCGAAACTACGGTTCAGATCTTGATTAAATGTATGGAACTACATGAGAAGTACCAGCTTTCAAATAAAAAAAGAATTATCAAAATGGGTTCACCTATTAAAAAGTTCTGAAGTGTCAAACATAAAAAAAATTCTAAATATAGAAATAATAAAATTGCAGTACTATACTGATAAGTTTTTGTGTTTTATAGAGTAACTGGTGAGAAACCGTAGATCCCTATTTACTGATGCATTTAACCTTAGTTCACAGATATAACAACGAGTTTTTGAGTTATTCTTAATAATGTAAAACTTTGAGACATAGATGATGTTCTCATTGTATTAACATTGAAGTCGGTTGTACAAAATTTTTAACTTTTCCACTTGGTTTAGATAATTGTACTATTTTGAAGCTAGTAAAGTACGTCGCCATTGTAAACCAACGCATCTGAGCTAACATTTAACTAACTTACTTAACTCTAACCTATAGTTAAGTGCCATAATTAGGTCATTGAGAAAAGTGCTTTCGCAACTTACTTAACTTTCCCGCAAGCTTCAAGTGCAGTTCAGCCTTTAAGTGTTACTTAAGTGAGCGCGCCGCGGAGTTAATGGATGAAATGGTTTGAATCATTTCCTCGAATTAAATCATTTATTTAAAAATGAACCGGCACTTAAATCAAAATAATTACTTCTCAAATATGGTTTCCTCACAATGTTCTCCTTCAGAAAGAACGTGGTACTTTAGCAAGTTCACATATTTACACATTACAATATGTTAATAGTAAACTGCTAAATAGAGGCCGCTCCCTTAGATTGCCTCTTAAAGAGTATATAGCCGCCGTTTTTCCTGATATTCAAGTTGTTATCAGAAAGTTGCTGGTGCTATGCTATTTCAATATACTTTTTTTATAGAATTAGAGTGACAAACGAGCACACAGCCCACCTGATAGCAAGTGGATGCAGTGGCTCATAGACATCTACATTTATTCTCGATTAAGGATCAAAATGCAGATGCGTTGTCGCTCCCGAAGACTAAGGTGGAATGACTCGTTTCGAACAGTATCTTCGATTCCCTACACTCACCATACAAAACACAGCAGCATTAGGCTACTATTTTACGCTAGTATAGTATAAATAACCACGCTCTCACAGAATACCAGCGTAAAATTGTAGCTTAATGCTGCTGTTTCATATGGTGAGTGTAGACCGTAGACATCCGGAGACTCTTTTTTACTGGAAATAAGGCATTCCATCATAGTCCTCAGAGGAGACGACACATCTGCATTTTGATTCTTAATCGAAGATAAATATAGATATATGTATATGGGCCACAGATTCCACTCACCATCAGCTGGAGTGTGTGCTCGTTTGTCACCCTGATTCAATAAAAAAAGCGTGTTCCTTCCCTGGTTGAACGGACCCGTTCGTGCTGCAACCATATTATCGCTGCAGCGTAGCTCTACCACGTCACGTATCACCTCGGTTGCCTCTTACGACACCCTCGATACGATATGGAGTAGTGTTCCTGCACTGCCACCACACTATCAGAACGGTTGTGAAATGAATACAAGTGTGTTATAAACAAATTGTATGTACTTACTCTAAGAAACAACTACATTAGCATTTTTCATCTTCGTGTCTTCGCGAAGCGATAACTTAGTAGTGGCGTGTTCAGCCATGTTCATTTAGCATTAAGTCAGAATTTGACATTACTCACTTGATACTTGGAAAGCTTGTACATACGCCTTAAAACAGCTGGCCGATTATGTAATTCTGTTGGGAATTAGGGTTCCCACCTTTTCTGAGCAAATATTTATACAGTACGTGAGCGTAATATGGTCATCCGGTTAATCACTTTCTTATCAACCGGTTAATCAATTTCTTATGACTCAAAAACAACAGCCTTGCTTGCATAAATTTATATGTGATACGATAGCTCTTCATCGGTCAATCAAATAATAATGGGTCAAAAGAACGCTTATCAACGCCATTTTGACAGTTGACATTATAGTAAATATTTTAGTCCGTTTTAGTTAAGTATTTTTTTTTCTAAGTTTGTGTTTCGAAGTGTTGCTTACTTGCAAAGCTTGTTTGCTATTTTTTTTTCTCAATATATTAGTTATCAATTATCATATACGACTTTGTGTTTTTGTCTCTGTCCTCCTGCTAATATTGATTTTGTAGGGCGGCAAAGTTTAAAGACTATATTAATAATAATAATCCTCCAGACCGAATTTTTGTCACGGCGGCCAGCCTCAATGGAGACTAGCCATGGGCGCAGAATAGGATTATAGTGCCCAAATGTATGCGCAAGTACAGGTGCACTCTGTTTTCCCTCACTCTCAAAGCCCGATGGGACGATAAACCGACAAGAGCGGATAGAGATCAGGCGCAGGACCAACGGCTGTACGTACTTTTCGGCTTTCCGAGGCAAGGGCGTGAGACACTGCCAACTTCCTGACTCCGGGCAGCCACTGAGAATTTCTTGACGGAAAAACTCAATAATTGTTTGTTGATCCGACCCGGGATTTGAACCCAGGACATGATCAGCAGTCGCACTACTACAACCACTAGACCAACGAGGCAGTCAAAGACTAATTACCTTTACGTACCTTATATGACAATTACGTGTCACATTGTCCGCACGCGATGAACTCCGAAACCGCTCAACCGATTTTAATGAAATTTTGTAAAGGTGTATTGCTTGCTTTAACTTGCTAGATAGGATAGTTTTTATTCCGATAAGTAACCCTCAATATTTTTAATGGGGAGTTTAAAGATTTTTTAAAGGACAAAAAGGGCGGAAGAAAGTTTGCTTGGCCAGCTATTCAAATATATTTACTTTTTTATATAGAATTAAGGTGACAAACGAGCACACAGATCACCTGATAGTGGATGCTGTGGCCCATAGACATCTATATCTATCCTCGATTAAGAATCAAAATGCGGATGCATTGTCGTCCCTGAGCCTCCATTTCAGTAAAAACGGGTCGCCGGTTCTCTACACTCACCATACGAAACACAGCAGCATCAAGCTGCTATTTTACGCTGGTATTCTATGAGAGCGTGTTCCTTCCCCGGTCAAACCGACACTTCTTGCTACAACCATAAAATAGCTGTAGCGTGGCTCTACCATCTATAATCTTAACTTTTCTAAGCTAAAAAATATAAAGTACTACTACAAGTGACAGTAAAGTATAATTTATTGACAAGCTATTTTTCTACACATCATCTTTACATATTATCTCTAAGATAACACACTGTTAAACAATTGAAAAGTTATCTTAGCTAATCCTGCAGAAACTACGAAATAATTATAGCTTTACGTAAGCTTAATATAGATGTTCTTTTGTTACAGAGACCTTCAAGGCAACAACCTGACGATTATATTCCAGAGCGACTTCCAGAACTTGAACGAGTTGAAGATTCTGTAAGTATTTTATTTTATATCTACTGGATAGATTTAATTCTTTTTACTTTTGTACTAACTTTTGCTTACAAGAGACTTATGCCGGGTTCCTATAGCTAGAAACGCTTCGTTTTCTTTTACGAGTCGTTTTACAGTAATGATGTGCATTTGGCCTAAAGGTCTAGATACCAGGCCATAAACTCCAAAAAAAAAATGATGTGCATTAATAACCGTGTAGTGGCAGTGTAAGAATAGCCGCTACCCCATACCATCCCGTGGGTCTCACAAGAGGCCACAGAGAGAAATTTAAACAGGTGATGGGCTGCAGCATCTTCCTGATAACAACTCAATATAATAAAAAACCGCGGTTGAGAACCCGCCAAGCGTGACATATGGAAAATGCCCTCATGAGACAATCTATGGTGGGAGGCCTATGTTCCGCAGTGAACTTTTATAGACTGTAATGGATGGTTGTATAGAAGATAATCTACCACGAGCACATGACCCACTGATAGGTTAAATTATTATATCAGCAGTAATATTACAACTATGGCAAATATCCCACTATGAGGCAATCGGGGGTTTGGTTTGTATGGGGATGGCCTATGTTCAGCAGTGGACTTTTATAGACTCTAATGGATGGTTGTATAGAAGATAATCTACCAGGTGCACATTACCCACTGAGAGGTTAAATTATTATATCAGCAGTAATATTTCAACTATGGCAAATATCCCACCATGAGTCAATCATAAGGGGGAGGCCTATGTTCAGCAGTGGACTTTTATAGACTCTAATGGATGGTTGTATAGAAGATAATCTACCAGGAGCACATGACCCCAATGAGAGGTTAAATTATTATATCAGCAGTAATATTACAACTATGGCAACTATACCACTATGAGGCAATCATATGATGGAGGCCTATGTTCAGCAGTGGACTTTTATAGACTCTAATGTATGGTTGTATAGGAGATAATCTACCAGGAGCACATTACCCACTGAGAGGTTAAATTATTATATCAGCAGTAATATTTCAGAAAAGAGGAGGAAATTGGAATATTTTGGGCACGTGATGCGTAACACCAAAAAATATGAACTCCTTCAACTTATCATTCAGGGGAAAGTGGCAGGCAGAAGGCAGGCCTGGCCGCAGAAGGATATCGTGGCTGAAGAACTTGCGCCAGTGGTTCGGGAAGAGCACAAGATCACTGTTTAGAGCAGCGGTCTCAAAAGTTGAAATCGCCCTAATGATTGTCAACCTTCGCAAGGAGACAGCACCTTAAGAAGAAGAAAGAAGTAATATTTCAACTATGGCAAATATCCCACTATGAGGCAATCATATGGGGGAGGCCTATGTTCAGCATTGGACTTTTATAGACTCTAATGGATGGGGTGCTCAGTTGTATAGAAGATAATCTACCAGGAGCACATGCCCCAATGAGAGGTTAAATTATTATATCAGCAGTAATATTACAACTATGGCAACTATCCCACTATGAGGCAATCATATGATGGAGGCCTATGTTCAGCAGTGGACTTTTATAGACTATAATGGATGGTTGTATGGAAGATAATCTACCAGGAGCACATTACCCACTGAGAGGTAAAATTATTATATCAGCAGTAATATTACAACGATGGCAATGGGGGAGACCTATGTTCAGCAGTGGACTTTTATAGACTCTAATGGATGGTTGTATAGAAGATAATTTACCAGGAGCACATGACCCAATGAGAGGTTAAATTATTATATCAGCAGTAATATTTCAACTATAGCAAATATCCCACTATGAGGCAATCATATGGGGGAGGCCTATGTTCAGCATTGGACTTTTTTTTTTTTTGTTTTAAACTTGAACTCCGGTATAGACTATAATGGATGTTTGTATGGAAGATAATCTACCAGGAGCACATGACCCACTGAGAGGTTAAATTATTATATCAGCAGTAATATTACAACTATGGCAATCGTAGGGGGAGACCTATGTTCAGCATTGGACTTTTATAGACTCTAATGGATGGTTGTATAGAAGATAATCTACCAGGAGCACATGACCCAATGAGAGGTAAAATTATTATATCAGGAGTAATATTTCAACTATGGCAAATATCCCACTATGAGGCAATCATAAGGGGGAGGCCTATGTTCAGCAGTGGACTTTTATAGACTCTAATGGATGGTTGTATAGAAGATAATCTACCAGGAGCACATGACCCAATGAGAGGCTAAATTATTATATCAGCAGTAATATTACAACTATTGCAACTATCCCACTATGGGGCAATCGTATGGGGATGTCCTATGTTCAGCAGTGGACTTTTATAGACTCTAATGGATGTTTGTATAGAAGATAATCTACCAGGAGCACATGACCCACTGATAGGTTAAATTATTATATCAGCAGTAATATTACAACTATGGCAAATATCCCACTATGAGGCAATCATATGATGGAGTCCTATGTTCAGCAGTGGACTTTTATAGACTCTAATGGATGGTTGTATAGAAGATAATTTACCAGGAGCACATGACCCACAGAGAGATTAAATTATTATATCAGCAGTAATATTACAACTATGGCAAATATCCCAGTATGAGGCAATCATATGGGGGATGCCTATGTTCAGCAGTGGACTTTTATAGACTATAATGGATGGTTGTATGGAAGATAATCTATCAGGAGCACATGACCCACTGAGAGGTTAAATTATTATATCAGCAGTAATATTTCAACTATGGCAAGACTATGAGGATCGGGGGAGGCCTATGTTCAGCAGTGGACTTTTATAGACTATAATGGATGGTTGTATAGGAGATAATCTACCAGGAGCACATGACCCACTAAGAGGTTAAATTATTATATCAGCAGTAATATTACAACTATGGCAAATATCCCACTATGAGGCAATCATAAGGGGGAGGCCTATGTTCAGCAGTGGACTTTTATAGACTAATGTTAATAGTCATTAATAGAAGAAAACGGAAACCCCTGTTCTTAAGCAAAATACCAGTTCAACTATTTGTTATAGTATAAGGGTGGCAAATGAGTAGATACGCAGTCCACCTGATGGTAAGTAGTTGCTGTGGCCCATAAACATCTATACCTATCCTGGATACCGAATCAAAACGCAGATGCGTTGTCACCCGTGAGGACTAAGATGGAATGCCTCGACTCCAGTAAAAAGAATCTCTGGTTCTCTACACTCACCAAAAGACACACAGCAGCGTTAAGCTGCTATTTGACGCTGGTATTCTGTGAGAGCGTGGTCCTTCGGGCTGTCTCATTCGTGCTGCAACTATACCAGTGATATAGTTACAGCATGGTTATGTATTCATGAATCGTTTCATTTTAAAAGATTTTTCTTCTTAAGTCATCATAAGTTGCTGCATGAATAGTTCGCAATATAAATAATAATAAAGTTTGTAATAAAAATAGCTTTTACATGCAAATATTTACGTAGAACGAAACGTTTCTTGAATATAGGAATCGGGTATTAGAAGTCCGGCTTTACTAAAGACACCATATCGTTTTCAAATGATAGACATTTAAAACACAAAGTTGCACTGATTTTACCTATCAACTATTATTAAACAATACATGAACAAAATATTGCATGCAGTTTACTTCCCACTAACATTTCTTCTAGATCTAGATTATGAGAGTGGTTTTATTTCTGCAGGCAATTATCTGAAAACCAGATACACACCATCGAAAGGGACGCGTTTCTATCGCTGAATTCGCTGGAGAGACTGTGAGTATTCTTTTAAATCATTTCCAACGTGGTATTATGAAAAATATAACAAATATCTCCAATCTAAGACCGAAGGCTCCAAAGACATTCATCCGAAATATTTGAACGCAAAACTAAAAAAAATCATAAACTAATGATAGGAATGTCCAGTTGGGTCTGTGTGTAATATACTTGCTCAGCGTGGAGTCCAACTATGGACTTAAAAGGCTGATGATATACAGATCCAAGTTCTGTTAAGATATTAAATATATTGGCATATAAAGATTAGTCATTTTAACTCCGAAGCAATTATAAGATATTCCAAGGAGTTCCGAAGCAATCAACATTCAAGCGTGTTGCTTACATCCGAAGCGACTTCGGGATAATTCCATGCGCACTGTGTGTCATTTTACTAGGATTATTCTTGTTTTTTGTGTTACCTTGCAGGAAACTGAGCAATAATCGACTCGGCCACTTGGCGGAGGGTCTTTTTGTGAGACTGAGGCATCTACAACGTTTGTGAGTAGTTGGTACGGGTGGAAGCCCCCGCCAATGGTGTGGTACCCGCATTCTCACCCTTCTTTTACTGTGGTTTGGGTTTTTGGTGCGTTCCCCTGCCTAAGTTCATTATTCTCTAAATAATTTTCCAAAACTCTGACCTAAATTTATAAACTGGTAACATTGCTTTATATGCCTTCAATCGTTGCCTTTACAGGAAAATTAAAAATAAAACTAAATTCGGCACTAACTCATGGTAAACTATAATATATACCTTGCATACATGATACGTGGTAAAAATAATTTACAATTAAGTCATTTAGTCATTGGAAAACAGCAAAATTACAATCCACAGTATAATTACGATCGAATTATTAAACTTTCACTCAGAATGGCTAAAATTACCAGTCTTTAATAGTGGTAAAGTGGAAAAGTTTTTAGGTTTTTATAACCTGTTTTAGAAATACAGAATTTATGTATTTAACACCAATCAGAAGTTACTTAACTTTAATGAGAGTTGGAAACTTTTTGGTTTTTTTATAGTACTCGTAAGTACTTTATAAAATACTTTTTGTTATATAACCAATCATTAGCTAAAAAACTAAAATTTGCAGTAGAAAATATCTTCAGTTTTTTAAAAAAATAAAAAGAATTGTCAACTGAAAGAAAATTTTTTTTGAAACGCATTTTTTTAAATCAAAAGATATTTTCCAAGATATGTCAAAATTCCCGAGCATTTCGAAATGTAGTAAGTATGTAAATATGGATAAAATGAAATGCTTAGTGTTGCTATAAATATATTTTAAAAGAAGGCAAACTATAATATACTAAAGACTTTAAATAAAACGTAATGTATTTGAGTAATACAAGGTAACACATCAAACAAATACTCCAGCCTAATAATTAATAATATTTTATGCAGTAAAGAAAACCATTATCCGTAACAGCCCAAAAAATAAACAATTACAATTATTTGGTGACCATTATAATTACAGATTAAAAATAAAAATATTTTGTGTGAGGTTATATGATTCGATCGTTTCCATTGCCGGTACCTGGTGCTTGAGTCTCATTAATACCCCTAAGCTTGACAATTCAACCCAGAACAACCCCTACACTGCTTCTAAAGCCGCAGTGGGTTCTTCTCTTTCAACCCTTCCTTAGGCTGACATAACCCCAGCTGCCTCCATGGCTATAAATTTTGTGTTTTGTGGATAAAAATTAAAACCCATAATTAAAATTGTTTCTGTACTTTTTTAGGTTAGGCGTTTTTACCTACATATCTTGTAGATGCAGTCAAAGTTTTAATCAGTTAAAATACTTTTCAAGAATTCGTGTTTTAGGAATTTAATGTATTGTAGACACCCTAGTATTTCTGACATAACATTAATGTTCCATGTTCGTATCTTCTAAACGTTCTGTTGTGTGGTAAGGAGCCTCAATGTTTATTAGTTTTATGCACGTTATAATAGGCAGTATAAAAATATATCGATAGTTTAGAGAAGAACTATAAACGCCTTTTAATTATTTGTTACAAATACAAATGAATTTATTCCAATAAAGTATTGCCACTTACGTATCAAAATTTTTCAGAAATTTTAATCCATAGCGATAAAAACAGCAGCGTGTATTGTTACGGCTTACTTTATTATTAAAATTTTCTTTTGATCCCACACTAGGCCGGGCTTGTCTTGTGGCGGTCTGAGTTATAGTTTACCAAAATTTAAGCCAATGTTTACATATAAATCATTATATAGATATCGATAAGCAACAAAATTAGATATCTAAGCTTTTTTTATTTTAATCAAACTAAACAATTTAACACATATACATCTATTTCACACCACGTAGTAATAAATAGTGTAAATTGTAGAATTTAATATTGTAAATTATAACATAAAATTTCAATTGTGTAACATGATGCAACGCTTTGCAAAAAATTGTTAACCTTACTCATTTAAAACTTTTAAGACGAGCTTGGACAAAAAAAATATTTTAGACACGATTTTTACGTTTCAAGCACAGAATAAATAATAGTACCTACTAGTTCAAGTAACAATACAATTAAAACGTTAATTCAAAAGTTTTTAAAATGCTTTATATTAATTGACATAAAAAAGTATATAAGTAATTTAATCACAGTGGAATACCTACTTTGACTTTTTTTGATCAATAACTACACAATTTTCTTCAATAATATGAAATTTAAGTACTTGAATTAGAATCTAAACCGGCTACATTTTTATTTAGATGACTATTAACTATGAATAAGTGGAAGAGTTTCAACTATAAAAAACAAGGTAACTTCCGTCTTTTAAAAAAATTTGATAATATATAAAGAAACAAAACCTTTAATTTCTATCCACAAAATATATATTATATGCAAAACCAATTGATCTAACTTAAAATACCCTCTTTCGTCTATTCCCCTGCCCCCCCCCCATTCGTAGACCTCGTTCCCCCTACTTTACGGGCTTTTCATGGTGTCAGGTAACCGAGTCATACGCTAATTATTCATCCTGGTAATATTAAACCAAAGCTTTTTATGTGGCAACACTGTAACTATGCTACAATGTCTTATATGTTATGATATCTATATCCTTCTAGTGTGTGAAGGAAATTAACTTTATTTCCAATAAAGAAATCATGATTACTTATCATGGGTTAAGGTTAATTAATTTAGTGAAAAATAGCGATATTAAGTTTAAAATATATTATTTACCATCCAGCATTACAGCATATCAAAAGTTGTGAACATAGACCCCCCTAGTTGCCATAGTAACCACACTTTGTAAGCTGGCAACCGCAGTTATAAATTTTTACTAAGTTTTTTTTTAAATATATATAAGAGGAGTAAGTATACGAGCATGCGGCTCACCGGATGGTAAGTGACTACCGCTCCCAATGAACAACTGCAACACAGGAATAGCAGGAATAGCAGATGTATTGCCGGCTTTTTAAAAAAGAGGCTACCTGTTTCCTTGAAGATCCCTGTTATCAGGAAGATGCATCTGCTCACGTCCTTGTTTTTTTTTTCCTCTGGCGCCTGGTGCACCCACAACATGATATGGAGTAGCAGATATCCCTACATGGTAGGTAGGTATATAATAGGTACATATTATTTAAATTTTACATGTATACCTAGTACAGGTAGGATTATTTTTGGTATCGGTGACTTTCAGTAACCACTTACCATTATGTTGACTATTCTCGTTTGTTACTCTAATATTAAAAAATAATTAATATAGGTAGGTACTAACTAATTATTTAATTTCTATATATGTACCTAGTATAGTTAGGACTGCTTTTAGCATCTGTGACCTTCTGTAATCACTTACCATCAGGTTGACTTTTATCTCGATTGTTACTATAATATAAAAAATAATATAATATACTTAGTTACATATTATTTAATTTCCATATATGTACCTAGTATAGGTAGGACTATTTTTGGCATCTGTGACCTTCAGTTACCACTTACCATTAGGTCGACTTTTAACTTGCTTATTACTCTAATATTTAAAGAAAATATAATATAGGTACAATATATACCTAGTATAGGTAGGACTATTTTTGGCATCTATGACTTTCAGTAACCACTTAGCATCAGTTTGACTTTTAGCTCTGTTATTACTCTAATATTAACTAATAAGAATATATTAGTTTTGAATCAAGTCCAGACGTCAAATTATATCACTTTGAACTGCACAACTCTAAATTCCATCCGCATCGTCTTGGCAAACTACCGCCATTTATTTTTCTAGGAATTTCCCGCCAGACACAAAGATAAAGTAATTGAAACTAACATTTGAATAAGGCATTCTTTCATGCATAGATTTTTTTACATTCCTAGACAATTTTCTGTATAATCAAGTCAATGCAATTTTGTGCATGTACAAACATGGTTACAAAATTTGTCATACTATGACACGGAACAGTTGCTGATTATTTTAAATTAATGTCATAAGTAAATTAATGATAATAACCCTAATTAATTGGTATCTAATTCATGAATAAATAGAATATATTTGATACTGTATCTAATAGCACATACACCTGAAATACAGATTTATCCTAGTTCAGATACTTGTTATTGTAGACTGTTTTAAATTGAGACATAATTTAAATTATTTGTACGGTTTATTGAAATAAAAATGATTATTATACATAATGATTATAATTATTTACGCGTATGTTGTGGTATTATTTACTGTCACTAGCAGTTTCCCTGAAATCGATGTGATTTAGTGACTACATAAAACATCTAGACACTCTTAAAAATGCATGGAATTTCATGGAAATACAGTTAGAATAATTTTTATTTAATATCTTTTATATACTATGTACTGTATGTACATATTTTCTGCGCTGCCATACCGTTCATCAGGTTGCGGTAAAACTTTGTCAACTTATTGCTTGCACTTGCGCGAAGATTTTTGAAATAGAAACAGAAACGGAATCTTTTTTATTCAATGTAGATTATAAACAATACTTATTGAAAGTCACTTTTTTCATTTACCACTGGTTCACATAATTTGGGAGCAAGAAACCCAGCGGGACTATTTTTTTTCCAATAATAGCTTACAATCATGTTTACAATTAACAACACAAGACAAATTAGAAATAGCTTAGTAGCGATCATCCTACCCAGGGGGTGGTTATTATCATCCATAAATTCCTTAATATTATAATAACCCTTTTTATACAAACTTAGTTTAATAAAATTTTTGAAATTTGTGTATGACGAATTTTGTATATCAAATTTTGTATTTTTTGTATATAATTCAATTATAGGCATTCGATTAATAGTCATACTACAACTTACAGCAGAAAGCGCGCGTATCGTACCGACAAATTTATTTGAAAGTTAAATTCATTGAATGTATTATCATTCCTGATTAAACAATAGAACTGTTTCAAATTTAAAACGATATTTTCACAATTATTTCTTCTGCGACAACAACGCGCCGGGTACCAGAGATTAGATTATAAAAAATCCAAATTGAAAGTCATTTTAAGATTTATTTTTAACTGGTTCAGAAATAAATACTCTGCTCTACAATGAACAAACAGGGAATCCAGCGGGACTTACATATTGTGATATTTATACAACATGTAACAAAATCCCCTTGATTTCCGTTTAGTGATCGTACTTCAGAAAACTCGACACATTAAAAAAATTAAATCAATTTTAATTTTTTTTTGCCAATTGTATGTGTTCTTTTAAAGAATAGAAACAAATCAAAAACTTTCTTAAAGTTAAAAATTTGTAGCATACTTCCCACTGCTGGGCACAGACCTCTCATTTCTGAGAGGGTTTTAGAATAAGGAAGTGTCCGCCGCGCTGCCCCAAGGCGTGTGGCGAACTGCATATGTCTTCTAAATTTTTTTTTATTTCTCAGATATTCAGGGGAACCTGCATCGACGGTGAAGGAAGTCACGATGGTTTCCTTCACCGCCGGGCACGTGATAAATCAGCATTTAAAATTTCAATTAAGAGCTTCGTTGGTGCCGGCGGCGATCGAACCCGGGTTGCTCGCGTTCTTTGTTTACAGCGAGCGTTTAGCCCCTGTGCTATCACGGCTCCTCTATCTATTTTATCGTTAAATATGTAAATATTCTGTACGTGTGTTTCTAGACCTATTTTGATGAAATATTTTGTGTATATTTGAATGGGTCCCTGGATGGTTTAGATCCACAATTAGGTAGGTGGTGCTGTAGTTAAGATCCAGATATAATCCTTGCGAAGACGGGGCGGTGAAATATCAGCTTAACGCTGTGCTGCGTTTCGTATGGTGAGAGTGGAGATCCGGAGACCCTTTTTACTGGCAACGAGGCATTTTATCTTAGTCGTCAGGGACGACAGCGCATCTGCATTTTGATTTTTAATCGAGGATAAATGTAGATGCCTAGATTGATACCACAGCAGCGTCTATTATACCTGAAAATGCCTCGTTTAAAGGCGAAATACGTATCAACTTATCAACGGTATGTCTTTCCTAGTGCACTAAGATGAATCCTCAGGTATGACAACGTATCTGCATTTTTATTCTTAATCGGGAGACAGATATACTGTGTGGACTGTGTGCTTGATTGTCACCCGTATTCAATAAAATATAAAAAATCAAGATGTGTAGACAGATTATCTGATTTCTGGACAGATAACGTATCGACTTTTAGCAGTATTTGGAATCTTACCACTACCGTAATAATATCTCGAATGCATAACCCTTGGAAAAGCATTCCATCCACTGTTACTCGAAAAGCCCAGCGGTTATCACAAACGAGATCTAATAAGGTGTCCCTTTGCATCCCGCCGGATACGTTACACCGCGTCTACAGTAATGAGATTAACTGATCTACAATGCGTCGGAAAACGTGCTACGTGTCCGGCCGTGTAGTGAGGGGATTAGCCGCTTTTATTTATTGTCGATAAAATTTAATGCGATCTCGCTTTGTTGGACTTCCTGATTTTAAGTGGTTATGTTATGTCGATACACGTTTTATAGCTTTGATTTCAAAGTATCGTATTTATCCGGGCAGTAGTGAGAGTAGGGTATTATAGAATTTCTATAGGGAATGGGTTATAATATGAAGAGCTCTCAATCATACATAGTTAAGGAAAACTGATTTCTTTTAGTGTAAGTTTAGTTAAAAAAGTAAAGTTAGGGTATATATGCGTCCCAAGGGTAGAAGCATTATCTCGTCTTTGGAATAGTCTGGAACCATTACCTTAACTTGGTAGAGCCAATAGCTTAACGTAGTAGGACCACACTGTAGCTATATTACGGTTGCAGCACGAATGAGTCGGTTCAACCGGGGAAGGAAAATGCTCTCACAGAATACCAGCGTGAAATAGCAGCTTAATGCTTTCGTATGATGATTGTAAAGAACCAGAGATTCTTTTTAATGGTGAACAATTATTCCATGTTACTTCTTAGGAGTGACATTGTTTCTACATTTTGATTCTCAATCGATGATAGATATTATTATCTGTTTATCATAGCATCACTTAGCATCAGGTAAATTGTGTTTTTGTATGTCATCAATCTATAAACCAGACCAAAAAATAATGACGTTGTTGATATTTTTACACACTTTCTCAACGTTGTTTCTTTAAAATAATTAAGTTTACTTTATTCAGTCCTATGTTACTTGGTATCATTCAAGCTTTTTATTATTACTAATGATCGTATCGTAGTAATTATCGTTGCATTATATTTATCTTCTTAGTATAATTGATTTAACTAAACTACTAAGGGTTTAATATTGTTTATTATTTACTTTTTATAATAAGAAAAAAGCAGCTAATAATAGTATTATAATATTGTTGGTAATAAGTTAGGTAGAAAAATATAAACAAACTGTTATTTTGTTACTTTGTAAAGATAAAGAATATTGTTGTAATTACGATACGCCAAGTACAGGCAAAGGTATTATACCTTGCATCCTAGTGTATTTTAATGTTTCTAAAATACTGTTAGCAAACGGATGTTATTTTATATCATGACAAAATTTTACAATTTTTACTATATCCCTGTTAACATTGATTTCAAGAAATGATTTGGTTACACAGACACTAACAAATTAAACGTTTGATTTTGTTTTCGTTGGGAAAGATTAATTGTGGACTTATTAGTTTAACGTTGATATTTTGTTATATCCTGTTTCTGTATTTACTTGTATAATAGTGTATTTTAATGTTCTATTAATTTAAGGTTGCCTTTAAAAACAATGATTATTATCTTTATCAGTCAACTGATGGGATAGAGCAGTGATAGTGGAGTAGTTGGTTTTCTGGTTTATACGTATAGTGTTGTAGATATTTTATACTTAGGCTTTGTTTTATCTCTTAATATATTTAATATTTTATTATTTATTATTATCTAATATACATACTATATATAAATCTATTTAGAAGTTAATAATATCTGATGATGAATCTCTTTATTCCATTTATAGTTCAGATTCCTCATACGCCTCTGGTAATGATCTTACAGATCATTTACTTCCCTTACGCGATCAGTTAAGTAATATTTTTCTGCCTCATAAAAAATATTTTAATGTTTGTCATATTAATGCACAGAGCATTCCTAGTCATTTTTCCTACTTAGAAGAGGCATTCTCACTAGACTGTGTCGATGCTATCTTAATATCTGAGAGTTGGTTAAAACCATCTATTATGTCGAGTTTGTACCCATTACATAATTTCAAAGTTAAGCGTCCTCCTGCTCTCTGGATGACTAAAGGGGTACAAGTGGCAATGGTACGGTGAGATCGGGCTTTCCAGAAGTTTAAAAAATATCGCTCAGAAAAAAATTGGTCTAACTTTAAAACGCTAATAAACAGATGCAATCAGGTGGGGCACGAAATGCTAAACGCCGCTACATTCATGACAAGATAATTAATTCTTCGCCCACTGATTTGTGGAAATTCCTCAAGTCTATCGGAATGAATAAATCTAATTCTCAGGAATATGGCGCCTCTCTCAATTTGGATGACATTAATCGTCACTTTGTTTCTATTACTTCATGGGATCCTCAAGTCCGTTCTCAAACTATTGCTTCTATAGAATTGCAGCCTCTCCGGATACCTGACTTTTGTTTCTCCCCTGTTACTCAGGTTGAAATTAAAAAAGCTCTGTTAGCCATTAAAGCTAAGGCTGTGGGTTATGATGAAATTAGTAAGCAAATGGTGTCTATGATTCTTGAGTACCTTCTTCCAGCTATAACACACATTAAAAATTATTCTCTGGACTCAGGTCAATACCCTTCTGCATGGAAAAAGGCTTTTGTAAGACCTCTTCCTAAAGTACCTAATCCTGTTTTCCCTAACCATTTTCATCCTATTTCAATTCTCCCATACCTCTCTAAAGTTCTGGAAGCCTGTGTTTTAAGCAAATATCTGTATTCGCTGCAAAACATAACCTGCTGAATGAATTTCAATCGGGGTTTCGCTCTGGTCACAGTACTACCACTTCGCTTATCAAAGTCACAGACGATATAAGAAAAGGCTTAGATGAGCAAAAATTAACAGTGGTGGTGCTTATTGACTTTTCAAACGCTTTCAACACAGTGGATCATGGTATTCTCCTATCCATTCTTAAACACCTTAAGTTTTCATCCCCAGCCTTGGAATGGTTTTCTTCTTATATTCGCGGTCGCCAGCAATCGGTTCGCTCAGGTCAGCTGTTTTCTGCATGGGCTGAAATTGAATCTGGTGTGCCGCAAGGCGGAATACTTTCTCCTATTATGTTTTCCCTATTTAATAATTCTATCTCCTCAGTTTTAGATTGTTCGTACCATCTGTATGCAGATGATCTCCAGCTCTATGTACAGTCAAGCTTAAATAATCTTAACTTTGTAATACACAAACTAAATGATAACCTGGAAGCCATAAGAGAATAGTCATGTAAATATGGCGTTTCTGTTAATCCTGCCAAATGCAAAGTTATAATATTCGGAAGTTCGCAATTATTGGCTAAGGTTGATTATGGAAATCTCTCTCCTGTAATTTATAATGGAAGTTTGATTCCATATTGTGATTCCATAAAAAATCTTGGCCTGTACATGGATAAAACTATCACCTGGAAATTGCAGATCTCTGAAGTTAGTCGTAAAGTTGTTGCTACCTTGCGTTCCCTTTATCATCTTAAATATTTCCTACCTATCAAAACTAAGCTTACGCTGGTTATTTCCCTTATTCTACCTATTATCGACTATGTCGATGTATGTTACCCAGATCTGTCAGAAAATCTTCTAAACAAGTTGGAGCGCCTTCTTAATAATTCCATAAGATTTTTTTTTGGTTTACGTAAGTGTGAGCACATATCATCCTATCTTTCAAAGCTTAAATGGCTACCTATACGTCAAAGGCGATGCTCTAGAATTTTACGTGTATTTTATTCAATTTTAAACGCACATATCATCCTATCTTTCAAAGCTTAAATGGCTACCTATACGTCAAAGGCGATGCTCTAGAATTTTACGTGTATTTTATTCAATTTTAAAAGATCCAAGGTCGCCTTCTTATCTTAAGGATAATTTTCATTTTTTTCATCTGATCGACGGTCGAACATCCCGACAGTCAAACCGACTGAGTAACCTCAGGTTTCCACAGCATAAGTCAAATTTTTTTAGGTCGTCTTTTACGATACAAGCTATACAACTTTGGAACACCCTCCCCAACGATATTAAGAATGCCACAAATAAAAATGTTTTCAAAGTTCTTCTCCAAGAACATTACCTGAAGGAAACTACTAATTAACATTATTTTTCCTTAATTTTTGTCTTTCTTTTCTTCTTTTTTACTTCAAATATTTATTTCATTATATATTATTCAAACATTATATTATATGTATCATTCATTTGGATATTTATTTATGAAGTTTATAAGCATGTATATATATTATTAGTATGTATGTATTATTGTACGTATATTTATACTATATGTGTGTATATTTAAATGTAATGTGTATGTATGTAATTTGCATATATGTATATATTAATGTATAAGCACTTATTTACGTATAATGGTCGCACCTGCCAACAATTGTCCTTGGCACCCAGGGTTGACTGGCAGGGAATGCCACATGGCATTAAGTCCGCCCTATGTACCCTTTAGCTTAAGGTGTTACGTGTAAGTTTTTAAATATAAATAAAAATAATTATTCCGCAGACAAGTTTAACGATTTTAAGATATACTTATTCGTGCACTTTCGCTTCCTAAATCAACAAAGATATTTTTGTAAAAAAGCAGTGCATAATTAATATTTTAATTTCTTCCAACAAAGCTTATACGGGACAGTTCAAAGATTATATATGCATACCAGCTAGCCAGAGAGACTTCTTATGGCCTTTCCAATATCCTTTTCTCCTTTAATTTTTTTAAATTTGCAATAAACACATGGAGGGTCACGTATTGGGATAAATCTACCGTATCTCTCAAAAGCAAGCAAACTATACACATTAACAAATCATCATCATCATCATTACAGCCCTTCCACTCCACTGCTGAACATAGGCCTCTCCCAAGGAATGCCACAAAGCATGTTCCTGAGCCACCTGCATCCATCGACTTCCTGCATGTCTCAGCAGGTCGTCACTCCATCTAGTGGGGGTCGCCCTACACTACGCCTACCGGTACGCGGCTGCCACTCGGGAACCTTTTTTTCTCCATCGGTTGTCGATTCTTCAAGCTATATGGCCAGTCCATTGCTACTTCAGCTTAATAATATGTCGGGATGTGCCGGTCACTCTGGTCCTATAGCGGGTATCCTCATTTCTAAGTTTATCACGCAGGGAAACCTCGATTGCTCTTTCCATAGCTCGCTGAGCAACCTTGAGCGTCCTCATACGGACAACAGCCAACAAAATTTAATTAAAATCAGTTGAATAATTTCGGAGTTCATCGCGGACAAACAATGTGTCTCATCATTTTTATAAATAAAGATCGGGGTATAGGGTGCATTCTTATACTAATTATTAAGATTTTAAAAACATAATGTATAGATAACAAGTATTAGTACATTATATAATTATATAGTTACATATTATACGGAATGACCGTTTTACAAGAAATAAAAACAACAATTTTGGATTAAATAAATAAATTATTTAAAATCCATCGACATTCAAATCATATCTACCATACTTTACAAATTGCAATAAAACAATAAATTTAGTAGGCATCTTTGACCTTGTCACAGGCTAGGGTGGATTTGATTTGAATTTCGATAGATTTTAATTAATTTATTTATTTAATTCAAAACGTTTTTTTTAAATATCAGTGTCATAGGCTTCTACTCCGTTCACATGTTACACCCTATTCTTTTCCAGTTGGTAAAAAAGTTCATCTCGTACATACAAATCACGCATGAAATTATTATTTATTTATTTTCAGACAACATAGATCCATAAGGGTTAGTAATTAATTCTAATAATAAGGGGGTTAGTAGTACTATAATTATAATAATAATTTAGTTTAAATAATTTACGAATTAGGACATTGTCCGCACATAGCTCCTATAGGTCACTACCCCGTACGCGGCTTATCAGTGACGCCACTTTCTTGCGCATGAGTGCCTGAAAACCGTCCGTTCTCGCCTGCGCAAACATTTCAGATGCACTGCAAAAACGAGGAAGTATTCAACATCATCCTGAAGATATTATTATATTGGACGCGAAGGGTGTTTAACGATCCTTTGGTGTAGCTGATCCACAGATCGCTCGTGTACATGCTTTGACAAAATGCTTTAAAACGCGTAATCTTGACTTCATCCGTACAACGAGCGAATCTACGGACAAGCATGTTACCACGGACCGCCAAAGCCCTACGCTCCCGTTCTATGTCTAAATCGTCTCTATTATTATGACAACATTAGAGTTTCATTATTTTACACCACTATCTGTGGTGGGCCCATAACCCAATACAAAAATATTTTTTCTCTATTTAAAACAAAATTAGTATCGATAATGATTTTTATACTCACGCAAACGTTAATGAAATTTATTTTACTGATTTTATTTAATTTTTCATTTAATTTTAACTTTTGTAAATATTTGACGTTTCGCGTGTCGTCAATCAGGAAATAAAAAGTAAAATCCGTAAAATTAGTTTCATTTAGTATCGACAATTTTATCGATAATGATTTGCCCCCGGGCATCACTAACGGACTCGTGCGCCGAATCTTGACCGTTCAAGCCACCTATACGATGACAGCTATGATATATGTGCGTGTGAACAACATGACGGATATACATATCATACTGTTTTTTTATTGTCTAATGCTCTATTTAAAACGAAGGGCGAACTAGTGTTAGTTACATCACATAGTTATAGGCTTTTGTGAATAATATTATTAATAATAATATCCTCCAGACAGAATTCACCTTAAGCTTTGCCGCCCTATAAAACAAAACATAGGACGAGAACAGAGACAAAAAACACAAATTCGTATACTACAACTAATATATTAAGAAAAAAAAACTAATATCGACTAATATATATAATAATATCAACTATCAAAATGGATTCGATGAAGCAGCGCCCTTTTGATCCTTTAATATTTGATTAACTGATAAAGACCTATCGTATCATAGAGTCATCTATGCAAACAAGGCTGTACAGTTTTTGAGTTATAAGAAAGTAACGATATTAACCTCACGCACTATATATTGTATAAAAATTATTATATTCTATTCCATATTCTATATGTTACTACAATATGTTGGCATCACAACTCAACAACGTAGCTCTATTAATTAATTACTTTCAAATTCCATTAAATTAATTTATCCTCGCGTTAAACCTTAAAAACATTCCATTGTGAGTTGAAAGTCGGGAATTAAATCCCCATTTCCTTCTAGTTTTATTTCTCGTTAAATTCAAGATGGAATCCGTTCCAAACACAAGTGTTGCCAGCTTGATAATTCCCTTTTCCACGGCACAAAATTCCCACAGTATTCGAGGTACATTAGCGACGAGGGAAACTCAACCACGACGCATGAGTGAACCGGAGCGGTTTTATTCTCGAAGTTTTACACTTCCTTGCACATTTAAGTGCACACACCTTTATAATTTTAATTGATTGAATTTCTGTAGAGTCGTTAATAGTCTTTTAAACTAATTTACAAGTTCTATTCTGCGGCGTTTACACGTAATGGCACAAACAATCGGATATTATTTATGTTAATGGGTATTGAATTAGAAACGCGTTAGCACTCTTTAATAGTATGGTAATAATACGAAATTCTTTTTGTTGTGCCGAGAATTTTTACATTCTGTTATTTTTACATTCCTTTTTTTTATTATGTGCGAGCAGCTATGCAGGTCTAGGGAAGAGCCCAGTATCACTGTTACTACTAACATTATGTTGCTACTTTCATAAACTCGTTGATATATTGTTTTTTACAGTGCTTGTTGGTCACGAGGCCAGATTAGAATCGTGAGTCGAGAAATTCCCAGTAGCAGTACAGAGTCGGGAAGTTGGCAATGTTTCATCCTGTCTCCTCAAGAAACACGTAAAATCGTTTTTCCTGCACCTGATTTCTTTCCGGTCGTACCGCCCCATCGGACTTTGATATTGAGGAAATGAAGAATGCTCCAGTGCTTAATGTAGGAGCACATTATACATAAATTGTAGCACTACCGTAATTTTGTAACATATAATTATAAATGATTCTCACTTTAGTAAACTTGCTAATATCTCACAAGCCTGTTCAAATGACAGTTTACTTTTTAAATTGACTATATTGTGGTCACCCTGTTTTGTTGTTTTCTGGCTTAGTGGGAAAAAGCCAACATGATAACACACCGCGAGGTTATTATATATGAGTCATTAGAGGTTGTAACTCAAATGTAGTAATCACCTTAATTGCTTGGAGCTATATAGTCAGCACATTGTCACTTTAGCTTACTAATCCGTTGGGCTATTTCATTTAATCTGGTTTTACTGCATCATTTCTAAGTTTATCACGCAGAGAAACTCTGAACTCTTTGCATATTTTGCTGAGCGACCTTCAGCTTATTCCTACAGCCAGCAGTGAAGGACCACGGCTGAGATCAATAAATCATCACTGGCAACACGCACTGGTTGTACAATTTCGTTTTCAAGTTTTGAAGTATACCTGACGACAAGATGTCTCGTAATCTCTGAAACGCTGCCCAGCCGAGTCGAATCCATCGATTAAGCTCTCGGTCGAAGTTGAACTTTCCTAGTAGGACTATTTGTCTCCGTTAAACATACTCGTCAATAACTTCTAGTTAATGCTACCAACAACTATAGTATATAGATGTGAGATGGACGTTACACATGACTCGTTTTGTCCATGTTCATCTTAAAACCTATCCATTAGCAGACACTATTAAAGTCATTGAGCACAATGCTTAGGTCCTCCAGCGATTTCGCCATAAAAACTATATCTCCAGAAAGCGAAGGTGAGTGGTGTACTCGCCATTGACGTTAATACCGTATCCTTTCCAGTCCAGTAGCTTAAAAACATCTTCCAATGCAGCTTTTGAGGATTATTACGTCATCCTGTCTTACACCTCTCTGCAGTTGAATAGGTTTTGCACTCTCGTTTTGTACTCGGACGGTCATCGTAGCCTTACTGTAGCTATTCGATATATCATCGACAGTCATTTTGGCACCGCAAATTTCGGCGGAATCAAAAGCTTTATGTGGTCTATGGTACTAATTTTCTGAATCTGGCTTGTTCGGGAGATTTAAAGTCGTCCAGTCTGCGTGTGAGACGATTCTTAGTGACACTCGTAAACAGCACGTAGACGCGGCTCAGAAGTGAAATCGATCTGTAGTTCATCAAAAGAGCGTTGGAATTTTTCTAGAAGAACGAGACCACCGCATTTCTGCTCCATGCATTCGAAGTAGTCCGGTATAGTGCTACCCGTGTTGTGGCGGACAAGAATACCCACTACCCCATATCTTTCCGTGGGTATCGTAAGAGGCAGCAGAGAGAAACTGATGCAGGAGATGGGCATTAGCATCTTTCTGCTTACAACAAAATAATTAAAAAACTGCGGTTGCCTAATCACTCATCAAGTGTGGCAACTATGGCAATATACGCACCGAGACATACAAGTGAATACCTCCTGTCAAGAAGATACTGGAGTTGGAAGAAGAGATGGACAAGTTGCGCTGAAATATTACAGGATTATCTGTGGTCCGAAATGAGATTAAGACACGTTCTCATCTTTTAATCCAGCAACAAGTTCTATCACCGGGAGGGTGACTAACTGCCCCAAGGATCTCCTTATCCTTGTCCTTATGGACGATAAATCACTGTAAAGATTGGGAATGTGTCGACGAGAGTTGCGTACTTTATACTCAGAATCATCAAACGGTATTCGTTGAAGAACAAACAGGTTTACGTACCAACCTCGACACATCCCAATGTGTGGTGTGGTGGAGGAAGTGTATGAGGATATCTCAAGAGCCATGGATTTCTCCAAAACCAACTATACGGTTTTAATGGGAGACTTCAACGCAAAATTAGGCACAGGAGAAAACGGTGAGCTGAAGTTAGGGATATTCGGAATAAGGCAATGGAACCCAAGAGACTTCATGGAAAAAGAGGGATACTTTATAATGAACTCTTTCTTCCAGAAGCGGCCCTACAGAAAGTGGACCCGGTTGACCTCCGACGGTTCGACAAAAATTGACATTGAATTCATAATGACGAATAGACGACAACTCTTCAGAGGTGTCTCAGTGATCACGAGGGTGAAAACTGGCACACTGAAACTTAACGTTAAGTTGGAGAGGTACATTTAATAAAGTCAACGCTCCGTCCTCTCGTGCTCAAATCCAAAGTCCCGAAAACTTTTAGCTCGCTCGCTCAACGCTAAACGCTCAGCTCGTGTTACAAAACCATTTTCAGCGCCTAGAAGACTAAAATGCAGTGTCAGAGCTGAATTCTGCAAGACAACGGGTCTTTGGCACAAACGGCGGCAACGCAGAGGATTACAAAATTTCTCACACTCTTAATCTCATTGCTAGAGAATAGACAGGTAATGAAGCTGCAGTCTTTAGAAGATATGACAGCACATCTAAATTCATGCGGCGGGACTTAGAGCAACTTCAACACAGTTCGTATTGAAGGAACCATCGAGCGGAACCAGGGCTAAAACTCTTTGCTAGAGATCTGTCTGTCAGAAAGATGCAACTGTCTAAGCTGAAGACCGAATGGTAGCATCGTTTCCGTGACATCTGAGATTCTGATTGAGATTGAGAGGTTCCATGAGCAGCTGTACACGGTTCCATTGGTATTTGTACACGTACGTAGCTGTACACTTATGTACATCGTGAAAGCCACACGCAAGTGTGAGTATTTATCCAAGAGCAAGTCTTATCCGACACTATCTGACCGAAATTAGAATAACTTTCGGGCACCTTAAAAACGGCAAGGCTCCAGGCAAGGTTGGAATTACAACGGAGCTTCGGAAAGCGGGTGAACCAGTACTTGATATCCTTCAGAAGCTCTTCAATTCTGTCCTCCATGGTGGCAAAAACTATTAATACCTAATAATACTAAAAATTTATAACTATACAATTCAAAAATAAATTGTTGCGCTCTTTTTTTGTTCCAATGAGGTATTATTCGACGTTTTTTTATTATTAGCCAGTGCTTGATAACGATCCCACCTGCTGGTATGTGGTGAAGCCAATATGCTAAGCCGCACCAGATTCGACTCAACTCGTAATATTTTAAGCTGTACCCGTTTTTTTGGCCTGCACAGCACGAAACATCTTTTATCAGCGTTACGTCACAACGGCTGGGTGGCTCTCAAAGGCGGAACATCTTTTAGAGCGTCTTACACTAGACTACGCTGCTGGCGTGGAAACTACGTTTAAAAAGTTGGGTGAAGAAAGACGTCGGGAACGCTTTGTGTGGTTCTTATACTAATTATTTTCGTTCTCATTAATAATATTTAAGGAACCATACCAAAGGTTTGTGCTATTTTTGATACACCTGGAACTAAGGTTAACCTAGTTTATATAATGATAAGTTCTTTCTTACGCGGTAGATTCGTGGTTAGTTTCTTGACGTTTTAGATCCAGGCTGTAGCTATATTATAGTTGTAGCATGGATGGGTAGACTCAAACAAGGAGAGACCAAGCTCTCACGGAATACCAGCGTAAAATAGTAGCTAATTGTTGCTGTGTTTCGTATGGTGAGTGTAGAGAACCGGAGACCCTTTTACTGGAAAGGAAGCATTCCATTTTAGTCATCAATGGTGAGAATGCACCCGCATTTTGATTCACAATCGAGAATATATGTAGATGTCTATGAAACAGAGCATCCCCTAACCATCAGGTTTTTTTATAGAATAAGAATGACAAACGAGCACACAGTCCACCTGATGGTAAGTGGATGCTGTGACTCATAGATATCTACATTTATCCTCGATTCAGAATCAAAAAGCAGATACGTTGTTACCCCTGAGGACTAAAATGGAATGCCTCGTTTCCAGCAAAAAAAAAATCTCCGGATCTCTACAATCATCATACGAAACACAGCAGTATAAAGCTGCTATTTTACGCTGGCATTCTGTGAGAGCGTGGTCCTTCCCCGGTCGAGCTGACCCACTCGAGCTACTTCTATACTCACCATATTCGTATGGTGAGATTCTCTTTTTTACTATAAACAAGGTATTCCATGTTAATTGTCAGGAATGACAACGCATCTACGTTTTGATTCTTAATCGAGGATAAATGTAGATATCTATGAGCCACAGCATCCACTTACCATCAGGTGGACTGTGTGATCGTTTGTCACTCTTATTCTATAAAAAAAAACCTGCAATTTTCCTGGTAGTTGCTCGTAGGCGGCGGTCGACACTTTCTATTATGTTAGCTGCATGCTGGTTTCATCCACTGCTAAACATAGGTCTTCCTCATAGATCTCTTCATAGGGGGGATTTTGCCATGGTTTTCAGGAAGATGCTGCTGCCTATCACCTGTTTCAGTTCCCCTCTGTCTCCTCTTACGACACCCACGGGACGATATGGGGTAGAGGATATTCTTATACCGTCCCTACACGGATAATTACTTCTACTACTACTACTAACAAAACCAGGCGTTCTATTTAATACTGAATATTTTCTGTAAATAATTTTGTGTAACATTTGCCGAAATTATGCGTCGACACGCTTCCCGCGCGTTGCTGGACATAAATGTATTAGAGAACCGGAAGCCGCCATCTTGCTCTTACGGATGTGCTTCTTTATTATTTAATGAGGGCTCCTTTTCTGTAGTTAAAGAATTTCTTTGTGTGGTTCCTTTTATTTTTATAGTAAACCATTTTTAGATGCCTATGTTATAATAATTTTAAACAAATATTACAAAGAAAAAAGCACAAATTCACACGTCTCTACTAAAGACTTAATATGTAATAAATACATAGTATTTAATAATATTTCGTGTTATATACTGAAAGTTAATAAATAAATAAGTAGCACAGGGGATGTGTTTATCTTAAATTTTATAGTTCGCAAGTAAAGCGAGTTTGGTTCCAGTTGACAATATTTTTGTAATAGAAAAAAGTGAGAAACGAGCACACTGTCCACCTAATGGTAAATGGATGCTGAGACCCTGAGGACTAAGATGGAATGCTTTGTATCCAGTAAAAAGGGTCTCCGGTTCTCTGCACTCATCATACGAAACACAGCAGCATTAACTTGCTAATTTACGCTGGTATTCTGTGAGAGCGTGTTCCTTGTCCGGTCGAGCCAACCTATTCGTGTTATAACCATGGCTCCAATATGACTCTACTACGTAAAAATGTATAATGATAATGATAGTTTTTTTTTTTTGTATAAGCTAAGGCAAACGTTCATGCGGCTCACCTGCTGGTAAGTGACTACCACCGCCCACGAAAAACTGCAACAACAGGTTAATAGTGCCTGTTGCCAGTCTCTTAAAATGAGTAGGCACTTTTCTTAAAATTCGTTAAGACGTATCATTCCGGAAAAATCTTGCGCTTCGTAGTACTTTCGAGAAAAACCTACCTTAAGTAGTGGGCATGAGACAGTGATGATGATGAAACTTGAAATTCGCCAACATGCCCACGACATTGTTGATGACCCAAGTCCTCTTAGGGATGACAAGGAGACCTGTGCTCAGGAGTTACGAGTGGATTCGGATAAACTACGTTCTTTTCTTTTAAAATTGATAACCTCATTTAACCATCTTATTACCTAGCTTAAGAAACTATTCTGCTACTGAAGATGTCGTTGTGTAAGTTAACTGTTAATAAGCAATAAAAATAAAATTACAAATTAAATTAAACAAATTCTGAACTCTATGCGTTAGTCTAACAGCAAACTCCATACAAGTTAAAATACAGCCTATATACGTCCCACAGCTGGGCACGGGCCTCCTCTCATTTTTGAGAGGGTTTTAGGGCAAGGAAGTGTCCGCCGCGCTGCCCTAATGCGTATTTGCGAACTTCACATGTCTTCAAAATATTTTTTTCCTATTTCTCGGACATGCAGGTTTCCTCACGATATTTTTCTTCACCGCCGAACACGTGAGTAAATCAGCATTTAAAATTGCAATTAACAATTTCATTGGGACTCGAACCTGGGTTGCTCGCGTACTGCGAAATTTCAGGGTGCGCTAACCATCTGAGCTACCATGGCTCTTGTATTAAATATAAAATAATATTTTTCATTTTTCCTTAACACGGAAAATGTTAACATTGGATAGGTCCCCAGGAAGGTGTTCATTTTAGATGCTTTTCCCCGGGGAGGCGTAACGGGGAATATTGCGAGGGAATTATTCACAAAAACTCGAGTTCCTTCAGTCCCGGTGTAAGACACACAAACGCACGGAAGACGGCGGTTGTGTATAATTTACAAAAGGCATTTTATTTCCCAGGGCAAGAAGGGGAAGTTTTGTAGGGTTGTCTCATTGTACTTTAATATTTCTTGTCTTTTCGACTAACTGCAGGGGATTCCGGAAGAAGGATATTATTGTGTATTAATGTTTAAATGTAGGTCCGTTTCTATTCTTTTTTTTATAGACGTGGGGGCGGATGGGGGGTAAACGAGCATGCGGCTTACCTGATGTTAAGTGAATACCGCCGCCCATGATCAACCGCAACACCAGGGGAATTGCGGGTGCGTTGCCGGCCCTTTAGAAAGGAGTAAGCTCTTTTCTTGAAAGTCCCTAAGTCGTATCGGTCCTGAAAAATCACTGGTGGTAAACTATTCCACAGAGAAGTTGTACGAGGAAGAATACTTCTAGTAGAACGTAAACTATTCTATATGTGGTAGAGCCACGCTGCAGCTATATAATGGATATAGCACGAATTGATCGGCTCGACCGGGGAAGGACCACGCTCTCACAGAATACCAGCGTAAACTAGCAGCTTCATGCTGCTGTGTTTCGTATGGTGAGTGTAGACAACCGAAGTCTCTTTTCACTGGAAACGAGTCAGTCCATAATAGTCGTCAGAGGTGACTACGCATCTGCATTTTGATTCTTAATCGAGGATATAATGTAGATGTCTATGGGCCACAGCAACAACTTACCATCAGGTGGACTGTGTGCTCGTTTGTCACACTTATTCCATAAAAAAATATTTGCTCGCAAATTTTAAAGTAGTCATCAGATTTAGACAAATGGTATCTCAAAATATTTATCATAATACAGTATGTATCTGAAATAAATCTCTCCCATCTGCTTGCCTGCGATATCTCCTTATGAGTTAAAGTATTACAACCTTATCCTATACCTTTAAACGAGCAATTCTTGTATATGTATATGTATATATATATATATATATATATATATATATATATATATCGGAATCTCGGAAACGGCTCCAACGATTTCCATAAAATTTTGTGTGCAGGGAGTTTCGGGGGCAATAAATCGATCTAGCTAGGATTTATTTTTAGAAAATGTCTTTTTGTCCGCGTTTTTAGGCAATAAAAAACTGCTACAATATCGTTAGAGTATGAAGATAAATTTTGACGGTTTATTAATGATTACAAATAGCTTAATTGTATATAGGGCGGTTATAAAATCGTAATACCATGGTTCGAGCCCAGACCGACTGACCGACTTTTTTTAATTTTTTTTGGCAAGTTCCTCTCTTTTATGAGAAAATCTATTTTTTTCGAGCCCTTTTTTTAGTATTTTTTAAAAACACGAATATTTAAATTAAACTAATTGTACTCATGATTTTTTATTCCAATAACCAGTTCAGTTTTTTCTATTATGTCGCTAATATCAAAAAATACTATTCGTATTTCATCAATATGTAATTTGTATCTAAATATAATTTCCAAAACACACGAATTAAAAAAAAACCGAGCGAAAAATACCGAGCAAAGCTCGGTCAACCGGGTACTATATTTACTTGTATTATACTGGTATTTAAGTTCAAAATGAATTAATTAGTTAAACTTTTTTCTTTTTAAATTTATTGTCATTTTACGTGGTAGAGCCACGCTGCAGCCAAATTATAGTTGTAGCACGAATGGGTCGCCTCGACCGAGGGGGGCCCACGCTCTCACAGAATACCAGCGTAAAATAGCTGTGTAACGCTGCTGTGTTTCGTATGGTGCGTGTAGAGAACCGGAGACCCCTTTTGCTGGAATCGAGGCATTCCATCTTGGTCCTCAGGGGTGACAACGCAGCTGCATTTTGATTCTCAACTGCGGATAAATGTGGATGTATGGGCCACAGCATCCACTTACAATCAGGTGGACTGTGTGCTCGTTTATCACCCAATGCTATTATATAATTATATAATAAAACCTGTCAACATTTATTTTAATCTATTTTCCCATGGTTGATTGGTATAATGCCGTAAGGTATTAAGTCCTCCTTTTGTAATTCCAAGGTGTTTGAAAATAAAGGATAAATAAATAAACAATTACCTGTAGTAGTTTTCATCCGACTGTCTCAGAAAAAGAACAATATTTTTCGGAGTATATATGTATATATGAGACAACTGAACGGTTTGATATATTTTAACATAAGAGATGTCGTTAGATTTCGTAATTGTGGGAGGGACATGGGATACAAAATTTTACTTTTTTCTTACTTCAACCGACTTAAAAAAGGATTAGGTTCTTAATTCGACTGTAGTTTTTTTTATGTGTGTTACCTCAGACCTTTTTTCTAGGTGAACCGATTTGGATGATTCTTTTTTAATTTGAAAGCTGGCTTTTCGTATGGTCAAGATCTGATCAGTAGTTTTTGAGTTATTCCTAATAATGCGTGTTTAATTGACTTCGACTACATTGATAGTGTTCTCATTGTATTTACATTGAAGTCGGTTATACAACGTTTTTAATTTTATCACTTGTTTAATTATAGGGTAAGGTGACTGTTTGGTATTTAACATTATCTCACCATAATTTCCTACACCGCAGACCACGTGGTACTTTTCCCCCTTTCTTCTGTTTTTAAGAATATATAGATCGAGTTAAAGTTATTTTTGTGAAATTTCAAAATGATTACGAAACCATGAAAGCGAAGAAGCGACAAACTTTTTAACATTCTAAAGGTGTCCGCCATTTACATTTCTATGTAAGGGGGAATTCCTTTAACAACGTGAAAATTGTTGTCAATGTGGGAACATTAAGACAGGTGTTTTTCTAAACAATTTGAGTTGAATCTTACGGACTGCTGATGTTGCACTTGTTTTTCTTTTACAAAGGTTTTTTTAATGGGATACAGTTGACAAACGAGCCCACAGTCCACCTGATGGTAAGTGGTTGCTGCGTTCCATTGATATCTACATCAATCCTCGATCACGAATCAAAATGCAGATGTGTTGTAACCAATGACGACTACGATAGAATGCCTCTTTTCCAGTGAAAAGGGTCTCCGATTCTCTACTCTTACCATACGAAGCACAGCGACCCCCCACTAGATGGAGTGACGACCTGGTAAGATATGCAGGAAGTCGATGGATGCAGGTGGCTCAGGACCGTGCTTTGGCCATTCCTTTGGGGAGGCCTATGTTCAGAAGTGGACTTACAAAGGGCTATGATGATGATGATGATGACTGGGCACAGGTCTCTCAATTCTAAGAGGTATGAAAGGCAAGGAAGTAACCGCCGAGCGACTCCAATGCGTATTGAAGAACTTCACATGATTTCGAAATATTTACTAACTTTCTCAGACATGCAGGTTTCCTCACGATGTTTTCCTTCACCGCCGAGCACGTGGTAAATCAGTACTTAAAATTGAAATTAACAATTTTATTAAGATACGTGAGGGTAATATGGTCACCTTAAGCTTTGCCGCCCTATAAAACCAACACTAGGATGAGGACAGATACAAAAACACAAAGTTGTATACTATAACTAATGTATTAAGAAAAAATAGCATACCAGCCTTGGCAATAATTATGAACACTCATGCTATTAAAATATAAATACCATTTATAAAAACTCTTCTGTTCTGGCTAATCTTTACACGTAGTAGAGTCACGCTGCAGCTATATTATGGTTGTAGCACAAAATGGGCCGGCTCGACCGGGGAAGGACCACACTCTCACAGAATACCAGCGTAAAATTGTAGCTTAAGGCGATACCGCGAAAAAATGCACCTCCTTTCAACGAATAGTATAGGACTACGATATCACTAACGAAAGCGGAATTTTGATATAGGGAAATTCATGTCTTTATCTTGAATTTGATTGTTCAAAAACACGATTGTATAATCTTGACTCGATCATAATTATTTTCGAAAACACCTCTAAAAAATCACTATAGTTGAAATTACAACGAAATTACTTAATATATATATGTTTGGGAATCACTCAAATATATTCATAACATCAATATTCATAATTTACTTGCTCATTATTTTGATTACTTAAATCAATAATTTTATAAAAAATATTTTAAGCGCTACGCAATTTTAGACCTTATGACGGCGTTTTTTCAAGTTTTTATAGAAATTATGTATTTACTAAAATTAGTACGGCAATAGCCCGGAGCCACTTTTTCGATGTGTCGTCTTAATGCTACTGTGTTTCGTATGGTGAGTGTAGAGAACCGGAGATCCTTTTAGAGCTAGACATCTGGTGAGCGGAAGATTATCTGCCCTCATTACCATCAGTTAGGCTGTATGTTCGTATGTCACTTCATTTTTATTAAAAAAAAACTAAAAGAAAATGGCTACCATGGATCTTAATGAATAAAGATGTCAGTATACTTAGATATATACTGAACTTACGCAAGAAGCTTAACTCTACCCGAGTATGGCTCCACGAAAAGCATTCTTGTGTTCTTGGCGACATAAAAACAAACTGCTTTCAGCGGGAACGCGGTTTAATAAACTTTCTACGACGAATTCAACCGTACGTATATTATACCCGTACGTATATTTATTATACACTAGCAAATCACCCTGCCTTTGCTTGGATAGGATCTATTAATTTAGTGTTGTTTAGATTTAAGACACCCAACGACCATTTATTTTATCAATATTATGTATAGTTCTTTTTCTATTTACTTTTTATTAATTTCACAAGCACGTATCACGTTGTTTGTCCGCGATGGACTCCTAAACTATTTAACCGATTTTAATCAAATTTACACACCGTGTGCAGTTTGGTCCAACTTGAGAGATAGGGCAGTTTTTTGACCACAATTTTTTTTGCGAATTTAAAATTTTTTATTAGGATTGACAAATTGTCGTCGAGGGCAGAACAACTGGCAAGCTAGTATACATATAATATATTTGCATACTAAAATTGACCCTTTTTACTGGAATTAATGCATTCCACCAACTTGTAAACATTCGATTGATATTCTAAAATAAATTTTGTAAATAGTTTGTACAATATTTCATATTATATAATTAACTTTAACAAGTGATAAAATATTTTTTTCACAACCTATTCAATATGAATAAAATGAGAACATGAGGGTAACTCAAAAACTACTGGTCAGATCTTAATTAAATTTATATGGAACCACACGAAAAGTACTAGAACCTTACTACTACTACCCTTTCCAATAAAGAAAGAATCATCAAAATCGGTTCACCCAGGGAAAAGTTGTGAGGTAACACACATTAGAATACACACAGTTGAATTGAGTACCTCCTTCTTTTTGAAGTCGGTTGAAAAAATAACAAAGTAACAAAGGACAGAGGTTTTCCTCCCAAACCAGTGGTAAAAGTAAAAAATTACTTTCAATAAGAATATACTGTATCATCATCATCATCATTACAGCCCTTCACAGGTCCACAGCTGAACATAAGCCTCCCCCAAGGAATGCCACAAAGCAGCAATTATACAATATAATCTAATTCTAAAAAATAATTAATTTTAAATTCAGTTTTAAAAATGCCATTCACCACCTCTACTACTCATATCGAACATAGTCACGGCTCTGGATTTATTAGCATATCTTGTCATTAACTGAGATTCACCATCTGCTGGAGACATTGCTGCGGCCCTTAGACATCCACATCTATCCACTATTACAAATCAAAATGCAGATGATAATATATTAAATAAAAAATCTATTCTATGCATTATATTCCATTACTCTGCACTTATAAATCAAGTTCTTGCCCAATTAATGTTGAAAAATCAACAGCGACAAACTTTTTGACACTTTGAAAGACTGTATAAAAATGTCATTTGGCGGGAAAACGGCCATATTACCGCGCGCCAATTTCTCAAAATGGATTCTTCACTTGAAATGTCAATTTAAAACGGATTAGGAACACTGCGAGCGGGCAAACTTATTCCACAGAATAAAGAAAATAATATTGTTTCGTGGAATCTTAGAGCGCGTCTTTTATTACTAGATTTATGTCAAAAGAATTAATTTTAAACCACAATTTTATAATAGATTTATTAATTCTTAAACCACAATTTTATAATAGATTGAACGTACACAATTTCCACAGAAAAATTGATGTTCAAAATTTAGACAACTTTTGGATGCTGTACAATTAAGAGGTGTCACTATTAACATCCCTATCACAAAGACTAACGATTTGTTTTTTTTTATTATGGTATTAGTGGTGACCAATGAGCACACAGGCCACCTGATGGTGATGATTTCTTAAATTTACGCGAACACTACACATTGAATAAAACTAAATTTACGGATTTTATCGCGTTTATTTCACTACTTTTACTTATTTTTAATTCCCGACGTTTCGGGTGCTTTACAGCAACCATGGTCACGGGGGGGGGGACTGAGATGTTTGACGTCCCAATGTCATAGTTAGTCCGGCTACCTTCAGTTTTTGAATATTAATTTGTGGTCCGATTTACGCAAAACGAGCTTATAGTATCATGAAGTCTTGCAGTGGTATGCTTAGGTTTGGGTTTAATTTTGTTAATTATAGGATCCCAAGCAGGTGGCAGCACCCATCCATCTTCTCTATTGAAATTTGGATGTTTTTTAATTTCAATAGCCTCGCGTATCATCCTTGGTAGGAATCGGTGTTCTTTTGCGAGAATTTGTGGTTTATCAAAACGAATGTAATGGTGGGGACGATCTTGAACATGTTCGCAGACTGCAGACTTCCCGGAGCGTCGGTAATTCACCTGATGGTGAATTATGTGGTGTGGTAGATTAAGCAACAAAATGCTGATGCGTTGTCACGCCCTGAGGGCTAAGACCAAATGTCTCGGCACCATCGAAAGTAAAAAGGGTCATTTGTTTTTGTCGCTTATTGTACTCATTATACCTACGTGGTAGAGCCACGATGCAGTTATTTATGGTTGTAGCACGCATGGTTTCGCTCGACCGGGGAAGGAATATCTCTCGCAGAATACCAGCGTAAAATAGCAGCTTAATGCTGCTGTGTTTCGTATGGTAAGTGTAGAGAACCAGAGACCCTTTTTACTGGAAATGAGGCACGCATTTCTATATTGATTTTTAATCTATAATAATCTATAATATCTATAATAATCTATAATGTAGATATCTATGAGCCACAGCATCCACTTAACATCACTGACTGTGTCCTAGTTTGCTACCCTTATTTTATAAAAAAAAAAAAACGAAACAGCAGCATTATGCTATTTTCGCCAGGGTACGAACGTGGTCCTTCCCCGGTTGAGCCCTTTCCATGTAAATTTATGCACAAATTATTATTATTTAGACTATTTATTTATGAAATATTTTTACGTTTTTTTTTCATAAGCTATGTTCAAAAATAAATAAACTTGATAGTAAAAAATAATTTTAAGAAAGAAAATTTTTACGGGTTTTATCGTGTTTAATTTTTCTATTATTATTTCTGTTATAATCTTTTAATAGCCGAAGTGACCACGTCTACTTTACAAGTACCCGTCGGGAATTAAAAGTAAGTGAATTTAAACGCGAATTTTGAATAAAAAAGTTTTATTTAAAATTATTTTTTAATAGAATAAGGGCGACAAACGAGCACACAGTTATCTTGATGGTAAGTTGATGCTGTGGTCCATAGACATCTTCATTTATCCCGTATTATGAATCAAAATGCAGATGCGTTGTCACACCTGAGGACTAAGATGTACTCTATTCCAGTACAAAGGGACTCCGGTTCTCTACACTTACCATATTAAACACAGTAACATTAAGCTACTATTTTACTTAGGTATTCTGTGAGAGCGTAGTCCTTCTGGTCGAGCCGGCACATTTATGCTACACCCATAGTATAGCTGCAGCGTAGCTCTACCACGTGTAATCTAATTTAAATCTACATTCAAACTACGTGCACGCAAATTAAAATACTAAAGAACTTATATATTTAGAAAGAAAGAAAAAAAGAAAGAAAAAGTTTATTTGGTACATACATTATAACAAAACTAATAAAAATAAAACATTTTTTATATCTTATCAAAAATATTTAAAAAAGGAATAACACAATATGCACCAAAATGGTCTCCACTCAGCTTTAAGTCACGAATTGAAGATATAAATACATCAATTCGTAACGCTGATTTTCAGTGGAGCCAGGAGTGTGAGGCAGATGACAAGTAACAGCAAGAGAAAAAATGAACTAAACATAAATATAAAATAAAATGAGAAAAGAAAAACTGTCAAAATACCACGTGTCAGTGCAACATTGATAGTGTAGAGATGAACAAACGGTGGTATGCATGCAGAAAAAAATGTGTATGTGTATGTGTGCATGCGTGTTTGAGTGTGTGAGTGCGTTCGTATGTGCATGTACGGTACTAGCATTGAGATTGAATCATACCATTTATGCCTATTTGCTGGATTTATTTAAACGCTTTTATCTCAACGCCATCATGAAACAACAATTTCATTCGACTCAAAAGTCAAAAGCTCATTAAGCGCACCGACTTCCGGCTGGTAAGATGGCAACGTTTCCGGCACCGCGTACTCTCTGTCTGTCTCTCGTCCGGAGCGGACGTGTCA